>VWYP01020238.1:1311-21959 GCA_013400435.1 Pycnonotus jocosus | reverse complement strand
AAAAAAAAAAAAAAAAAAAAAAAAAAAAAAAAAAAAAAAAGCAAGAGCTAATCAAGTATTTAATTGAAATATTTCCCTGGTTCCTCTCCTGGAGCCCTTCAGGCTCTGGAAGGTGCCCTGAGCTCTCCCTGGAGCTCTCTCTCCTCCAGGTGAGCACCCCCAGGTCTCCCAGCCTGGCTCCAGAGCAGAGGGGCTCCAGCACTGAGAGCAGCTCAGTGGACTCCTCTGGACTGGCTCCAGCAGCTGCACATCCTGCTCTTGCTGGAGGCAGCTCTGCAGCTGAGCAGAACTTGAAGCCCTGGACAAGCAAAATTCAGATCCTCCTTAAGATAATCACGTTATTGCTTTTCCTGATGGATCAGATACACTGACTGGAGCCTGCAGAAATTCAGAGATGTTTGATGACCAAGATCAGGAAACCAATACAACCGTTAGGAATGTATTCATAATTCACCTTTTTAAAATGAAATAAGCAGTAAATTGTCAAGGATCTACATCAGATGCTCGGAGCCAGCATTTTGCTGTAATAAACGTGTATTTTGTGGTGCCTCTGGGTTATTTAAAGCCGCTTCTGGGGGTTCCCACACCTTGTGCTAATTGTACATCACTGACAGGATTAGGAGGAAAGCATCCCTGATTTCCAAACCTCCAGGTATATCCCTACAGCCACCCAACACAAAGAAAGACAGACAGAACCTACAAACAAGGACTAAGATGACACTGGGGAACAAAGACATACACAGACTTTGCACTTCATTTGAATCTGCCCTGTTTGGGGCAAAAACTGGAACAGTATCACAGATGATATCAGGATTTCATCCTGCACTTGGGTCAGAGCTTCCACCTCTACCAGCCAAGCTACAGCCTGACACAAACCTGGGGAGCAGACAAATGTGGCTGCAGGGAAAATAAAATTCAAAAGCGCATTCTGGAAAATAAAGTTATTTTATAAATCACTGTATATATCCAATAAGGTAGCAATTAAGTCAATTGAGATAACAGTCTGTATCTCATTATATTCTCTAGGAAAAAAACCCATCTCATCTGGAGGCTGAAGATCTGGTTTCTTGAGAGATCAAGCAGCAAAAATTGAAATATTCACTGGACTGACAGTGGAGTGATTTCAATGCTTCAGTGAACACAAGTTAAACCGGAGCATATTCAAACCAGCACAACAGATTTGCTTTTTATCAGTACTTTCATGTGTCCTCCCTTGTCTTTAGGACTATTTTTCCAGCGTATCACATTGGGGTGATGTTCCCAAATTTTTCCATTGGCAGGCATGATTTTTCATTAGGATAGAGCGCTCCTATGAAAAAGAAATTCTGATCTGGTCCATCCTCAAAAAGGGAAGATTAAAACAAAGGGAAAACAAATGGTCCCATAGCACAGAGCACAGAGAGAGGCCAGGCATCCTCAGATGGCTGAAGAAATTAGATGACAGATTGCAGCAGCCCAGCATTAAACATCACCAAGATAATTCCCCATCCCAAGCAGAATCATCATGGGGAGAAAGAGAAGCTCCTCTAAGCCAGGTCTGCCAGACTGCTTCTCTGACATCTGTTCCTGCATTTTCCAACGGCTGCTCCTAAAGCGGCTCCAGTGATGGATTTGCCCTAATTGCAGGCGGCGGATAATCGCCCTTATCCTGAAATGGGGTGCCCAGTGCAATGGGAAGACATCTCCTTTCCAACTCCTGTGCTCATTTCCTACAAAACCTGTTCTAAATCTAAAGCCTCCCGTGGGATACCTCGGCTTTGAACATGTCTGAGGTGATTCCATAATTATAGAAGGAGCAGAAGCTTTGGTTGCTGGGTTGTTCCCAGAGAAAGTCATCGGACCCTCTCACCCTTTACTTTCCACCACATGCAAATCTGTCCATCCCAGTTTTTCTCTTCCATGTTCAAGCAAAAGCAGAGGCACCTCCTTCCCACAAAACACACAAGGAAGTCCCTATCTTAGTGCAGAAAGCCGCTGATTACACCTGACACAGGAGGTGAGATACATACCTAACTCCAAAAACTGCAGCACACCTGCGTTTCAATGTCTTCCTTAATAAAAAATATTAAGTATATTTTAGATTCTTTCTTCACTTTCTCACAGTGAAGAATTGGTTTAAAAACTATTATGAGCAATCAAACAGCTTCCACAAACTTGAAAGAATTCCTAAACCTGGCATCCCCACCCTTGGGAGAGGACAGGACACAGCCAAGGTCAGCCGTGCGTTATCTGGAGAAACTGAAACGCGATGCTTATCCTGGTGGAACAGGCTCAGGTGACACAACTAGCTTCATTTCCATATTTTATTGACATGAAGGACAACTGAGATGGGAATGACAGGGCCTCCAGATATTCAGATCTCGGTGGTTTTCCACAAGCACATCTTCACTTAGAAAATATATGGATTTCTCCAGTACATTTAGGAGAATCTAATGCTGATCACAAAAGAGAACCCATACTTTCAGCCACACTAAAACACAATGTTATATCACAAACCTCTCCCTGAAGTGCACAAGCACCTTCCAAAATCCTGCCTAAAAATACTACACCATTTACTTTTCTCAAGCTATTAAATCTTTAATTCATATTCACCATTTTGCAAATAGTCCACATGAAATATTTCCAGTCCTGTGCATGTCTTATCTTTTTCACACTCAAAGGACTTATTTCAAAACATTAATCTCCCCAACTATCAACACACCTCAAGGTTCCCCAGGAATCATTTTATCAAAAGCAGAAGTTTGGGGAGGGGGCCAGTAAAATCCTTTTAACCGAACACTTTCAGACTATGACAAATTATTCCAATGGCACAATGCCAGCATAACTCTCCACAGCAGAAAAAGAGGTCGGGCAAATCCAATAATGAGTATTTAAAAAGACAAGTCAACATTCAATTTTCTCGCTGGAGGCAAAGCAAGGTCATTATGGAACAGGGAGGGGTGAGGGGCAAAAAGGAGATTCAGCAATAAAATAATAAAAAAAATCCCCCAGAATATTCAACCTATTGGGTTTTGGAATTACTTCCAGTCCATTTCACTGGCAGAATTAGAAACATTAGAGGACAGCAGGCTGCCACAACAGACAGGTGCCTGGGGCCATGACATCCAGCAATCCATCCCCTCTCCCCTGCCCTGCAGGCAGCAGCCATTGGAGTGTCTGGAGCAGATGCCACCTCTCAGCTCTCATCAGCCATGGGAAGACACAGCACGGGTCCGACATGCCCAGAGCTCCTGGGATTAGCTGGGAAGAATGTGCAGGTGTGTCACCTCTGTAAATGTCAAAATACACTAAGGAAAAATTCAAAGTGCCCTATGAAGGAATTTATGACACAGGGATCTCAGCAGAAAGGTTTGGAGGACTTGTCTTGGTTTGTCAGATGAATGCCAGGTTACTGCTCATTGTTCAGACAGGACCAAAACAGACCTGATTTCTTTACCACCCCTAACATTTTTAGTGTCTATATTAGTTTGGGGGTTTTTTGAGACATAAAATGATATGAAATGTTCTTTCTGTTCACAATAGGCCCATCCTCATGTACTGCCCTATAAAATTCTGTCCCCAGCATACCAAGTCCACCTGTATGGGGAGCACAGGAATCATAGATCACAATTCAGACCTGAAACCTGAGATTTAACCGACTTTTCAGGACAGAAAACTTGTATTCTACCCTATGCTATCTTTCATCCTCAATCAAAAGTCCCTTCCTGGAGAAAAACAGCCTAAGATTGTTATCCCTGTCTATATCCTGGCTGCAGGCAGAAAGCAAACCAAAGTTTCCCAGACATTTAAGTACATAAATGTATTTGTGCTGTCAGGGTTTGGGATCTGACAGACACAGAGGAACCCATTCGTTCTACTCCCGCTTGTCCTTGCTGACTTTACACCTGAGCCTCGGGGATTTTCCACTTTCCTTGAGCCTGTCCAATGAAGTCTGTGGTAAACTCATCAGCAATTTGACTTAAACATCCTTAACCCAGACCTTTAAAGGATGATCAGGTTTGAAGGGTAAATTTTTAATGGATGAAGGCTTTTGGTTGTTGCCCTTTTTAAAACATGTTTCTGTGAAGTAGAGGTCTGGGGATTTGTTTAGTTTTATTTATTTTAATTCAAGAGTGAAAGACAAGACCAAGTTCCTTGTCCTCAAAATTTCCTAGCCTAAATTATCAAATAATCCAAATGAGTATTTCTTCCTCCAAACCTCAGTCACATCTGTAGTCCAAGGACAACCTGTTCACCTCTAACACAAACCAACTGAAACAAAGTTTGCTCAAAGACAAAGTAAAACAGATTTGTTTAAAGAATGAAGGTTTCAGCTTTTTTAGTACCATCCAGATGCTGCTAAATTTGTCAACTTCAGTGCATTGCTCCAGTAATTTGGGTAAATCAGTGAAGCCTTGGCAGCCATTTGCAATTGCAGCTGAGTTTGTTCTTCGTGATTTGTAAGATAAGAAAAAAACCCAGAAGAGACTGGGCTTTCTCCAGTACATAATTCAGTTTTGTAATTTACATTAACACTTAGCTGGGGGGATTTGGGCAAGAAAGATTCTCAACCCCTTAAATTCACCACAATATTTACATTCCTACTTCTCCAATAATTAATGTTATGGAAATTATGGTTGCTCTTTAAGGAAAACATCCCACTAGCAGGATAGGGTGTTAAGTCAGTCTAATAAACATTCCAGAGTGAGTACATGATCTCCTTGTCCTCGTGTTTGTCCTTCCTGACTCCTCTAAAAGACAACAGGAGACAGAACATTCAGAAAGTCGTAAAGACTTCAATGAGACACGTGTGCTTTCCCCATACCTGAAAAGCAGAGCACATCTTGGCACCACACAGGAAAGCAAATTATATCCACATAATTATCCCTCCAGAATGCCCTGAAGAACATATGGTATGGAAATGAAACTGCCTGAAATGGATTAACTTGGCTGTGTGATGAGATCCACAGAAGGGAGCGTGAAATAAACATTTCAAAATGTATTCAGTGTAGGGTCCCACAACTAGGCACATTCATCATCTGGATAAGGTAATGACACCAGGAAATGAGCTAAGTAAATCCAAGATTGAAGTTTCATTTTCTGAAGTGCATCTGTTTGGCTCATATTCCCCCGAACCTCATCGTTCAGCCATACTGGGTCTCATCTCAGAAGCAAAAGATGCAAGAACATAAATCAGAGCAGCTCCTCCAATGAGCAGCTGGGGCAAATATGCTTTTAATTTGATTTTATAAAAAAATTAACTGCATCCCAGCAGGTCCTTGCCACAGCCCTGTGACATCACCTTTCAGGTTGTTCTTTACTGCTGGGTTTGGGGTTTTTTTGGGTGGTGTTGGTAAGAGAAGTTAAACCAGCTACCTTTTCAGAAGAAAATGAGAAGCACTGCATTGAGCCAAAAAAATTAACAGGGACAGCACGTTTCTGCAGAGGAGGTCACATCCTCCAACACTCCTTCCCTGCGATCATCTGGTCACTGCTTTCTGTGTTTGGTCCTTGCCACAGCCTGAACTGAGGTGGGCTTCCCATGGAGACAACGAGCCAACTCAAAATATTTCTAGAGATGGCAACTATTTTTTACACTTCCTGTGCCAACAACACGATCAGCTGGCCAAAACTCTGGTTGAACATGCCCATGGTAGGACTCTGACTTTGGATCAGGCTGGTAGAAAAGGGGTTAACTTGTCCAAATGAGTCAAGTGGATGCCCACCATCACACCAACCACCACAAATCCTGTCAGGCTGAGACACCTACAAAGAATTCAACATCAAGATTTAGGGAAATTTCCAAAGGAGAGCATTCATGGTCTCCATGCCTAAGGACTCTGCTCACCAGTTCAGGTTTAAGTTGAACAACTCAGGCAGATGATTACTGGACCAAGACCAACCAGATGTTAGGAAGTTTTAGTCCCACAAGTTCTGCTGGCAAACATTCACAGGAGCACAAATGAGAGGAAAAAACAAGAAAGATCCAGACACACAGAAACTTCCAAAATTAACATATGGATACTTCATGATGTGTTCAAATTGAATTTTGAATTGTCTCCACCAATATTATGCAAATCGATGACTATTTTGTATGTCCCACTTGACTGCAAATTAGGACTGATTTTGTTCAACTACAGCCTCCTACAACCCCCCTCCTCTCTCAACATCCCTTTATGTCTTCGAGGTTTCCCTTTACTCCACACCACAACCAGAGCCAACAGAAGCACAGTTATAAAACAACACAAAGAATGATTCAATCAGATGAGCATTGAAGCCACCAAACAGTCCATTAGGGCATTGGAAATACAAATTAGGAGAAATATAAAGCAGAGAAGATCAGCTAATGAGTTTATATGGAAATAGGATGAAGTGAGAATAGATACTTCATCTCCAGTAATATAATGAACTTCAGAGGGTTTTTTTTCAAATTCATCTTGAACATAGCAATGTCACAGGCTAGCTTTGCAAGAGGTTAACAAAGGGGAGTGCTCAAAAGGGTGTCCTGGTGTTATTTTGCAAAGAATTTCCCCATAACACAATGCTTCAACAGGAATTTTGTAAAAGGACAAACTCTTAACTCTATTGCCATTTCTATTCTAGTGCTCCCTGCCATCAGCTGCAAGACCATCTCTGGAAGGAATTTTCCCTCTGCTTTTTTTAACCCAGAAAGCAAAAAAAAGCCACATCATAATGACCAACACTCTGTAAAGTCACAAAGATACTTCAGAAGAATTCAAGATAATTTTTATCCTCCCTCTTTCCAACACCACCCACCTTCTGACACTAACCCTGTATGTCACTGAAGCTTTGAGGCTTGGGTCAGCTCGACTCACTCGTTCTGTTCCGAGGCAGAAAGTGCTGGACTTCCAGGATCCCTCCAGGATTGCAGGATGGACAAGAGGTTTTATTTGCAAGGGCAACAATCTGCTTCTGACCCTTGTCATCCTCCTCCTCCTCGCCAGATCGCCAGATCATGTGGGTGCTGAGGGAACAGGCTGCACTTACTTCAGCCACGGTACTGGAAGCCCTGGCCTGACGTGGGATCTGCCCACAGACACCGGATTCTTTACGCATTTTCTGCATGCACGCCATAGGCAGCGCCAGAAATACCGGCCATGCGGGAAAACAGGAAAATATTTTATTCCTGGGCTAAGGAAGAAGCCATCAAGTTAAATGCAGCTTTGTTTAGCGCCAGGAGTGCCCGGTCTCTGCAACAGGGCAATTCAGGAATGCTGATAAGTCTATTTTCCATGCATAAATAACCTAAGTTCAATCCAACTGCTTTATCTCAGGGAAGGATAAAGCCCTCGGTGGCAAGGCCCCAATATTTGTCTACTCCCTTATCAAGCAGGAGCCTTATTACAAAAGCTAATTCAAGTGGAGATTAGATTTCCCATATGAAGCAACAGACAATAACACAGATATTCTTCAAACACCAGTAAATAAGATTAATGAAGTGCCGCTGCCATGGGCTTTCACCTCAACAATGCCTCAAAAAAACCTCATCCTGGTAGTTGCAAACAAATCTCCAAGGGTTTCATCATATTTCAGTGTACAGACATCATCTCACTTCAGCTGGCCAGCAGCAACTACAAATAGCCTGCAGGAAGCCACCGATTTCCTGAAAAGAGGGTTAACCGAGAATCATAGGAAACAGAAAATTAAAGCTGTGTCTAACGTCTTGAGTGGGCTGAGGAGGGGAAAAAATACAGCAGCAGCAGCAGCACTGAGCAGGTTCAGACACCTGAACCAATGCAAAATTAAATGAGACTCTTAAAAATCACAGACCTAACAAAGAATTACCTACTTCAGCACATCGTACCCAGGGCAGTGGCTTTTCTCTGACAGTTTTCACACACAGCTACCTACAGGCTACAGCTAAAATCTTAATTGGAAATAAACCCAATTCAGTGTTGAGATGCACCGATTGCATCACACGTTGCAATACTTTGCATCTAAGTGCTCTCAGCTAAAGGGCTAATTTAAAAACTGAACAGCAAAACAGAACTCAGCAATCAGTGAAGCTTCACATGCTCAACAGTTGTGCTGATTCATCAGACACAGGCAAAAAATCAACTCAGGGCTCTGCAGGAAACAATCTGAAATAAAAATGTCAACTTGATGACTTTACCAAAAAAAGTAGGGAGCTTAGTTGTAAAATGTCTTAAATTGTGACAAAATGTTGCACAACAAAAAGGAAGGAAAGCACAGACTGACATGCAGACAGAAGGTGAAAAAAAATTAGAAAACCTGCTGAAATCTAAGTTTTCCCTCCAAAACCCCAGGGACTGCAGGAGATAAACACAGAACAAGGAGGTGATATGAAAACCATAACCCCATCTTCTGCTGCAGACGCTGTCACACGCATAGAACAACCACAAGAACAGGAATGTGTATGTGAAACAGAAGCGAAAGAGGAATCTGAGCAATCTGGTATTTAAATGTCACTGTATAAATTGAAAATTGAGGGGGCTAAATCACTCCAAAGGAAAGAGTTAAAGCTCCCTTTCCAGACACTTATCCCGGCCAGCAGAGCAGCTTCCCTCTGATCTGAGAAAGACAATCTTGACCTGCCAGGACATTGCAGCAAAAGTCATTGTATTATATGATTTTGTTGCTCTTCTCTTGCATCCCAATAGATCCTCACTGCATTAACTTTGTGGTTTTAATCTGTACTCTGAGGCTCTTCCTCATCTGGAACTCTAGATTGCTAGCAAGCAGTTTGACTCCTCTGCCAGCTCAGGATGCTGATCTCCAGTTCCAACCTATACATGAATTTAAAAAAAAAGGAAAGCCACCACTTTTCAGAGTATTCCAAGAGTCTCCTGCCAGACATTTGAAAGAAATATCCTTAAATACTTATACATCCCTTTCATATTCTCTGCAGTTTTTCTCTCCCCTACATGACACCTCCAAATGGGGAATATCCCACAGCCAAGGCTGAAGGTGTGCTAAGACCTACATCTCCTTGACAGACTCTATGGATCCACCTCAAACAGTAAAAGTGTTCACAACTTCAAGCGTTTACAAGAGACCTGGGACTGTAATTTGGGCACACAATACAATAAAAAGGTAGAAAAAGCCTAAAAATACTATTTAACACCCTAAATAATTTAAAAAATAATATTAGGAACCTACAAAACATTTGACAGTGCCCTTTAATTGGAAAAAAAATCTCTGAAAATAAGAGTACAGCTCATGAAAGTGTTCTCACATCAAGCCACCAGTGAGATCCTGCAGGCTCTCCTAGGTCCTGGTGGCCCAATCCTAAACTTGGTGGAGCTGCTCATAGTCTTTGCTCCAAATGAAAAAAAAGAAATTAGTCTTCCAAAGATTTAGAGTTGGATGAACCAAAAACAAGGGAGAAGCATTTACATTGTCAGTTTTACCAGGAGAATGAAGGAGAGGAGGGCAGGAGTCTCTGCTGCACCACAGCCCTGAGCAGAGTACCTCTACCCATGCCCTCAGGAAAAATAAAACTAAAAATTTCCTTCCTAGCTAAAGAATTTCCCAACTGCCACACTAAACCTCTGCATATCAGCTCTACCCGAGAAACCAGAAGTGAACAAACTGTTCTGCTGGTTGTGTCACTGACCTCAAAGGGCCTTTCCCAGCCCATCCCCAGTTGGGCCGGACCCTCTGGAGAGGCACATGCCTTGCTCAAAGCAGCAAGAAACCCTTCTTACCCTCAGCATGTATTCATCAAATTTATCACCAATTCCCTTGAGATCTGGGAGCATCTCAACACCTTCCATACATTGAGAGATCCCAGGACCAGAGAAACAGCCTTTGCTCGAGGAAGATCCTGGTTCAGCTCCAGTCTGGAAGCGCGGGCTGCTTCCTTTGATGCCCTGCCAGCAGTGGCCTCCACTGAGGAAGCCCAGAATGAGTCACACCACCAGCAGAAGGAATTTGCCAATCTGGATTGAAACATTCAGATGGAACTATGGGGTTTCTCTCCCTGCTCTGCCATTTCCCTTCATGTACAGCAATTCCCAGAATTTCACCCTGCCAGGCAGGCAATCGGGCAAAGGGGAAGCAAATATACCCAGCAGACATGGGGAGGGTCTGCCAACCATGGCTTTGCCCTAAAAACTGAGGCAAGAGGATGTTAAGGGACTGAAAGGATCATTTAGGAAGAGCACCATGAAAGTTTTTCTGGTTTTTCGCTGACTTGCACAAATTCCAGTTGGCATTGGGATTTATTGCTTTCCACACCTGCAGGGCTCTGGGCCCAGAGCTTGTACTGTGTCTGTACTGTATCTTCAAATACTGTGTCCTCTAATCCCAGTTAGCTTATACATAAATCCAAGGGGGAAAAAAACCTTTAAACCCATAAGACAGAAAGAAGACTTCCAAGAAAAAGTTTAGCCCTAGTGGCCTCTCCAACAAGGGATAAAACACATACAAAACTGAGCCATGTTACATGTACAAAGATGCAGGTAGTCTTTTTATGAAAATCTAACATTCTGAGCATTAAAGAGTTAAAATCAATTCCTTTCTTCACCACAAAATCCATTTTAATCAACAATGGGGAGAGGTATTCCTTTGCTTCATTCACGATCTCAACCTACTGCAAGCCAAAAGCATATTAAGGAGTAAAAGCAGTAGTGACATCTCCTCTTGTCTTTTCAGCTCGATTTGGCAATTCTGGCAGTAAAACTCCACACTGAACATGTTCTTTACTTAAAATTGAAACTGCAGGACATCTGCTGTAGCTGCTGAGCTTGCTGTGCACCAGACCATTTCAAGTCTCACTCTGTGCCTCTTTAACGTTGGAGTTTGGTTTTTTTAAAACCTCTCCAGCCCAACCTCTAATTTAAAGGAAACTGTGCTGGATGCTCTAATTGACCCCGTTCTCTTCCTTCCCCAGTTTGTCTCTATAATTAGCCCTTCCCAGCCAAGGGAAGGGAAGGGAA
Organism: Pycnonotus jocosus; assembly: GCA_013400435.1. NCBI lineage: Eukaryota > Metazoa > Chordata > Aves > Passeriformes > Pycnonotidae > Pycnonotus > Pycnonotus jocosus. The sequence goes on along the minus strand of VWYP01020238.1, from coordinate 11,058 downwards.
TCAGCAACAAGACCTTTCTGAGCCCCACCCTGCTGACCACAAACACTGCCTCATATTGGTTTTGCCCAAAAATCAACAGCTTCACGACAACAAAAGGTTTAGGAAAGGAAAAAAAAAAAANAAAAAAAAAAAAAGTTAAAAAAAAAAAAAAAAAAAAAAAAAAAAAAAAAAAAAAAAAAAAAAAAAAGCAAGATCAAAACGTGTATTGATAATTTTTCAGCACTTTATGGTGAATGAAGCAGGCAACCCATAATTTCACCTGCAACACAAATCCCTCAGCAGTACTTTGTAACATGAGCAAAATACTTGTTTTCCTCAAAATAACACAGAGCTGCCCACCTCAAATTCACTGACTCAAGACTTCCCCTTGATGTGGATCTCAGCACATGCACCAAACACAGAGGATTCCGATCTCCACTAAGGCACCAGAAGGCCCCACACCTTTTTTTCTTGAGAAATTAAAAGGCATGTTGAGAATGAGGAAAGGAAATGCATTAAAAAATACTCTTATCAGCGAGCAAATGCCGCCACAAAGACTGTACTTCCCTACTTGCCTCTACAATAGGTGATTCCTACCAGGTGACCGGAGCTGGGGGTATTTTTAGGTATTAAGGGTAAATAAAAGAAAGCAAATAAAAAAAAACCTCACCAGCAGCAGCAAAAAAAACCCCAAAACTCTAAAGCCTAAACAACCCCCCGAAATCCAGTTCAGATCCAGAACTGGATTGTATTTCAGAGCTGCTGAGCACCAGGAAGTGCAGGATGAAGCAGAAGATCCCAGCAACACCAGCAAAAACACATGGGATGATCTCAGGTCTAATATGGCCTAGGTCCTCAGTGCCATCTTGGCACCTTCTGTCTCAATCTTCCCTAAAGAATGACACTCCAGCTAGCACAATCCAAAACTAAGCCAGGAGAATTTCTCCGGTTAGTTTTGAACTTTGTTTTCTTCCATGTTGCTTCTCCCATCCCCAAGGTTCCAAGGCCACCCATTGCAATGAGTTGTTCCTGAAGATGCCCACCAGAATAAGCATCTCAATGTCTCCTGATGTGCACCAGGTCCATAAGTCACTATTTTCTGCTCAATTCTCCCACTTGACTTTGCAGCTTTACATTTACAAACCATTTTGCACCAACATTACATGGGGCCACATTGCATTAGAAACCAAACGGGTTGAATTTTTTATGATTTTGGTGATTAATTTCCCAGATTGACATTCACTTCAAATCCATCAACGTTATTAGCTGAGAATTATCCCAGCAGTCCAGAGTTCCAGCCTCTCAAACCACACTAACACACATACTTGTGGAGCAATCTGGAATTTCAACATTTAGACATTCAGAAAATTAAACTGCAGCTGGCGTGAGTCTCGCTAATAATAGCAGCACCTGAACCTGTAATGATCCTTCACCTAAGGAAAATTGTTCAAGTTTTTTGAATACCTGCCCACTCGCAGCCCCTGAAGAGCATACCTGAAAAGAAAGTATGTAGATTAATGCTCCCAAAACAGAAAAGAAAGTTAATCCAGTCCTACAAGAAGAGAAAAAAACCCCCAACACCTTTCTCGGTGCAGAGGATAGTCTGTGCTTAGGGAAAAAACTCTTCAAAATACACAGGAAAAACTGCACCCACACCATTGTAAATCCAGGTTTAATTTCCAATTATTTTCTGAGATATTCTCTCAAGGATTCCACTTTTATTAAAAATAGACTCAACACAAGACAGAAGATCACAATGTCCCCATCATACAGTCTGAACCATGAATATTAGACTGAGCTACTTTCAGCCTGAGTTTTCAAATGAGATTTGTCTGCAATTGAAAAAGTTTCATGCGGGGCCGCTCCTCAGACTGCAGCAACTGCATTAAACATCTTGTTTAGCTTTTGCTCCTCAGGTTTCACATCTTCCCCGACAAAACAAAAATGAAAGCAGCCTTCAAGCAGCTGAGCTGCAGAGAATAAAACGGGAGGAAACCCCTAATGTTGCTAAAGCCGAGCCAGCAAACCCTGGGTGAGATTCACACCTTCCCTCTTGTGGGAACAGGAAAACACTCAAGCAGGGATTTTTTTTTTTTTTAATCCCTTGGTTCACTAAAGACTTTTAGGTAGGAGAATGAATTCTCAATCCCTCAGAAACAGACCTTTGTGATCATTTTTTTCTCCTTACTCCATTGGCTGGAAGTGCTCTTTTTAAAATACTTTTTAAATATATTTTTCTCCTCATATTTATTGTATTGTTCACCCCAGATGAATAGTGATGGCTCTAGACAGGTATTTCAATCACATAAATGAAGAAATGCAGCATAGGACAGCTGAAGTCAGCTGGAAAGCAGCAGCTCCGACCTGGAATTACAAAGAGATTGGGGCCATGTCTTTTCCACAAAATTGGTGAGGCAAGGAACAGGCAACAGTTGCCAGGTCATCTTTCTTGGCAAGTTATTTCTTAAAGATATAAGAAGAAGAAATACTGCCGCTAATGTTTATCAATGCTAATAAATTCCTTAATGAAATCCCTGTGGACTGCAGTGAGATCAGAGATGCATTTGGATAAGGGATCTACGTTTTGAAACAAGTGCTCTGACAAGTCATGGTGCACTGGGCAACCCCTGGAGCAGAGCAAGGTGAAGCAGTGAGCAGCAGAAGGATCTGTGGATTCATCCAATTCTCCCTGCAGACTCCTCTGTTGCTTTTGGTAAAGTTCATTCCCTTCATAGCTGAGGAAAACTCTTTAAGATTTCTCGTTATCTGCTGCAGGCACCTCAAACCTGACCTCTGCTCTGCACTGTCCTCCTACCTCCCTGCCTACCCACCCGGCACGGTGAAGTGCCTCCGGATAAGATTATCCGCAGCGATGGCTGCCCCAGCTCTCCCGACAGGGAATGCCAGTGCCTGCCTGTGCAGGTTATTTGTGCCACGGTCTGGCTGGGAAGGAGGAAACCCACAGTGTGCCCTGGTTGCTCAGCCAGACATTTCGCCACACTCCGTAAATGTGGGGCCGGAATCCCAAGGGAGGCGCCTGGGCCGCCGCATCCCTTGGGAACAGGACTGCATCTTTTTTTTTGGATGAAAAGAAGCAAAAGAAACAGTGGCTCTGCTTTTAAACATCTCTCCAAATCCTTTTGTTGAGCTAGAGTGGTTCAGTCATCCTTGCCACCACCAGCAGCAACAAATTCCACATAATGATGCCCCACTTATGAAGCAATTGGTGAATTAAGGAGCAGAGACCAGCTCTTCTGCACTCCAAGAAGCCCCCAGAAACATCATTTACCCACATAACCTCCCTCTTCCAAAAAAACTATTTATTATTAAAAATCATTACAAATTGCTCAGCATTGTTTTAATCAAGCACAACATTTCTAACGATCCAACATCGTCCTTTTTCTTTTTTTCTTTTTTTTTTTTTTCCTAATGGGACCACATTCCTTAACAATTAAATCATTTACTAATTCCTCCCCGGGGAGGCTGTCCTGTGCACCCAACAAGCACAAACCAACCTAACAGTTTATAGACAAGTGCCATAAAAGTTTAAATGGCAACATTTCGGAGAAATTTTATTTTGGTCTATGTATTTACGTGAAGTAAGAAAAGACAGTAGAGTTACGGAAGTCTACTAAAGTAAATATTTTCAGTTAACTTGCTTTAAGTTCATCCCTCAAAACCAACCATGTAGATGCTGAATACAATAAAAGAATTCTTGGCCATCTATCAAAAACGTTCATAGTCCAAGCTGGTTTTAAAGCTCAGGTTTTCCAAAAATGGATCTATCTGGATTTAAACACTGCTCTTCCACCAATGCTCAGCCATGACACAGCACATCCAGGATCCTCTACCTTTTTTAAGGTCATGCTTCGCAAGAAATAGAAGACAGTGCAAAGAATTTTCATACAAAACAGCACAGAGGCTGTCAGATTATCTGTGCATGATGGATAAAAGCCAAGACCTGGAATGGGCATCCAAAGAGTAACTCTAGGATTCAAGGTTATCTGGGGGATGCCAGAAGTGATTCAAGGTGAAGAGACCAGGAAATAAGACTCAAAAATTATATTGAAACCCACATATTTTGGCTATTTTTACATTTTAAAGGGGTAACCAAAGCATTTGTTTATTTTAAACTACATTTTTCCTTTGCTACTTCATGCAGCATCCAAGCAGGACGGTCCCCTGTGCTCTGCTCCCCACTGCTCCCAACAGAGATTTGCAGTAACTCCTGCAAGTCACAGGGATGGAAACCAAGATGATTTTTCCAAGAGAAGCTGAGCAGACAGTTGGAACCACCAAAGCTACCAAGGCTGAAAGGGTCCAGCCCAGTCCTGCCCTCAAAGGGGACCACCTACAGACAGAGCCAGCCTATCCCTACAGATATGCCTTAACAGCAACAGGGATTTCATAAACTTCCTCCATGACCTGGAAGAGATCTTTAAAAGCACATCACAACCCAAGAGAGATGACAGGAGACCACAGCAGAGCTATGCCTGCATTCTGTAGCTGCAAAAAAAGCAACAGACCTCTGTAGGTGAGTGAGATGAGAGCTTGGATTAGACACAGCTGGCTGAGCTCCCCACGTGATGATCTCACATCAACAGAAAAAAGATCCAACTAAGGAATATCAATATTCCTTGGGAGGATATAGAGACGGATCTCAAACGGTCCAAGCAAACTTCAAGTTAGTATCTGGGTGCTTAATGCAAGGACAGCACAGGTATCTACACCTAAACCTGGACACACCATGCATCTGCCCAGGATAACTGGCTGCCTCATCAGCTCCTGTAGCTCCAATCTTCTTTGTTTTCCATGATGGCATCGACGTGACTCAGCCTCACTGCCATTCTACCTCGAGCATCCTCAGTGCAGGAAACTCTTTCCACTACTGAGCCCCACCTCCCTTGGCAAAAAAATTGCCTGGCTGAAGACCACGCTCTGTCTCTTCACGAGACTCTTAGCAAAACTCTAAAAAAGGGCTGACAAAAAACACCAACAGAGCCCAAAACTATGACCCATGGCTTTGTCTAACCATGGTTTGGCATGGTGTGAACAGCCAAAGGCTTATGAGAACCCTACACAAAGAGACATCTCATCCCTACCCAAAGGGAAGCACATCCATGCCTATGAGAAACTGCAGTGCAAGACTTTAACAGCAGAAGGTAATCAGAAGAGTAACAACAATCCTTAAATCACAGGTATTTATTTATTTCATTTTGCCTAGGAAAACTCTGAGGAGTTTCCACCAAAACACTGTGGAGCCGCTTGCCAGCTTCATGCTGATTATCAGCAAATGGACCTGGACTATCCCTGTTCTCCTCCCAAAATTAACCTCAGTCAGGCCAGATCTCCTTCAGCTGGAACCTGTGACTACACCAGCTTCATGAGCTCATGGAAAGGCAGTGGGAAGCAGCAGTTTAATAGGCTGCAAGTGGAAGACAAGCAGTGGATCACAGATAATCTCACTCTACTTGGACACTTCCCACCTAACACAGCTCAAACCACTTCATTTCCCTTCTGCTCCTGCAGCCCACAAACCACAGGTGGAAGACAGCCGACATGAGACACCTAAAGCCATGAAGAACCTGATCTGACTTTGCAGATGAAACTGCTGGGAGCAAGGATTTTGGACCAAGTGACCTCTTGAGTTCCCTTCTGACCTAGGTGAGCCTACGTTCCTCCATCAGAGGAATCATTAAAATCATGGGGGTTTTGTTAGGAATAAAAAGCCATCGTGGCAAAAACATGGCACTCTCACCTCACCTGTAAGATTTTCCAGAGATACCTGTGAAAAAGGGATCCATACATTCCTCCCCACAGACAGAATAATGCTAGCACAAGGTCTAACAAAACTGCAACTCTAGATAATATCTAAAAAACAGACACACATATTAGTTCAACTCTAAAAACCCATTTTCCCTCCTGAATTTTTCTATTTTCTGAAGTCAAGTGTTTTGTTGAGTTCCACTTTTAAAAGTTTCATTCCAAGACACAGAGGTTAAGACATTGAAACAATCACAGGAGCGAGACGTACATGTCACCATGGTGCTCGACCTGTCAAACACAGCACGAGATTTAATATTAAAGAGTCAAACAAAGAAAACAAAGACTATTCCATTTCCTTTTTTTCCTGTTTTTATCCATTATCTGGCAAGGGTTTCACATATTTGGTTTCTATAGTTTCTACTCTGAACACCTGTGCCTTCACATGTATACCCGAAACCTATGGAAAAATTTGGCCTGTGTAAAAGAAAAATAAAAGTCCACAGAAACAATCTCAACTCCAATGATCTATAGACATCCCATCAGCAGCATTTTGTCGTTAAAATTCCATAAAAACCCAAGCTTTGTGATAATCTGAGCCATCTGACCTGAAAACACGGCAGAATGTTTTTTGCAGCATGAAGCCCAAAGAATTACCAAGCTTCTCCCTAGAGCGGGGAAGCACCCAGACACATCTCAAATCTCCAATGCTGCTGCTTTTGTCCAAAGGAATGCTAGAGAAAGTCTCCAATTTGCAAACTTGAGCTGTGATCCTTTAAATATTTATGCTCATGTTTACTTTGTCCAGCGGGGAGAAATCCCATTCACTTGAGAGGAAGTGAAGTAAACGTCGGCACGCAGGACAAAGCCTGAGAAATTCAGATGCTCTTTTAAACCTCAACAAAAAACCCATCATATTCCAAAGCTGAAACCTGCACCCAGCCCATCTCAGGGAGCCAGAGTCCAGGCCCAGGCTGGGAGCTTCATCAAGGACACAACAAACGTGCCTTCGACCCCGGTGTTTCGCGTGCAAACGGGAACGCAAATCGCCTTTTATTTACAAACCGAGGGGACGCAGGAATTTCTGAAATCAAATTTGACCGGCTAAGATGCTTCCAGTGGTTCAACGACCCTGTTTGCTCCCTCATAAATGTATTTTTAAAGGAATTGAGTTCAAAAGTTGCACAGTTTAGAGCAAGAACTGAAATTGGGCAGAAAATGGCCACATTATGCTCATCAAAACCAGCCATCCCAAACAGCTTTAGAAACTCTCCAGTCACACTTGAATGACAGAATCCCAGAATGGTTTGGGCTAGAAGGGACCTTAAAAGCTGATCGTGTTCCACCCTCTGCCTTGGGCAGGGATACCTTCCACTATCCTAGGTTGCTCCAAGCCCTGTCCAACCTAGCTTGGAATACTTCCAGCAACGGGGCAACCACAGCTTCTTTGGGCAACCTGTGCCAGGGCCTCACCACCCTCTCAGCCAACCATTTCTTCCCAATATCTCATCTAACCCTGCCCTGTGGCAGTGGGAAGCCATTCCCTCCCAATCCTGGAACTACAGTTCCTGATGAAGAGTCTCTCTCCAGCTTCCTTGTACATCCCCTTCAGTCACTGGAAGTTTGCTCCTGGTTTCACAGACTGAAGGTGTTTAAGCTCCTGACTACAAGACACATGTGTTCCCAAGCCTGTGATGGCGAACGCTGGTCTTCCTTGCCAGTTTGCTGGTCTCAAGCTGCAAAACCAGTGAAGGGACCAGCACTGTCCCAGTGCTCCCAGTACTCCCCCTGTTGACTTGCAGGCATGTGAAGGAGTGATCTGTTCTTCCATCCAGAGCAGAATACTGTTCTCACAGAAATCAAGCAGGAGATAAGGATTTCAAGTCCAGCCATACCTTGAGCTAAATTAAGGCTGCACAGGTAACTTGGGTTTCATGTTTCCCAAGCGCCCAACCCCAGGCGCTTCACATTCTCAGGGGTTTTCCTGCAAACCTGATCAATACTCAAGTTACACACTATAGATATCCCAGATACAAAAAATTTAGGCATAGAGCATTCAGATTTGCCTAGCAAAAGATCCCAAAGGTTTGACTGTCTGAGTGGTTTAGTACCAGTGTTCATGAAAGATGCTGTAACAGCAGCAGTCATGTTAAGCTTTTGATACCTTGACTCTTGAAATGCAGCTTCCCTACCCAAAATAAGAAGGAAAAAAGGGTTAAAAATGTGGAGTTTATAAATCATAACAGGAGCAGTGGATGCACAGAAAAAAAAAAAACTTCACAAAACAGATCTACATTTTAAATACACGATGAATTCCAATAAAGCCTTTTTCCAAGTGCCACTGATGGACACCAGGCCTTTCAACATAGAGGAAAAATCTCTAAAGCCATGCTGATTTATGCATTGATCGCAATAAATAAGTATTTTAGAAATTAAATAAATAAATATGAAGTTGCATCATCATCGATAGCCCAGGAAACAAAAGCTTTTTAGTTGTGGGCAAGGGCTGCTGAATTGCCTTCCCTGCCATCAGCAGCCTAACTGACAGACTTCAAAAGAGTCTTGGGGATCAAAAATTACAGCCAGGAAGGAGGGCAAAGGCTGGGAGAGATTAAGTGAGGGGAAAAGGCATGGAAAACCCTCTTATTTTAATTCAATAAAATGTAAAACTGAGAAAAGTCATTGAAATGGGTGAATTTACTCAAGGATATAGGGGAGATGGTGTGACTATAGGGTGAGGAGCTGAAAAGATGATGCTCTTCAGGGATAATGCAGGCTCTGACCTAGCCAGAGTTTATGGATAAGCCCAGATTTGTAAGGTCATGCTTAAGGATTCACAGCCCATCACCGCAGCATCCACGCACTCTCCATGGGAACACAACGCTCCCCTGTCATTTCCTAGCAGTCCCATGGGAAAAGAGTCAGGAAAACACTTGAGCCGGCCAGAAACCCAATTCTCCACCTAGCAATCTATTTACAGAGCGATTTATTACAGCGCTTGGCTATCGACTGAGCGACACACCACGCCGGTTTTCCTCCCGTAGCAGCAAATCTCCTTCCTCTGTCGCTACGTGATTATTTTTTTGATCCGCCGATGGGCAGGAACCGCGCTGCAGCGAGGGATGGGAAAGCCATGATTTCTGCTGAGCTCACGCTCCCCACTTTATCAACCTCGGCTTGATTTGGGGATAGGAAAATGCAAACGCAGGAGGAGGACGCCGATGGAGAAGCAGAAGGGCGTCAAAACGCCCGGCTCCGAACTCAGGGCAGGTCCTAGCGCAGGTCACGTCTGAGGGGGTTTATTTTTCTGGGATAAAGCAAAGGCCGTTTTGGCTACGTTTAGGAAAATTCAAGAAAGAAATTTCGACTGTCTTAACCTTCGGAGAAGCAGGGCTGCCACAGGGGTCCGGCATGCCAGAGTGGGACCTGCCGTTAAGTTCAACACTGTGATAAGCAAATCCAGGTATAGCTCACTCCGAGCAGTGGGAATGGCTGATGGGTACTCGGGAATGGCTCTGCGTAGCGTACCCGGCTGCCGGAGCCACGGGGCGTCCGCGGGCGATCGCGACCTGCTCCCGTCGCGATATCCACAGCCGTGGCCTCAGGGCTACTGTCACACTCAGGGCTACAGCCCACGGCCCCACTGGTGACACTGGGGACGCCTTTGAGGCAAATCTCCTCCTCCCAAGCTGTTTTTTCCATGTTCTGGATGTCCAACGCACCCGCGATGGGGGTGAGCGGCGCCGGGCGGTGAAACCCCGCGCAGGAGGGAGGGCGCGTGGCTGCCCCGCACCGCGCACCCACCGGAGGCGGCTCGGGCGGGGAGGATCCCGCACCACCGCGGGGACTCTGCGACACCGGGCAGACCCCACGACGCCGGGGAGACTCGCCCTCCTCCGCCGAACAAAGGCTCCCGCCGGCCCCGCGATGCTCCGGCGGGGTTCGCCTCACGACCCCCGCCCCCGCCGCTCCCACCTCACGCGCGCACCGGAGGCCCCCGCCCCG
>VWYP01020232.1:0-14245 GCA_013400435.1 Pycnonotus jocosus | reverse complement strand
GGTCTTCAGCAGGAAAAGGGTTTATTTTGGCTCCCTACTCTGTGAAGAGAGCTTACTAATGCTTAATATGATGCTCAGAACTGCACTCCTGGGCAGCACAGAATCTGAAAAACATGGAAGCTAAAATTTAAGGCACCAGCTGTAACTGAAAATGTACCTTTTTTCCCCCTCCAAATATAAGTAATTTAAAATTGAACATGCAGATTTTTTTGCCTGTTTATCTCTTCTGGTTTTATCTTTCAAAGTCCTCTTCTTTGATACATATCATAGGAAGAATCCAACTCTTTATCTAAGTACTAGCTTTGTGGAAACTGATACGGGCACAGATTAAGCAAATGGATCCTTTCAAATAGAAGCTGCAAATGGATCCTTTCAAATAGAAGCTGCAGTATATGGGAACAGGCTTTCTCCAGTCCAAAACCTTTGATTTTGCATTAAGTCCATAACTGATTTATAGGTAAAACCTATGCTTTTTCTCCCTACAGGCTGCTGGTTGGTTGGATAACCTGCTCTTTCACCATTTCTGCAAATCTTGCATGTGCAGTAAAGATTTTTTGGCAATAGTTTAGAGGCTTCCTCCCCCACAACTTCTCATGAACTCCATCTGGCCAGAGTGAAGGAATCTAAGTTGAACAGTACATCAAATCCCCAGGTGATTTACTCCTAAATCCATTGTTTCTTGTAATGTTTCAAAGAATTATGTTGGAGTAAGGAAATTGAGGGCTTCGTAATATATTGATAATTAACACAGCAGATGTTGTCTAAGTGTAGGCTGCAATAGCATTTCTGTCTGAAAAGAAAATAAGTATATTAAGCAAGAATAAAAGCATTTTAGTGGCACTATTTTAGGAATTTTTTAAATAGTTTAGTCGTATATATAGCTGATTTCATGCCTGAAAGGAAAATATCTAACAGTCTTCGCAGTCTGCTCTTTGGGGGTTTTTTGGGGTTTGTTCTTTTTTTTCCTGTCTTATTCCATTTCAGTTCAAAATGAATCCATATTTTCTGTGATTTATTGGGTACCATTGTAAGGAAGGCAAGACAGTAACCTCGGGCAAACCATATGTAGTGAACAGGTTCCAGAGACATTTTATTGCTTTCTACCAGTGGTAGGTTAGCACTGGCAGGCTTCCTTCTGAATAGGTTACAACTGCTATCAGATACATCTGTTCAGCATTTTACTGCAAAGGGGATGTAATGCCAAAACAATGCTGAACTTGGATTGCCCATTTCCTGAGATTACTGCTCTCAAAAAGTTCACATAAAGTCTTGGTCTCTGTAATTTTCACATCTGACAAACAAAACCTGAAACAATATTTTAATTTCATGCATTATTCGTAAACTTCTGCAGAAAATATAACTATAATTAGTGTAACCACTATCATCTGCCAGCAGAGAAAAGAGATTCCAGAAATCATTTATGCTGGTTAATTTGCAGGATTTTTGTTGTTGTTGTTTTATTTTATTTTAATGAGGACAGCCTACTTTACTATGTTCTAGCCTTGTCAGTAAGATCTTGCTTGTCATTTTTTTATCCTTTTCTGATGGAGAAATTACTTAGGTTTTATATAATGAAGTTTAGCTATTTTCAATGATGTTTTTACAGGGATTTTATTTTGCAACTGACAGTTTTATAGAGGCTGTCTACTCTGTTTCCAAAATGCAAGCCTGTGCAGCCTTATCATATACACCCAAAGCAGTTCTCAGGTGATGAGACAACGAGAAGAACAAAAATTCATGATACAGAAAGTCCTCGCATTAAAAATCAATTTCACTACATTTGTCTTCCTGAATGGTACTGTTGCCCAATATCTATAGATGACCACAACAAGAGGAGGCTACTCTTGTTGAGTAGGTGTGATGGAGGTGAAACCTGTAACTTACCATCATGATAAATGTCAGCTCTGGAGCAGTTCTGCTGCCTTTTGCTTGTTTCTTTTCTGCAGATTCAGTGGTGCAACAGAAAAGTGTTGGGTCCTGTATTCATGGCTCAAATAATTGATGTCATTATTACTAGCACTCATAGTAATTTTTCCAAAATTACCTTTGCAAAACACAGTAAATCTTTGGCTTTTGACTGTGTGGGTTCTAACTGCTATGGTAAAAGTTCTCCAATCCTGATGTTCAGGTAAATGTGGATTCAGTAATACATGCTCAGCCTTGTCACTGGCCACAATTGGGGACATGGAGCTGTGGAGCTTTGTATCTACCAGAACTTTGCTGCTGGCAATGTCCTGCATGTGGGAAATAATGAAATCCCTTCCTTCTCTCGTGCCAGCTGCGCTTCTCAGCTTGGGGTCACCTGCAAACTTGCTGAGGGTGCACTGGGTGTCACTCTGTCATTGATAAGGACATCAAGGGACCCTAAAGGACATCACCCTTCACCAGCCTCAGCCCGGATACAGACACATTGACCACTGTCCCTGGCTGCATCCATCCAGCCAATGTGCAAAATGCTCAGAAAATGAGATAGGAAACACCTGAAGAACGATCAGGGCAACAGTCTTAGTTACATATTTCTGCCTTAATCCTGTGGCTAAACAGACGTGAACTGGTGACTGAAGTAGATGGAAAAGGCTGAGTCCTTTTCAAGGTACAATACACTTGTTTCATCAGTGTTTTCAATGTTAATTTTAACACTGGAGGGCAAGGAACTCTGCTCTCTTTTACAGAGATAAGATTTTTACATTCTTGTCTTCATCAGAGATTGAGCATGGAACTTACACTTATCTCTTGTTATTCCTCTGTGCCAGGTTTTCCTGGAAGGGTGGGAAATATATGACATAGCAAGAAATATCAAATTTATATATTATTAGGTATATTTCTCATTTATACCACTTTTAATAGTCAAGATTGTGAGGTTTGATGAAGACAGTTCTTATTAGGTTTTCAGAGATACAAGAAGGACCACAATTACTGTTCCTGTAAATGCAACATCTTTTATTCCTGTGAAAATTTCCAGCTCATTCTGCTTTAAAGGAAATTTTTGTGATCCAAAGATTCAACAGTTGCATAACAACCCCAGTTAGGCATCAGCTCTTCTCAAAAATGTTCTGCTAGCCCAGATGTGTGTGTGATGATGTGGATCTGCTGGAACAGCTGACAGAGTTTCCATCATGCTTGGAAATGAAGCCTGAAGTTCACAACCCCTCAAACTCTCAAAAGCCAGGGACAAGCCATTTTACTTATATCCTGAAACAGTAACAGGAATTGAATAATCTTCTTTTCCAATTTCATCTATATAATGTAAACAGGAAACCAAGTCAGTTTGATCTGAATTCTATCCTAAATCCTTGTTGCTTTCCTCTTCTTGCCATATAAAATTTCTCAAGATTATTTCCAGAACTAATGCATAGAGAAGACTAACTTTGAAATACATTTTTCTTTGTTCTTTTCACAGCTAATAGCATTTTTGTGCTAAATAATTTTTAATTTTCATAAATCTCTAGAGAAGCAAAACAGAAAATTGCTACATGGTGTATTTAGTGTGCCATTCCAATAGTAGCAATTAGTCAATTCAGCAAAGGACAGGGTCCAGAAAGTTACTAAGATTATGGTGACAGAAGCATCCAATTGTTTTCTTTATGGAAAACATGAATTCTTTATGGACAGCAGTATAAATTATCCAAGCCTTATGAAGTATCTGAGATGGTAATTTAATTCATATCCATCTCTTTTGTGTGTTTAAAAGGTATTTTCCTTGACAATTAGAATTCTTAAAACTGATTTAGTTGTCACAGCATTCGGCAGAACCACTGCAGCTGATCCAGGAGAAATGAGGGGTTAGAACACATTTCTGAGAGCAGATTTCTAATGAACTACCATGTGTTGACTGATACCTGAGCAAACCCAGAGTTACTTGGATTTCTTTACCACCATGACTATATTTAACCTCTGATTCTACTATCCAATGGAGTCAAAGCTGGAACTATCTTTTTTCCACCTGATATATAAATATCACTTTTTGAATCAGAGAAGTCAATACCTGTTTAGTCACAGGCCCTGAAAAGCCCAAGTTCAGTCTGTTTCTATTGTAGCTGAAGAAACACCCAAGAAGGAGATTGTTTTTTGGTTTCCTGTGAGAAAATATCCACAAATTCTCCAACACTATAATTACTGGCATAATCACACAAAGCAGTTCACACCTTCAGCTTCCTTCTAAATCAGGAAAACTTGAAGCTGATATTGAAGGAAGTACACTAAGTAGACATTTAAATCATAAAGAAATCACTTGTGTTTAAGCTTATACTTTCAATGTTTTCCTGAATGCTTGATTTCTGCACGCCTTGGCTTCAGATTTTCATTAGGTCACGACTTGCAAATATTTCCCAGTCAGTTTTGCACTGCTCAACGCAGCTCCTAATGGGTGGCACTCACTTATATTCTAGTCCAGAGCCACCCTCTCTCATAAATCTGGAATGAAAACCAGACCATGCTCCACTCTGAGCTACACAATTGTTCATGAGTGAAGGGACAGTGACACTGTCCTGCAGCTACACATTAGATGGGAGCAGTAAAAGAGAGAGGTTACCGTGAATCCAAACCTCTCTGCTGTAAGTAGTGACCAAAGCCTAAAAGAAACTAACCCCAAAAGACTCAAAATGCGGCAAAAATTGGTACTAAAAATGGCAGAAATTACATAAAAACCAATGTGTTACTGTACATTGATTCGTACTGAAAAATACATAGTGTTCTACTGCAAATTCTGGGAAATGTAGCTTTTTGTTTGTTTGTTCGTTTGTTCTGTGGGAAATTTAGAAGAGGTTTTATCTTTTGCATCACAAGCTGAAATGCTTTCCACAGCAGCAAAAGCCTATTTGGCAACAGCCCACTCTAAATTTTAGGTTTAAATGTCGGATCTGTTGAAAGTTCAGTCTTGTGCATTGAGGAAGGAAGTAATAAATTCTATATATGACCAGGCACGGACCTAGTATCCTATAGGGCAGTCTGATTTATTGTATATATTTTTGATTATTTTTCTTTTTGTAAACAGTGATTATCTTAATGTTAAGCAGAACACTTTGTGAGTGAAACACATCAACTGACGGGAGACTGCTCTAATCTCAGCCACTGGACAAGCTGTTAATAGATGTTCAAATCTCTCTGCAGCTACATTCACTTTCCCCCTGCTAAGTATAAACCTGTTTGGTATTCACTGCAGCTGGTGTTACTAGAGTGATGCTAATGATAGTTTATCTGCTTCCCACTCTTGCATAGCTCAATTTGTACATTTAAACCAACGATGACAGAAAGAAAATTATACAATATATCCCTGGTCAGAAATTAATATTCAGTTCTGGCATCACCCACCTGAACATGGAAAAATATTCCACCCTTTGGCAGATGCAACTGTTGTCATAAACTCTCATATAGATGCCTTCATTATTTTCTCAGTCATTGACTTTTATTCCACAACAAAAATGTTTTCTGTTTGTGCAAGTAAGAGGTTGGTTTTGTTGCTTTCCACTCCTCTTTCATAGTAAATATAGCTTGTTGCCTTACAGGCTAT
Source organism: Pycnonotus jocosus (assembly GCA_013400435.1). Lineage (NCBI taxonomy): Eukaryota > Metazoa > Chordata > Aves > Passeriformes > Pycnonotidae > Pycnonotus > Pycnonotus jocosus. Next base: position 8,736 of record VWYP01020232.1, on the reverse strand, counting down.
ATTACTCACAGTGATTTGATTCTCATTATTATTTTCAACAACCCTGAACATTGTTGTGAACTCCAGGACCACTAAGCATTTGTTGAAAATTGCCCTCTGTTTCCTCCAGCTCAGTTTTCCTACTTTCAGTCTTCTGTCTCTTAAGAAACTAGAAGTTTCTCACCCACCTCAATGCCCTGTCACTGACAGGTATCTTCCCACAACAGAATCCCTCTCCACCGTCTCAACCAGCTCTATACCATTGAATGAGTAATTTATAAACAATTTGTTTGGCATCAAACTGGATTTTCATGTTAATTTTGGTGAGATACAGAATTCTTTCAATAATGTAGTAATGTCATCATTACTGGATAAGGACACAGAAGGAATGAATAGAGACCAAATTTTCTAGGGCTCTGATTCTTTCCAGTGCTGGTCTGGGACATCACGGAGCTGAACCATCCAAATGCACAGAAATGTTTGATGAAGGCTGAGCTTCAGAACCAGAAACTTCCTCCATTTCAAATTGTGCTGAACTCAGTACAAAACCCAAAATCTTCCACAAAACAACACTGTTTTGACACCCAGTTTGAATCATGAGGCTAATACCCAAATAAATTAAACAGTGGGAAAAGAGATAGGTTAATGTTCTCAATTCAAATTGTTAGACCAGGGAAACCATTGTCAATCCTCTTCTGGATGAAATGCAGACCCACCTTTTAGTCCCACACTCATCCATAGAGAGAGAGTGAATCATTACCACTGCATCACTGATAGGATCTGGAGCTTAAATATCATCTTTTAATTCCAGAGAAAAATGCTACAAATCTGTTATCAAAATGCTAAAAATATTTTTCTACAATATAAACCCAGCAAGTGTTACATACCCCATCATTTAGTCAATATTAATCTTATGCCGGTAAGGTTCATAAAATTTAAAAAAATAAAGAAACTAAAAAAGTTTGTGCCATTCATAATAGTCATTTTTATGTAACCCTCCTGCATTCTATTTCAATTTCAATGTTGATTACACGCCCAACACACAAGAAAGCTACAGAGCTACAACACATAATTTATTTACAAAAGATGAGAAGAAATATGAAAATATGTATTTATAGTATAGCAGTTTAGCAAAATTTTGCTCATTCAACTTGCTGAAATGAATAATATTATGCAATGCAGCGAAAAAAGAAATTATTAATTTACCACCATGATGAATTACTGAGAAAAAAAAAAAAAAACATACAAAAAAATTGCATCCATACTGGTAAATTTTCATGACAAGTTTTCAGGGCTGTGTTATGCAATAATATACATATTAAAAAAAATAGTAAATCAACTTCCTACTCTTCCCATTAAATTAAAGTTGACTGAAGCCAAACATTTTCTTGACTTACATGCAATGACATACTGGATGACAAGGATTTAATTTTTTTTATATATATACACCACCATGTATCTTCACTATTTATCCATATTATGTGTCCCACTATTGTGGAAAAAAATTTGATTTGCCTTCAACTGTAAAATTTGTGTTAAAAAAGACAATTAGATGGCTAATAAGCCATAAAAAGAAAAGGAAAATAGAATCTGTTTTTTGGTTTTGTATCTCTACTGAATGATCTTGAGCAAGATAGTTCTAATACCAGTTCCTTACTGTTCTTACCTTCTTTCTCTCAAATATATCTCTCTCTTCTCAAATATAATATAGTGGCACATGTTTAATTCAGAATTATTTGGTTTCATCTAACAATGGAGAAAGATTAATTTGTCTCCATTATAAATTTCACCTTTTCTAAATCCTGATATTCATTTCTGGAAAAAAAATTTTCAATTATATTTAAATATCTAGTCATATAGCCCTAATTAAACAATTGAATCTGAATATGAGAAAGCTCATGGTAACAATCAATATAACAAACAAAATACAGAAAATACAAAATTATACAAGGATGCACAATTTCAAATAGTTTATCATGAAAATGTATCCTTTGAATGACATTTGGAGTCTGGGATTCCAGCCAAAAGGAAAAGGCTTTTAGGCTATGTTGTTTCAAGATCAAAAGATCAAAAGTTTTTTTATAATTTATCAAGTAAGAGCCAACAGATTTACGGTATGGTTTTTCTTGTCCTTTCAACCTTCAAGAAAATATTAAGCCAAAAGACTACAAGAACAGTCTGGAAAAAATGTATAATGTAATAAATATATTAGTGATCTCAAAATACTTTATAATATTTATTTTACTGAATTATATTGTAGATTATTAGAAAATTGGTAGCTGAAGCACACAGTGGTGCCTTGATAATTTATTCTATTTCTATTCAGAGAGGCACCTTTAGGAGTGCTAATGCGGTTAAGTACATGGGGATGATTAATTTTGTGTCGTACATTTTTTTTCATCTTGAAAATGGCAACATGAAAAATAAAATAAAGAGTGCAGATGCATAAAAATTCAGGTCTACTTTTGTGGCTTGATTGGGCTAAGCTTATGTATCCTTTTTACTTTCATACTTTAGTTGATGTGGTTATGCTCAATGTAAATGAAACACAAATGGAATTTAAGACCTCTTATTCTGTCATATGCTTCCAAGACAACTCAAAAATCCATGCTAGCATAGGTGAATGAGGATTTCATTATTTTGGGGGGCCTGTTTTCACACATTTGTTCCTTAGTAGGCTGAAGAGTGCTCTGTTCAAGGTTTATATTCCTCCACCTAAAATTTATATATATGCACCTGTGCAAAGTTTAACCTTCTCCCTTGAAGGTTAGACTTTCTTGACAGTGAAGAATTCATCAGCCAGCAAGATCCAACTTCTTTTTAGACAGAATAGCAAAGTCAAGAGAGGTTTTGGTCTTAAAACAAAAAACAATATTGTAGTGCCACTTTTAATAATTACAAGACCTTTCAAAACAATAACTAGGCTAGAAAGAAAAGAAACTGCAAGCAACTTTTTCATATCAGCACATAGAGCAGTTTTAAATATCTTCTTTTGCTGCTTACCATCATTTTACTCCCTAACAGCTACAGATGAATTTGTCAGCCAGGAAATATGCTGTTTCCTTTGTACCTGGTGACAAGGCTCAAGGCTAGGGCTGAGTATCAGCACTAGGAAGGGATGCAAGGGCTGGAGCTTGAGCAAAGGGGAACCTACTGTGGCCACTTTGCCATTCCTTGTGAGCCCAGGTGATCATGTACATTGCACAGAGCAAGAACATCCATTTGCATCCAGGATTGGGGGAGTTCCAAATGGACAGCTCAGGAACAAGTGGTGTGATCTGACCCCAGCTCTCTTGGGGGTTGTGCAAATTTTGCACCCGTGGTGCGAAGCAGCACAAAACACGGATTTCCTCATGCCTTAAGGTTTTAAGCTCTCAGGTTTGAAGTGTAAATGATGGTCCACAGGAGTGATCAAGGAGATGCTAAGTCTTTCACACACTACTCTCTTTCTATTTTCTCTCTTTCCTGCCCAAATTCCTTTTGGATCTCAGAAGCAGGATGATGGCAACTTCTGTATTTAGAATGAGCATCAAGCACTAATGAGCCATAATAATACGTATTTTGCATATTTTACTTGGATTTATTTTTTATGCATGACTGTATATTTTTAAATAAGATGCTGATCTGGAAAACAAGTTCACAGTGAAGATAATTACAGTAGGTTTTTAAACATTAATCCTTTACATGTAAGTTGGAAAAGGATTTCTCCCTGCAGTCCTGTCTTTACCTTGACAGCAGGCTCTAATTCTTCATATGTCATTGTCATTTATGTTAATGAAATCCCTACCAGTACTTTTCTGCCTTAAATATATGTGTGCAGAAGAAAACACCAGCATACCTGGAATTTTAATTTAGAGATACAGATTAGCCCATTTATGCCAGATGATGACATCAAATCAGCCTATTAAATGTACAGGATTTACTTACTCTAAGTCTAGGATGTCAGAAAATATATCTCAGGTATTAGGCTACATTCATTTAAGTTTTAATTCAGTCATTTTAAAATTGCATGGCCATTTAATCATGCCTCAGGCTGGCAAAACCAAGGTTTGCAAAATCCAGCTCTGTGGTAAAAGATGTGATAGAGCTATTAGAACTGTGGTCACTGTTCTTACAAGTCTGTTGGAGCAAGAGCAGCCTTTGCAAAAAAACCCCATCAAAAAACAACAACAACAACAACAACAACAACAACAACAAAGGNGATCTATTTAGCCAAGGAGGAGAAACTTGCTGAGGAACAAAACTTCACTAAAAAGAATCACATCCTGCCTTCTCATGTTTCATTTAAACTTTGCTATCTGACACTTCTATGCTTTACTCGAAATAAAACTCCAACCAAACAGAATTACTGAAGCCCTTTTAGACCTTGTTGGGACTTTTTAAATGTCATTCTAAAGGGTAAACGACAAACAGGGCTATTGAGTAGTGGATGCAGTGATTTGTGTCTTTGTAGCATCATTTTTAGTCTTTTAGTTACAGTCCCTCTGGTATCTCTGTATAAACTCAGAATTAGTGATAGATACAATCACCAGACTTTAAAAAAGCCACAGCCTGAGTCAGAGAACCATTCTGTGCTCACTCTTTTCATGTGCAAGTAGATGAATCAAACCTAGAAGTGAAATAGAATAGTGGCAGATATACAGCAAAGGAACTATCTATTCTACCTGTAAATGTAGAAAATACCTGCTCATGTTAAAATGAAAAAAAATTTAAAAGCCATTTTAAAGAATAGTTAAGTTCCATAATGCTAAAAATAAACCACTCTTCTTCCACAGGTAATTCTTTGGGTTTTTTACACTTATTTTCTAATATTAGAAATTGTATTTCGAGAATGTAGAAGAATTAAAAAAAAAAAAAAATAGGACCAGTAAGAATTGTTTGGAGTTTCCTTTCTATCTAAAAGACATTTACATGCATGCACACAAACAAACAAACACAGACCATCACTTGAGGTTTGGCATGGGAAGTCTATGAAAATTATGAGAAGCCTAAAAGGTCTTCTAACTTTTTTCTTTTATTAATGTAATGTTCTATTTTTTACTCCTCTGTTATGCTCCCTTTTTTTCTCTCCAAGGTTCAGTTTAACCAAAATAGTAACAGTGCTCGTGTGTGTCTGAACTTTTCAGAAGGGGCCAGAGATGGATGATGCCTTCTCTGCCATACCTCTGATATATTTATGTCTAGATCTAAACCCCATCAATTAGGTTGTAATAATCAAATACCTAAAATTCTTGGAGAAATATAAATATATAAATATATATATGAAGCAGCTGTGCAGTGTTTGAAGTTAGCTGGAGACCTCATTTAATTAGAAATTTCTCCTATTAGGGCAAATTTTATAGAGGATAAGCAACAAGGAAGGATCTTTCACCAAGTTAGAACCTCATTCCATTTTGCCACTTACCTTTGTGAACAAAGTGAAAAAAACACCCATAAAGGGGCTCTGATACATCTGATCTAGCCAAAGAATACTGGCTGGAGAGCAGGGAGACATGTGCCATGGATTACAGAGGAAGCTCTGGTAGACTTTAGGTCTCGAAATACAAGTCCAACCTTAGAAAATGAAGGTTTGTACAAAAAAAACACATGAAAGTTACTTTTATTTGTACAGATTCTGGGCTTAATCCTACTGAGCTGGCAGCTGAAGTTATGACATCCTCCCTACCAAAACAGCTGCTAATTTCCTTCACTTTTCCCCTTCCTGATGAACGAGGTAGATTTATTTCCCCAAACCAAAACCCATTTCCATTGTGGAGGATGATGTGGATTGACTCTGACAGTTCAACTAGGCTTACTCAGTTAGGTAAATGGAGGTAAGTCCTTAACACCTTTGCCTAATTTTTGAATCTATTGGATGACCTATAGTTTCTTGTGCCAGTTAGTATTACACTTCACTGGCTTCAACACCTAGGCAACAGTTTTCCTATTTATGTTCTTTTTATTTGGCTGTTTTTGGTTTTGTACAGCTGCTAAAGCCTTATCTAAAATCTTTATCTAAGGTGACAAAGAGTGAAAGAACAAGTTTTAAAATATACTCAAATAAGATCAGAGGGGATACTTACTTTGAAACATGAATATATCGACTCATAACCATTTACTGAGGTTCTTATGGTATTTTTAATCTCTACAGTCTAATAAAATTAAACCTTGCATTTCTGTTGGCACAAGATCCAGCAGTAAAAATAACACTGGACATTGAAGTGTCCTTCCTCCTTTTTACAGATTATAAAGGGGGAAGGGAGGGAGCCCTGGTTCTTTAAAGGGAATTACAGAGTTTGAAAATCTAACTCAAACAAACCAGATCTCCAGAGCAGCAACTTCCTCTGGCTGTTTGTCAAAAGCCTGAACAGCTATACAAGGTCAAAATGGTGGGGTAGGAAGGGATTTACTTTTTTTTTTTGTGCATATAGGATTGGATGTTTAAGCTCATGGTCCAGAGTTTTTCATTACATCTGCAGGACCTCTGGCAAAGAAAACAACGTGGTCTTTTTCACAGTTTATATGACCATGTAGATACATCTCAATAAACTAGTGTTTACAAGCAGGCAGTAAAATACTAGGAAAACAATGTTAATAACTGTCCAGATATCAGATTCTGTATTAAATCCTCAGTTATTACAGCTTGCTGTGGAAACACAGCAGTTTAACTGTTGAGTATTAAGCAGTCCGTGGCATCCTATAAATTTCAGATGCATTTATATTATATAGTACTGTGCAAATCATAATCTGAAAGTCAGCTTCATTTGTGCAATGTGTGCTTCAGTTGAAGAAAAACAGTCCAAGCATGTGTGTCTTCTGATTTTATAAGGATTTTAAGGGATTATTTAACTTGAATGAGAAGCAGCTTCTAATGAAATTTGAGCTATGGCATGAAGCAAGGATCACAAGCAATAGCTGAGCTGGCTAAGCACTTAGTAAAACTCTTCCTCAAGTTTATGATCAATTTAAATATTTTTCTTAACGTTCCATTTGGGAGGGCACAATACTAAATTGCCTTATGAAGTACATGGACCAATAATAATGCATAAATCAGTTAACTTGCTTCTGTGTTAAGGGATTTGAATTCACTCAGGTCGCAACTACTGATGATTTCAATTCACAAATACTCCAGCCAGCAATGTGGAGTTGTTTCCTTTGGCCCCAGGGAAGGAGAATCTTCCTTCAAGACAAAAGAGAATGGATCCAGAAAAAATCTAGTTTCTATGGGAAGCACAGGGAGGACTAAACACTGTGCTGATATGGCTGGATGTTACATTTAACAAAGGTAAGCTCATTAAAAAAAGCAATTACAGGTGTTGTTCTGCCTGTGCCTTTCTCTGGCAAGTACAGAGCATTCCATATTTTCCTCTGACAAAATCTGACATCCTTCAAGTTTCAGAGCAGGAAAAAAAAGAAATAATAACAAAAATAAAGAAAATAATAAGAATAAAGAAAAGAATAAAAAAGAAAAAGTAGAGAGGTAAACAGGGAGGAAAAAATAAGAAAACCCCAAAATAACAAGGTAAAAAAGGAAAAACACAAAACAAAACTCACCAGGATTTCTTTTCTCCATGAGATATCAAGAAATCATGAACCGCAGATAAGGGAAATTAAAATGTTGCATCAAAATAAGTCTGAAACCAAACTGCCAGGTCCACACAAATATATTTAACCTTCTTTGTGACAAAACAGCAACTAAACAAACTGCTGATTGATGTAATCAGACAATAACTAATTTGTTCACTTAATTTAAACACATTTAGCAAAATATTTTGCGAAGGCACAAAGGAAATAGACTAGCAAGGCTGGAATTTTAGCAGCCACAGGGATCTGAGGGGACAAAAAAAGATAACTCTACAACTAAGGGTGGCACCAAGCTTGTTTGGAGACTTCAGCAACTGAAAAGTGATTTTTAGAAGGCTCCCTTCTCCTTCAGTCCATGTCTCCAGCCCAGCTGGGGCAGTTGTATTTTGCAAGGCTACACCATTAAAGGAGCACTGACAAAGGATGTGCTTTCTGATGGACAAAGATCCTGAATATTGCCTCAGGTATGGCCAAAAGAAGATGATCTTAAATAAAATATAGGTTGGCAAACTTTAGAAGTAGGCTGGCTTATTTATTTTGAAATAGTATCCAGGGCTCTTTACAGGAAAGAATAATACAGCATTCAGTAGAGAATTCAGTTGCACTGTTAGATCTGAAACAGATCATAGAATTTTTTTTTTTTTTAATCCTGTACAAGGCTTCTGACATTTTGGGAATAACAGATAATGCTAGCAAACTATGCCGTAGAAATTAGCATCCTCCTACTCTGCCACAGATTACCAGTATTACAAGAGAGTCAGGGAAAACTCTCAGTCACAGAGTATTTGAGGTAAGACAACTCATTTTCTCCTGCTGACACTGCTGGGAGGCAGAAAGCTCTGGGGACAGAATGCAAACCTGGAGTTCAAAACCTAAACTGCAATAGCAAGGTCTGACAGTGCTTGTAAAAAGCAGTAGATAAACACACTGGTTCAAGAGGCATTCTGCAATTTGGCAGAAGTATTATGAGTGCTGAATGTACGTGAATATAAAGCATTAACCTAAAAAAGGGTTGGTTCTTGTGAGTGGAGAAGAATGCAACACCTTCAGATGACTTCTCATTTAGCAACACTTGAGAGGCAGCACAAGGGCTGACCCCTGCTTGAACTCACCCGGCCAGGTTGTCAAAGAGGAAAGACACTGAGAAAAGGAAAAGATGAAGGATTTTTAAACTGTTTTGAAAAGCAAATCCTT
>VWYP01020230.1:80585-368569 GCA_013400435.1 Pycnonotus jocosus | reverse complement strand
TTTTGTGAAGTTCTATTTCAAGACGTTGTTTGTTGGTTAAAAATGTAATTNCACAATAGTGTGTGGTGGGAAGAAGAGACACCATGGACTTGAATTGAAACATGGGTTTCATCTGGAATTTAATGAGAAAAGTTTTCATCAGGAGGAGAGCCAGGCAGAGGCACAGGTTTCCCGGATAGGTGGTGAAGTGTCCATCTTTGCTAGCTGCTACATCAACACTGAAAATTTATCTGCCTTTACATAAGGGCTGCTTAAACTGAGTGTAGCGCAAAAAATTGCAAACACTTCTGGACAAGGTGATTTTGGGGCAAAATGCATTCAACACTATGACTTCTGAAAGTTATCTCAGGGAGGAAAAAAAAGGCATGAGAATAAGGAACACTTATGAGAGAATAAATAAATACAACTATAAAGTGGAAATTCTGGGTTTCCCATTACGGGTGAGTTTGCATGTGACACTGGACTAAAGAAGCTGGCTCATTGCCACTTCCACAGTCTGTCTCTGGCTTGCAAAGCACCAGGCACAGGTTCAAAACAGTTTTTCTTCAATCATTCTGCTAGAAAAACTGAGAAGTACGCCCATGGCAAGCAGAATACTGTGGACTTCCCTGGTTCTCCATTCTGACTAAATGGGAAGAACCTGACTGAGAGACATTCTGTCACCATCTGTATTATATTCACTCTCTTGGTCATTATCTCAGACTCCGCTTTACACCACAGTACGTGAACATCCTCACAAGCAGGAGACATTTCATGAGCATTGACTTTGAGAGAGTTATGATCTTTCCAAGTATTTGCACTCCATTCAGCTCAGGAAACTTAAAGAAGCCGTATTTTCTTTGTTGGGGTTTTAATGTTTATAATGGGGTTTAATGTTGATAATCTGTAGGTTTGTAACTAACTGAGATACTGTCTTTCCAGATAGGCATCAGATTTGCTTTTTTCTGAATAATTTTTCCTTACAGGTAAAAAGAGATGCTAATCAATAGTAAAACATATGTTTTACAATGAGTACACACTTTTCAATCTTTTAATGTGGTATTATTATATTTTAAAGTGGAAATACGCATCTCTGAGGACTCTAAGAACAATTTTTGTCCAACAATACCTAGAGTGAGAATGGGCATTATTGACTCATTATGTGGAAGACTCTTCAGGAAATATTGAAAAATCTCCATTAAAGAAGGTCTCTGTGAGTTTTACTTGCAGAGCTGTTTCCTGGGGCAGCTGCTTTAGGCACTGAGCGCACTCCATTGGCTACATGGAGCATTCAGACTTGTAGTGAGTGCTTCATCAGGATCTAAAGCTTAAGGACTAGCAAAGTAGTCAATAAACTTTGGTTCCTGCAGTGCTTACTGTGATGTCATTATGTACTTTGGAGCATCTGTCTGCTTTGCATCACTCTGCTGATGCATCCTAACATGGATATGATGTTCAGATCCCTCAGCCAAATCTGGTCAGGAACCTCTAAACAGCACAACTTTGAGATGCTGTGAACCAGTCCATACTGCCAGAGATCATTGTGTGAGCAGCCTCTGACACCTGGAGTCTATTACGGCACCATCTAAGAGGAATTTAAGCTGCCATGCAACCATCATTTGCCAACATTGGCCTCAGGCAAAGCAGCTGGGACACACAGGTGAACATGGAGACAAGATAAGTAGGGAATATCCTCTCTTAAGTTGCCTTTTCCATTACCCTCCTCTATTTCTCTCTATAGAAGTCATTCATGCTAAGGCTAATGGGTAATGTTTCATCCACCAACCCAAAAATTTGCATGAAAATTGCTGAATCAAGAGCTCATACCATCTCAGCTTATGGGCTAGCTCTGTCCAGGAAAGAGGCCACTGGTGACACCCACCCGCACCCATACACAGACCCCTGACTTTTCTGAGGACTCCTTGTTCTAGTGTTTTCTCATAGTGGCACCATCATTTACTGTACACTGCAAATTGCTTCAAAAAGAGCAATGGTTAAGTAACATCTTAACATAAATGTGACTAGGAATGACTGAACACAATGCCTTTCAAAGGATAAAAAGTATGCCAATGCTTGGTTTTCCGAGTCACTGAGCCTGTTTATAGGAAACTTGAGGTGGATTTGGAGTAAGAAAACCAAGACAGAACATGATTCTTAGCCAAGTAACAATGTATAAATAGCTTCCACGGGGGCTTAATGTAAGTTTTTTGTGAGAGTGTGCAGCAAAGCCAGTAAGTGGCAGGAGCAGATGAACACCTAAGAAACAAAGATCTTGCTCATATCCTGATGTCCGTAATCATGAATGTACAAAAGAAAACAAAAATATTTCATGTAGGACAGTGTCTTAGACCATGAGGAGTATTTTTAAATTTTCATTAAGGAATTAGGTTGCCTTCTCCAGTTTTTGGTGTAATAAAAGGTGACCTTTTACATAATACTGCAGTAGCATCTAAAACTAATTTATTCCATTACCTCATTGCTTGCATGTCCTTACATTTATAAGGACCTAAAATATTTTTTAAAATCCAGTGAAAAAGTATTAAAATGGAGCAATTCTCATGACAGAAAAACTTATCTTTTCATGTTATCCAGTCACACTGCTGACATGAACCTTACCTTTACATTCAGGTGACTATTGTGCCTATGATCTCTAAATAAAGGATCCTACTTTTATAACCTTCACAGGTGAAGGATGACCTGCTTTTTTTCAGTTTTCTGTTCCTTGTGAGTGAACTGAAATGCCTCAAGGGAAGAGCGTTTTACCTTTGATAAGCTGAAGCAGCCCAGCAACAGTCAGGAAAACATCTGGCTAGACCGAGTAGTCAACAAACATTAGGTACTGCAATAGAATGGAATATGAAGAATGAGTTACCCCTAATTTCTGAGGACTCTTTTATCACCCATCAGTCTGAGCCAAATCTCAGAGATGCTCTCATAAGAGTCTTTTGCAGTACCAAGCTCTCCTCTGAGACTGACATTGTCATCTGCTGTCCTGGAGCTTCCACTCTGTATGTTACTGTGAGAGCTCTAGTTATGCTGAGTGAAGATTAGCACCAGTCTCAACACTTAAACCACACTTGTGTTCTGGGCTCCCAGTCCTGCCCATGCAGAGAAAGACACAGGCCCTTGAAAGCCTGCAGAGGGCAAAACTGTTTGCAGAACTGAGTGCTTAAACTTAAGCTCATCAGGTAACTGAAATACATATGCTAATGAAACAATGACATTAGTTGGCCTAAAAACCACCCTGTGTTTCCTACTCAGTATTCTGGAAGTGTGTTTGGGTTTCACACACTCAGTCAAGGTAAAGAGTGGGGTTTTGCACCCTCTTAAAAGAGTTTGTGACTTCATTAACTTTACCAAGTGCAATAGGATAAGATTTCCAATGCAGATAGTATTTCATGGCTCTATCAAATTGAAATTGCAACAAAATGGCAAATAAAACTGTATCTTGTGACAAGACAAATATTAGCTGGTATCATATCTGCACATTAGCATCTAAATGTATTGTTGTCTTCATAAGTGTTTCTCAGGTCTCTTGAGAGTTAAAATAGTACTTGATATATCAGCATGGAACTAGTTTAGTATGTTTATTTTATGCTTCACACAAATATTATCTTTAAAAATACTGGAAGATGCTGTATGTAAAAACCAAAATAAAAAGCTCTGTTACTTTTACTCTAAAACGGATGTAAGCATATTCACCTTTCCTGAAGGTCTGTGAGGAAAAGGTGACACACAATATGATTTAAGTCACTGATACCAATGATCAGTTATTATTCCTACTGATAGGGTCAGGCTTTTCTCTATGGTAGAGCAAAGCTGAAATGCAGCTAACTGAAGACACAAACACAGCCCAAGTGCCTTGTGTATTGGTTCTGTAATTTAGTTTCTTCTCCTGAAAATCCCTTTCCATATATAGGGCTACTTGCAGTGCAAGGATCCAGATGTCCCTGCTCCCTTCAGCAACACTCAGTGTGCAGCTCCCCAGGGAATGGCTATTCTTAGCTCTCCATGCTGTTCACTGCAGAGTCCTGACGATGATACATTGATTGCCATGAGGAAAACTGACAATTTAAAGCAAAACCACAGACAGAGACAGACGCTTAGACACATGTGGGTGGCAGTGACATGGACAGAAACAGACTTCTCAGGATTCAAAGTTGGTGACAGACTTCAAAGTCTCTCACTGAATCATCAACACTGCACATACTAAAGTCTTTATTTAGCTGTTTTGGTGAAAGAATTAGCCCTTGCTTGATAACCATCTAAGATGCTAAACCTGACCACGTAGTATTTTTGTATTCTAAAGAAATTTAAGTCTGTTTTTTTGCCTCTGTTTCTCTCTAATGTATCTCCTTGGCTGCTGAATGCTGTCTACACGTTATTAACTGGAAAGTGTAGTTAGGCACAGTCCTGAGCTGGCAGCATTGATGAATTGTTCCCACTAAGAGACTATTTCCAAAGGTGGATTCCTCAGGGATGTTCCCAGAGGCCGTAGGAAGCATATGTGTGTCTCCGTCTGCCCAGGGGACTCATTGTAACTCCTCAGATATCTCTGGCAAGAGCATGCAGGGATCAGCTAGGTCCATTTCATGCCACCTTTTGTGACTTGGATTGCCTCAAAGAACAAGGACAGGTCATGTAGCTATGTCCTGCTGCTGCTTCCAAGGCCTGTTCCCTGGTATGCATACGTGCTGCAAACAACAGCAACCCTACCAAGGTCTCAAGTACAGAATAAGGAAATACTGCATTTTTGTTACTGTCACTTCCCATGCAACTATCCTTTTTCTGTCTGTGAAACCTTAATGACTTAGAAAGGTTTTCTTTACTTGCATGTTTTCTTTTAGAGGTTTTTATCTTCTCTCATTGACTAGCTAATTTAAATGCCATGTTTCTATTGTGGAAACCTCTCTCTCTCTCTTTCCAAAACCAACACCCCAGTTTTTACAACTTCCAAAAATTGCAAACCCCACCAGTAATAACTTTTTATCCTCCTGCAATTCAGATGAATTTTATATTGACCTTGGAATTTAAAAATACAAAAGATTTTTTTCTTTAGGACTTGCTTAGAATAAACTTACGGTGTTCAGTTGCTGCTTTATGGCCAATGCCAGTGTGCAGGGCTAAAGGGTAACCTGTGACATGTGGTTGTGGAGAGCAGAGAGTGTTATCTGCATCCATCCCTGGCCTCTCTCAGCCTTAGGGTTTGATAAGCAGGACCTAGACAGTGTGTCCTGGTGTTTAGTATCATGGTGTCACCAGACCAGAGTGAATGGGCACAGCATTGCTACCTCTCACTATACAGACCAAAGTCATACACCATACTTGTGTAATGACTTAGGAAATTAAAATGTGAAAGCAGAAGTTTGAAAGAGTGTGAATTTCACTATATATAGGTCCCAGTTTTCCAAAAGTTAATTTTCAGCTATGGATATGTAAAATGTTCTGAGTGTGACTTGCCTGCTAGCTTTTCTGATTGCTCTGAGCAATTACTCCTATTAACAGCTGAATTTAGAGTAGACAAGCCTGAGGAAATTAGATAATAGATAAATAATATAGATAATTAGATAAATAATCTTGAGGTAGAACAACTGAAAATAAATGATAGCTTAATCCAGGATTTACATACTACAAGATGTATCATATCTTCCTCTTCATTAATTTAAGAGAAATCAGAATTACAATACATTCCCTTTTGCCAAAATTTCTAGCCCAGGGCTTACAGTCTGAAAATATCCTGTGAACTTGCAAAAATTCTTGTTTGGGCAATTTCATTTCATTCTTACATGTTTTTTCCCTAGCACTGCTGCAGAGTTTGGCTACAGTGAAAGAGCACTGTCCCATTTGTGCTTCAGTGCTTTGCCCATTACTTCCTTTGCCTTTGTATGTTCCCATGCAGAATAGCTATCTCCAAACTACCTGAGTAGGTCCTCTCATCTCATTTCTTCTGACTTCTCTCTGACTGCTGTGGTATAGCACTCCTCTTCAGAGACAGAGGTCAATTAAATGCAGTTTGTGACCTCCATTTGTAATTTTTAACATTTGGGATGTTTTTTCATCCTTCATTCTTATCAGTATTCTTCCATCTACTTTCCCATTTTGTGTTCATGTCTAATCTCACACACCACTCTGATGACTTCAACCATCTATTCATTAACAAGAGGGTCTCAGTAACCCACCCTTACATGCCATATTTGCCACTCTTTCTTTATTTATCAAGAAAATCTATGGCTCAATCTCTGCTCCTGGCTGTTCTACTCAGTCTATGTTCCATGCTTTTCATTCCTGGCTTTGACTTGTTAGTTTTCTTCAGAAACACCCATTGCTATCTCCAAATTTACCCCAGTTCTGCTACAATCTTCATACATGACTACTCTCTAGCCTGATCCCTGTGTCTTCCAGAAATGTTCTTCCGGATCATCATCTTTCCTCTGACTGTTGCAGTCAGGTCTTCCTCCACTGACTATCCATCCCTCAGGAACTGCCTTCTCTACCTGCATAATGCTTTATTTTATCTCTCACTTTACACATATTTATCCTAGATGGGTTCCCCCACCTCTAACAAATACGGAGAAATTAATGGCCAGATATTCATGTCATTTTGATCAAAACAGCAAGTGTTTCCTGAATCTTAATGCAAAAGCAGTCCAAGGCTCTAAGAAAATTTTATGCCATCACTTCCTTCTCTCAATAGCTCTTGAGGAGGAGTTTTCCAGTTATAAGCAGAAAACATGCAAAGTATGGTTTATGTATCACTTAGGGATACCTAATGCACAGGTCTCTGGAAGAGTCAGTCCAAAACAAAATCAGACCACATCTACAGTTCCTCCCTAGAACCATTGCACAATTAAAATTTTAGAGCTGTGACAGGTTTTTATTAAGTACAGTGTCAGACACTATAAACAAGTGATGGAAACCAAAGATAAAAAGCTCAGCTTGAAGAACTTGTGCAATCAACTTGATGGAAAAAAAAATAAAATGGAGATTTTACTTAAGTGCACAAAGTATAAGGAAGAACATTTCCTCAAATTATCAGGAATGTTGAAAGACTTTTCATCAGCAAAGGATGAAAAAAAAATAGTGCTTATTACCTTGAGAGACCACACAGGTAGCTCTGTATAGTAACCTACCTTCTCATTAGAAACAACCAGCAACAAAAAGGGAAACCAATGGCTGTATGCTGAGAATGTTGAATAAAACCTCTATATCATTGAAAGCAAATGGGAATTTCATTTGTGGAGCTATTGGCAAAACATATAGTCACAAGCAGTCATATACTAAGGAAATTCTAATTTTTCTGACTATGTACTGTTATAGCTCTTATTTACTCTCTGACCAGAATTGCTATGCTAATGAAGTGTGACAAAAGTTTCATTCAGGAACACAAAAGAAAATCTTGATCATATAGAGGAACATCCCTTGAAGAACTTTTACAAAAGTTTGGATGGGATTCTGAGCAACCTGACCTGGTTGAAAATGTCCCTTCACATTGCAGAGGTTTTGGATTAGATGACCTTCGAAGGTCACTTCCAACCCAGACCATTCTATGATTCTATGAATATTTTCCTGGAAGTGCCAGAGGCACTGATTAAGTTAGGTTTAATATTCTAAGTCAAAATTCAGAAAGTAAAGATTTCACTCTAAATAGTAATTCCATTCTTACAGTACTTGTAAAACCAGTGTAGTCCACTATAACAAAAAATAATGCCCAAAGTTGCAGTCTCCATACTTGTTACCTTCCTCCCCATATTTCCAGATAACCTTTGATCCCACCAGTGTGACCAAACAGACTTTCACATACCTGTAAATAAAGTATACAAAATCAGGTCTGTGAAATGTTGCTCAGTCTAAAGAAGATCTAATAACTGGCATACATAAGGCACTTTTAAAATGCATTCATATTGTATATTTGAAGTTTATGTCCCATTAAATTTACAGTGTAATGTAGACATGAAAAATGCCCATAGTTGGTGCATGTGGTGTTACTCCAGATGAGTATTCATTTCAGGCTTTGTTATTTGAACAATATCCCTACAACTTATGAGTTTTGGTTACCATTATAAAGACACTGTGTCTTTTAACAGTGCTGTGTGAGTTAGGTTCATTATTTGCTGAATGTGCTTGTTATGTGTGTCCACCAGGTCAGGTAAAACCAAATGATTACTTTGACAACTTTGCTGTTAGCCAAAAAGACTATGCTGATGAAGGAATACTTTTGTGTATTGGGAGGCAAAGAGATGTGAATATTTCCAGAGAAAGGTAGGACTAATTCAGCTCACATCTTGGAAGGGTTCATGCCTAAGTTGGTGAGACCTGAAATTAAAGGAAAGGTCAGATATCATTTCTCCTATTGACTTGGGACACCTGAATTGTACATCCCCATATCTGGGAAGGAGGAGCAGACAGGAAGCTTGAGACCAAGAAAAGCAGCAAGAAGTCAAGGGAATAAAGAACATCGCTGTACACTGAGACAAAAATCTTAAAGACCATGGAGACTCAGTGTATTGGGATTAGCTGTTTCAGGTGGGTAGGTATTTAGCTAGAAAAAGCTCCCCTAGACATGTGGTGGTATGGCTTTAAATTTCAGTCAACATAACTTAAGTATGTGCCTAACTACTTTCCCCAAGAGGATTTAAAAAATTATTTTTAAAATAAATGATGATTTTACTAAATGTACCTTCTCTTCTGGAAAATACACTTTACATTTCAATATTTTATCTTGACAAGAAAAATATTTGAGGGGTTTAAAGAAAAAATTGGTCAACATCTGTGTATGTTCACATTGTATATTAATATGCATCAGTCAGATCAATGTAGCAGTGCTGTGCTAATGTCTGGAATTCACATTAAAGTGGTGTCAGGAAGCCTGGAGTTGGAACAGTATTGATGGTAAATGGATATAGGTCATTTGGACTAGAAGACTCAGATTTGCCACACTAGTAAAGCTAAAGGAAATCAATAAAGGAGCAATAATTTAAATTTTTATTAAAAAAAAAAAGTGTAAAGTACAGATACTAAAAGTAAGCTTCATTTTTTCTTACCATCATTCTTAATAATTTGAAATTTTTTCAAGGCTTCACAGAAAGGAAGGTATTTACAATAATCTGTCAGTCTAGTATTTACTACAATGGATTTCAGTTTTGCTGGAAAACAAGTTGCAGAATAAAATTCCCATTCTGTCTCAGGACTCATTCCCTTCATCCTCCTGATTTTTTCACTCCTTTAGAAATGCCTTCCAATCCATACATCTTTTTTGATGAAATCTATTCCTACAGGACACAGGAGCTCTGATAGAGTTTACTCCCAAGGCCTATCTAGCTGATACAATAGCACTGTACTTATTTTTTTAAAAACAGGTACTGGGCAGGGGGTGGGCTGAGCCAGGGTGTAGAAAAGAAACCAGGAAATCAAGACATATAAGTGTCAAAATATAACAGCCTGTGTTAAGTGAGATACACCCAGAGACTGGCTTAAACTGAATCTCATTGTTCACTATTCTTAATGGGTTCTTCACTCCTCTTTCTGATTCCACAGACTCCTTTACAACACAAATCATTTCTGTTTATCAGTAACTTTAGTGAAGACCTTTCAATAGAACTTTTAGCAGAGTACAGTTTTGCTATGAGAAAGTCTGACAGATGTTTTGCTAAAGTCACCACCAAATATAGCTTCCCTACCTCATCATTTTGTTTTTATTGGAAAAGGAAAGCATTTAGCTTGACTCATAAGATGTATTTGTTTTGCATCTATTTTGCTCACCATATTTATTTTTTCTCTCCTCAAGAGAATGAGTTGAGAGCTTTATGTTCTTCTTCAGTTCACTGGAAGGCTTGCCTCACTAGAGATTATGTATGGAGTCATCCAAACTACATTAGCCACCTCAAAGCTTTAGCCTAAACTGGTTGTCTAAATTCACCCAATAGCCAAAGTATGACCCCTTTCATGTACCCTAAATGCTGTCTCTATAAGTTTATCCTGGAACTGATAACCCATAGCAACCTTTGTGTCTCTACCTATAGCAGCCTAAACTAAAGATGGCAGCTTTATCAGCTAAATTTCAGTAACAAGTGTCACCACTATGAAAAGCCTGAGATAAGATAATATAGTGTCACTTAATTTGAAATATGATGTAGTAGATATTTTGTTGTATGTGGGCAATAGACAGGTGTGGTACTCTAGTATTGCTGTAGCATAGCTGTAAGGGTGAACTGAACATAGTATGGACCCTTACCTGCTTAATTAAAACAAAATCCACACTGCAATAGCACATAATGAGCACTAGCCTTATCTATAGCAAACTGGAATCCAGGTAATACAGAAACGGTCACTGAAATTGCACCAGATTTGGACAATGTCCTCACCTACAGTGTCAAGCAGCCTGAGTGGAGCCATGCCATGACAGCTGCACTGAGACCACAGAAGGTGAGGGGCAGACCCAGGGGCTGCTCAGGCAGTGTAGTAAAAAGAGCAAGAGTGCACCTGTGGCTAAAGCCAAAATTGGTATTTTCATACACATATTCCTCTGACTTCATTTTCTCTGGCCTTATTGTATGATTTACATTACCATCTAATAAGTGTGACAGAAACACAATGCCCAAGGGTTTTGGTTAGAAGACTGCTGAGTATGGTCTCTACACCTCAGTGTTGCTCTGACTGCAAAAGCATTACCAGATTTTCTTGAGATAGAAGAAGAGACAGAAATCTGTAATTAGTAAATAATACCAATTCTGCTGGGTGAAGGGGTTCTTCCATCATTTCAACTCATTCTTATAGGCTTTAAGACAGATGAAAGACAAATCTGATAGAACAGAAAGATCTTATAGCAAGCAAGCAATGCTGTTAACATAATCAGGAGCTCTGCTCTGGAATACAAAGATCTACCACTATTTTCAAAATTACTTGAGAAGGTGCATATGCTTCAATGCACCACAAACAGCTGGAATTATTCATGGGAGAGACAAAATAGCTAAAAACTGGAGGAGTGTCTTAGTTTACACCTAGAAGTCATTTTCCATCCAACACAAAGACACACCTGGTCAGACTTTTGTAGCAATCTTAATAAAAGGTGCTTAATGATTGAGCAGATGCCAAAAGCTGTTTGTCCAGTTTTCTGCACATACCAGCTGATGCAAAAAAACCACTTTGCTATGTAAAAGGCAAGACATCATTGGTATTACTGAAGAAAACACCTGCCAGGCACGAACCAGGACTTTCAGGAACAGGCTGTTTTCAACATCTTCACCCAGTATGGATCATATAGCAGTCAATATACCATCAAAGATTCTAAAACAAATAAACATACACCTTACCTTCAGAAGATTTTCTTCTGTTTTCATTATCACCTACAACAGAGCCAACGTTTCAGGAGCAGAGAAAGATGACTAATTCACTCATGTCATGTTCTGCATACTGTTGTAACCTGCCTAACTGCAAGCACTTCCTTGAGAATGAAGCTAATGTTATTATTTAGTACTAATATTATTAAATCTCTTGGCAGAGGCTTGCACAATCTTCTCTTATTCCAGTCACTTAACAAAGGCTTGTAAAAAAGATGCAAGAGGAAGTAATTTACCCATTCACAGATTACAACTGGAAGTGCCAACTTAACATATTTTGACATTTGCCAGGCAGGAAATTTTGGTAGGGCATCAGAGAGCCCCTGACTGTACACAGGTTCTTAAGCACAGGGAAAGACACATGTCCCAGCCTACTGCCTTTCTGGAGACCACCCACACTATCACTAACAAATTTTGCTGACAAGATGTAGGGAAAAGGGCATTGTTAATATCAAGATGTACCTTCCTCTAGGTTGGTTCATCGCTCCCCTAAGGAGTAAGAAAGGCTGCTGATTATTTGCCAGAGGACACTGAGACATAATAAAGGTGAGATTCAGGTGGCCAAGGGCAAATGTGAGTTAGCATTTCTCTGCAAGTGGATCTCTGATACCCACGCTCATCGCAGACCTACCGCAGCCCTCTGGGTGACTAGAGAGGAATCACTTAGTATGGTATTCATCTTATCCAAATTTAGACTCCTGCAGTATAAACATCTACATAGAAGCAAGTCATCCTGTGCTCTTTTTGTAGTCAACAGAGAGAAATAGATACTTCTAGGGTGCAATTAATCTCATCCTAAAGAAGACATCTTCCAGATGATTTATGCCTTAAAAGTACCTGGTTTTCCCTGACTATAAAGGGAGCTGAGGTGATTTTAGCCATATGGACACCTCAGACATGAACAAATAATATATCTAGCAGAGCCATAAAGCCATTGATATTTCACACAGCCTGCAGTTAGTATAAATGTTTGGTCAATAATAACTCGAGCTGAACTCAGACAGTTGACCTAGAGGTGAATGGCTCTGTATTCCATTACTAAGTCTCTGAATCATCCAGTGTCTCTTTTCTTTTTAAGTAAAGTCTCTCCCTGGGTTTTAGATGTCACTTAATGGAATGTGGATATTAAATGTATGTAAATCCATAACATTTTTGGATAGAGCTGCATTCCGCTATGTCCCATTATAAACACAACCCCATCCTCCTCTTTGGAGCTGTCAATCTGTCAGGCAGAGGAGTCTGTGGACTCCCAAGGCAAATCCTTGTACTTTCAACAGACTGCTATTGCCAAAATGAAAATTCCCAATGAAAATAGTTCTTATGCAGAGACTATCAGAGCGACCCTCTTAAGCCATGTTTTTTATATCCTGGGATGATAGGAATTCTTTTACCAAATGTAGCGCAGCTTGGTTTTTTAAATTTTTTTCCCAGGTTGTTCTTTTCCATTTTATTCCTATTCCCATTCTCAGAATTCTCGTTTTGTTTCATGGAAGTATCTTCTATCATCTTCACTTTTGTTTCACATTCTTTTTCTGCACATTTTTTTACACTTTTCATTGGAATTTCCACTTCAGTAAAAAAATATTATCAGCGTTTTTGTGAAAGAATTCTTGTTGCACTTTTGCCTTCTACCTAGCAGTAAGCTGCCAGGGCAGAATATTGTTATTATTAATTTCTGTTTAAAGAGCTTAATACACCTGTGTTTTCACTTAATCTCCAAATGCCAGGCACTGTTACTTTCCAGGTGTCACTTAGGGGAATGTGGATTAAAAATGCTGTTAAATTCACAGTACCTGTGTGTTAAACTGCTTTGCACTTTAAATGTATTGTAGTGCAATACACAAGCTGTGTTTGTGTAGCATGATCTAGATAACCATCTTCACCAGTGTCTAACAAACAGATCCAGAATTTCACCTGGTCAGATGACTCTTTCAGTGACCCACTTCAGGTGAAGGATTTTGCCATGCTCAAGACACTTCTCAAGCCAGAATTTTTTTGAGGATGTGCACAACAGACTTACCTTTCTGAAAGCTTCTCTGCACTTCCACTGGGAAAATTGTATAGTCTAGACTGTGCATAGAACACAGTGTTTCTCTTCTTCTGAGGACCAGATGTTATCTGAAACATTACCCAAAGAAATAATATAATCTCGTGTCTGTACTGTAAATTCCTGTATAAGTTTTAGGCAGAATGATGTTATCAATGACAGCGATGCTTCAAAAGCAGCTAATCCCCATCTTCAGCGTTTTCAGCAATTGCCTGAATTAGACAGAAACAGTATCTCAAGCAGGTAACTTCTGCAAACCAGAGCAATATAATTGAAAAATGGTGCTTTGAAGTTGCCCATCTCCAGGCATCTCTCTGAAGTGCAGAATTTTTCTTGAGAATTTCTTCTGATTAGACATTATCTTCTATGTACCTGAAGTTATACAAGAATTGTGACTTCCTGGCTAAAATGCATCTCTAGATCTATTCTTAACAAATAGACATTCTTATCTTCTCTCCACTTGTTTCCTTCAGAGACACAGACACTTCCAGTACCACAGCAAGTTTGAAATCTTCTCTCCATTTTTCTGATGTAGTACTGACATTCATGTAATGCAAATCTTGGAGACTAGAACAAGAATTATTTTTCCTTGCATTTGTATTTTATGCATATAAAAGTCTCTAGACAAGTTACTACAGGCACACCCAAATCCTCTTGCTGGACCAAACCTACTCAAGCTAGGGTACTGATCCTTGCCCATCCTGTTGTGGGACTTGGTGGAGAGAGCTTCTCATCTTTTTGAGACATAAATGACATTTTTGAGACTGAGTAACTGCTCAGCATTGGTCTTGGATACAAATGGAAAAATGAACCAACTTCTTTTCCCTGTCCCACATGCCCAAAACACAATATGCCTGTCAGGTCATTTATTTTATTAGCATACTATAAATCCTAAAGAATAATAGGGAACGTTGGCCACATCCTCACTGCTTTTGGCTGAGATGTGATAGTTTACCTCAGTGCAGGAGGTTCAAAAGTGTTTCACTTCTGTTAGCTTGCAAACCAGTGTTTCCTTATGGAAACATTCCCTATCTCGTATAGTTACATATGATCTGGGTGTAACCCATTTCCTATTTGCCCCTGAGCACTTCTGGAATGTGATAACACAACAGTTGACTATATTATCACCTTTTATTTCCCTCCATTTTTTCATTCCCTTGCTGTTGCTCAGAAGAGGAACCAGAAACTCTAGATGTGAAGCTGCACATAAAAAAGCTTGAACATTTTCTATCTTCCATTTTTCCCTGCATTACTCCCTCCAGTTTTCCTCCCTGATTGTTTTCCTTCTAGACACTCATCCAGGAAGAGAAATATGATTTTCATCATAGAAAATGTGTTACCGTACAAAGCTTTGAAGATCTACTAATGTGAACATTACTTAAGTGCATACATGGGGGTACATATGTATAAGTATAGGTGCATATATATATACATAAACACAATTGTTCATGAGTGACCAAGGAAATTTTTGCATTTTGCAAGTTTACAAATAGCTACGATTAACTTAAATTAATTAACTTTGAATGGCCTGCTTTTTTCTACCCTTATCTCCCGAGTCAAAAACAAATTTTTGGACTTCAATAGAGATGCTTATCTGGATCAAAGTAATTCAGCATATATGTTAGTTATTACAAGGGAATGTTTGCAAGAAACACAAAAGGAGTCTTTATTGCACTGAAATCACCCACACTTATTCTTCTAGAATCTAGTAGCTAGATTTCATCACATGGAACAGAGAAAAAATCCAAAGTGTACTTTGGGTTATTTTTTCAAAAAGAGTTCTTCAAATTTTATATCTTTCACTCATAGCAGATCATGTACTGATGCAGAATTGCCACATAACAGGGCAGACATGTCTTCTACTGCTGAATGCAGCTTTTCCCTGTCAGATATGTCCAGAAAGAGATCATGGCCTAGGAAAAGTGTAACACAAATTCACTCTGGAGACAACACTTCTGTTCATATTTTCAGTTTTGCTCTTCTTTTCTCAGAGTGGTTTGCAAATGGTGAAATATTTTTATACACACTCAGAATTAATGTCTATCTTCATGCTGAAAATGGGGAATGAAGATTGAATGGACAGAAGTTTACAAGATAAGCCAACATATATTTTTCTAAAATTCAGAATAAGAAATGAGAAATGAAAATATGCTATGCAGGTAAGGACTCTAGCCACAGCAGTGTCTTACCATGGGCGAGAGAAGTGTCACTGCTTCAAGTGTCCACTAATTGCTTGATTGGACATTTGCATTTCCAGAAGACAATTTCTGACTTGCGTTGCTTATTAGATAGGGCACTATGTTAAATCCTATGACATGCAGCTACTGACTTCTGAAAGGTTCCCCAAATTTATTTATTCTTTTCAACTGTGATGTTTCTGTTAATATGCACTTCCAAAGAAAGACTTTATTAAATCAATTCAAAATATGGTAAGGCTTCCAAAAGAGATCAGAGATTAAATTAGGCATTCTTGAAATTTAGCAATTATCATTACAAATGATTTTAGGAAAAGAAAAATTAAACCCATTCAAATTTCACAGATTCAAAATGTCTGAAACTAATTTAAACATCTTTGATGTTTCTGAGATTTTATTAGAACCCCCAAATTTTTAACATTTCACATTTCTTTGTGGTTAAATTACAGGCACTATGTCATATTTTCATTTTGATTTACTAAACACCAGTTGACATCATTGTCAGTCAGAAAAGCAGGAAGGCAATGAATTTATGAATTTATGAATGGAAAATGGTGCAATTTGGAGAAAGATTGATTTTCACTCAGCTGTTTGACCATGGCGCCTTCCTCAATGGATATCTGGTTAAAAGCAAACAAACAAACAAACAAAAAAAAAAAGAAAAAGAAAAAGAAAAACCCACCCCCAAAACAAAAAATCCCAAACAAACAAAAAACCCAAACAAACAAACACAATAACAAATAAACAAACAAACCCCCAAACAAACAAAAACCCCTTATTTGCCTAATTCTGGTAACTAATGTCATGTGGGGTTTTTTCCTTTACATTCTTGGAAATTTGATGCCTGAATAAGGAAAATCTGAATATGTATTTCTTTAAACCAAGCAGAGTTCACCAAATGCTCCAGTCATAAAGATGAATTTGTAGCCTTATTAAAGATGAATGCCAAATCTTCCTCAGCCTTACAGGCCATGCCTTCTCCTTTTCCTGTTGAACTTTTCCATGTTCTTTTCAATTTGCCTAAGACATTCCCAAAACGTCATTGCTCCAGCTTACATTGTCTTGGCTGCTAGGATAGATCCCAAGTACTCACCAAAGCCCCACTGACCAGAAAGGCTGCATCTTGCATCTTCCTCACAGCAGCCTGATAGTGCTTCCCAGAATATCATTTTCTGTTTCTGCATCACCTTCACATTTCTCACTCACCCTGTATGACATCCATTCTTCTTTTTTACTGTGTGGCTGCTCCATGACCTTTTACATTTCATCTCACTGATTTTCAATCATCCACCTAACTTATTGAGGTCACTTTAAATTCTAATCATGTACTACAAACTGCTTATAATGTCTTCAGCATTGATACATTTATCAAGTTCTTTTTTAAACTGAAAGCCAAGACTTTAGCAAAAAGTGCTCTCCACCTCCCACTCCTCTAAGACTACCCTTGGAGCCACACCTAACCAGCAAATTACTTATGCCTTTGAAAGCCTCTGAAGTTTTTGAAAGGAGCATTTAAAACAGCTGTTCAATTAGTTTAGGTGGGCAACTCTAGCTTTATTTCCTCAGCTTTGCAGGAGACCTGTGTGGGATAAGTCTGTCTAAATAAGAGAGATGTCCCATACACTGCTTTTCTCTTTTTCTCAAAATCAAATACTCTCAGAGAAGGAATTAAGATTGATTTCACACAGTGTATTTTTTGCATGCTTAGGTGGGCTATTTTGACTCTTTAGGATCCTCCTGCAACCTATTTATTGTTTATTTAAGAAATTAATTCAGAACATTTCCAGGAGCTCCTATAAGGGATTGATTATAACTTCCCGATTTTTTTCAGAAGAACCATATTTGCATATTTTCATGTTACTGTAATGACTCACCAATGGTTCAGAGATTACATAGAATTGTTTATTAGGTCTTGACAGTCTGAACACTACTATCTACTCTTTAGCATGTTCTCTTCCTTTATTTTACCTGAGCTCCTGTCTTCTCAATAAAGTTAGGCAGAACCAAACATTAAATATTTCAGACTTCTTTACACCATGTCTGTCTTGCCTTCCGTTTTTGTTACACAGGATCTGTTATTATTTGAACAGAAACACCTAGAAAATATTACCCTGTAAATACTCAGGAGAAGTCTTTAGCAAACATTTCACCCTTGGTACAGCAGCAGCAGAGGCAGAATGTGGCCTTTAGCTGGGGCACCATCAGATCTGTGAGGCTATTTTGAACTGAGGCATTTCTGAACCCACCAGCAAATTGAGTGATTTGCCATCAGATCAAAGAAGAGCAGTTCAGCATTTGACAGCACTCATTAGTTGATGCTTCAGAATGATTTCTCCAGGGATTGTAGAGTTTTGAAGAACACTGAAAAGGGATTTTTCATTTTAGCCTCTGCTATTTACTGCATGAGATAAGGGGAGACACAACTGTGCTGAGAGCCTCCCAAGGCCTATATCAAAACATCAGCTGTTTAACCAGGACTTTTAAACATTTCCAATTAGTAGAAATCTTTAGCTGTTTTCATTCTCTTTTTTTTCACTCATCATTAATCTCATTTTTGTTTCCTTCTGTATGTCACAAGCCTGATCATATCATCAAAGGAAAGGAAGGTGACTCATTTCCACTGTGGAAAGAACAAGCCCGTATCCACCTTGCTAGGGGAGTCTACATGTCCCCACAGTGCTGTGTCCATGCTAGCACAGGGATGCTCCCCACATCCCTGGGCACCTGCTGTATCCCACCCTCTCTCAGCAGGCAGGCATCCCAACATGCATAGACTCAGAGCATTTCCTCCCAAGGTTTATTCTGCCAACCACCTTCACATCTGCCCCACGCCCTCCCTCATTCCCATTGGCAAGCCCTGCCAAACACTGCTTGGAAAAGAGACCTCCTTCTCCCCTGCACAGACCAGGCATGGCGCATGGGGCTGGCACATGGCATCCCCACAGGACCGTGTCCTGCCAGCGAGCAGCTGTGCCGAGGCCCATTGCCAGCTGTAGGAAGGCACGTCACCCTTTTCAGAGGAGAAATAAAGTGCTTTTGGCAGCATGGCGACTGGTCCCATGTCCCTCCTGTGTAGCGGGCAGATGGTGGCCGTGCAGGCCCCCAGCCAGCACCACAAGGCCCCATGGCCCCAGCCCCACATGCCCCACTCAGCTGCTGTCACCACTTGTCAGACTAGGAGGCATTTTTCAGGTACCGCTAACACGGGTGAAGCAGACGCACCAAAGGGCAAACTGTGTTTTTCAGCATTAGAAGCTATGAGACCAGAAGCTCCTGGAGTGCAGGAGGTGGGTGAATGTGACTCGTTGCCTGGTGAAGCACTGGCAGAATTGAGCAGCAACACTGACGGTGTCATGGCTTTCTGCACAGATAAATGGTGCAAAAGAGACATACTAGGAGAAAGAGAAAAAGGATTTGAGGGGAGTTTTAAGTGTAAATCACCTTAACAATAAGTTTTCCTACAAATATGCAGAGTTCAAACACCTTAAACTGTAACCTTGTGCTGAAAGATGAGAAGAAGCTGCTTTGCCAGTTCTTAACACAGCTCGACACCTGCACCCTCACTGCCGCTGCTGCTAAGGGCTGGGCAGGCCTAGCACTTCCACAGTGCTGAGATCTGGCATGGGAAAAGGACATTTGGATAGTACAGTGGTAATTCATGCATGAGGAGGTACTCAAAAGAAGACAAAGTGAGCATGTAAGTCTCTACACACTTACAAGCTAAAGCCAAAATAAAGACAGTGAGGCAAAGACCACCTTGAAGGCTGCTACATCCCCACAGCAACACCAGTGTTATGCTGGACCCCTGGGGGCCAGGTTGGCAGCCCAAGCAAACAGCTTGCTGCTTGTGTCCCTCATGTCAGCAGCAAAGTGAGCACCACACTATATGGCCTCATCTTGTGGGACTGATCACGGGTAACCTCTCAAGCAGACAGAGGCACTGCCGGGGAAGAGTCTTTGTGTTGCTCGTGGCATATCTGCTAGGATGGAGCAAAGCCATCACTACTGCCTGGGCGTGTGGGAACAGAGCTCACCACCGCAAGGTCTGAACATGAGCTGGAGCAGGTCAGGGGTGAGCAGCAAGCAGGGGAGATAAGGGCATGACAAGACTGGCAGATTTGGATCATCTAGGCTACAGGGTTCAAGGGTGTGTGCAGAGGTTGGATCTACAGTTGGAGCTATTGTTCTAGGGTTGTTTAGAAAAGGTCTGTTTTGGGACTTCCAGAAACTAAGTAAAACCTTGAAAAGGCATTTCTTTTTCATTTTAAGTTATTGAACATGATTATGCCTGGAGACAGCTATTCTGGAAATGAAAGAGTGTTTTTAGGAGCCATACCACCAGTCCTGACAGCCTGACCTAGAGCAAGGTGACCACAGAAAGAGACAAAATGTTTTCCTGGAGCACTTGCATTGACTCAGATGTGGGTTTTCCAGTAATATGAGCAAAGGCTTCTGTAACGCTGTTCAGGCATTACCTTCCCTCTCACCCTGAGTGCCCCTTGTCAAAATCAGGCCACATGGTCATCAGTACTCAGGTTCACATGAAATAATGCCATAAAAGAGAGCTATGATTTTTTGCACACATTCATTACACCATTTGTAGCATCTAAAATATGGATACAAAAATCACCAGTTTTTTCTTTAGTCAATTATCCTACTTTTGAGCTCTAGGATTTCCTAAAACTTGTCTATAAGAGTTTTATTTTCACCTGAAGTTGTGCTAGTTGCATTTAATGTAATTGTAGTGTAGATAGGCTGATAGAGTTTTGATAATGTAAATCCTCTTCAAAAATGACTACTTTCAAAATTCCAGAAAATTGTTGACATTCTATGATCATGAATTAGCTCAGTTTGTTAGAGAATGGCACTGATAATGCCAAGGTCGTGGACTTGATACCTATACAGCCCATTCTCTCAAGAGAGGATCCTTCCATCTCAGACTATTCTGTGATTTTTTTTCAAGGCAGTAGTACAAAGCAAGGTGCACTAGCTAAGTGTAACCTTAGCTTTAGAATCACTCCTCGAACCTTCAAGAGACATGAACCAGTGAGTTTTCTTTTCCAATGGTGAAAAATGGTTTTCACAGATTGTTGGCTTTACGGTAAAGATTTAAGCTGCGAGGCAGAGGTATGGGATATTTGACCTCCCTTATTCCCTTCTAAATTCGGCTGGACTCTGTTAGGGCACTGCATGTGTGTTGGTGCTGCCTGTTAGACATTGATACCACTCCCAGAGGGGCTCTTGCTTGGCATGTTGAACAAGATAATGTGATTACATATTTCTTTGACTGAACAAAGGTGGTTTTCCAGTCAAAGGGGAAGAAAGCTGTAGGTTTTCAAAGTCAAGGTCATGTGCCCTATATTCCATCTCCTGTGTAAGTTAGCTGGTAACCTCAGCATATATTAATGAAAAAGTATATAGATTATTACCTATTGCTCTCAAAATATCTCTGAAAGTGTTTTGAAACTTCATGGCTAATAAGTAAGACTCATCTTTTCTGCTGAGGCATATCAGATGCCTTTTCTATATATATACATTCATTCTACAGTAAGATAGACGGAAAAATCTATTTGTAGTTCAAAGAATATCCTATGTTCTTTCATATAGCTACCGAGTCTCTTCTGAGCTAGTTTTTTTGGTCATTTGGCAAAACCAAAACAGAAGTTATTTTAATGAGTCACTTTGGCAGAAATTGATGGTTTCGGTCTGGCAAAATACAACATCCACAAATCCAGATCTGAGCCTCCTGAACAAAATCTTGCTTTACAGGTATGTGCAAACTCATTCATCTCAGCAATCTCAAAGATGAAAGACTTCATTTTCTAGTAACCCTAGGATGCAAAGGCACTACACCAAATAAATATTTTCAAGCATAACAATGTCATGAAGACTCTCAAAAGACACATAAATACTTATTTTTTTAACTCTGTATGTTCATTGAACAATTTTGTGTGTTCATTAATAACCTCACAAAGAAGGAACAAAAAGGTTATTCCTGCTCATAAAGCTTGAAGTGTGCAGTCAGGAAACAGAAAGACCAGACCATTAGGCTGGCCAGCCATGTGGCACAAGCAGTAATCAACCCATAGTGAATATTCAGAGAAGACATTTTTCCATTAGCCCACAGGCCAAAAAAACAATGCTACTGTGGTATCTAAAGATTTGGAAAAGTTAGTTACTTGACAAACTATTTATAGAATAAAAAAAACAGCGTGTGTCTAAATCTATCAACTAAATTGTTACCTTCAAAGAATGTCACCTAGCCATTTGTTCAGCCTGTCATGCCTTTGAAGCACACACAGACTACTGGTACTGTGCCCCTTCCCAGGTCTGAGGACACCTGAGACCACAAAATAGCCACTGTTCTGTCTGTCTGTAAGCGCCAGGATCTGTTACTGCTCAGAGTCCTCTTGGATTCCTGCCTCACTAAAGAAGCTTGAAACCAAACAATGCTCTTTAGATTTGGAGAATTTGATCCTTGAGCACATGGTGCAGTGCTGAATGCACCCGTGCAGCAGCCCCTGTCTGTACCTCCCCCCCTTTACACAGCCAATGATGCTCCTCTGCCTCAAGAATGATTGCCTGAGTTTTACAAAGTGTCTTGAGATCACTGGATGGAAGAGGCTGTGCAAGTATAATAGACTGTCTCTCAAATTGTTACTTGTGGGTGTCATAATAATGCTGAATCACCACAGGAATATTTTTTTTTATCTGCAAATCCTGGAATACAAGAAAATCCGTTTAATTAAAGTGAAGGTAGGTAACTGATGCTTAACTGGTGTATCAAGAGAGTAAATTCTGTTTAATGGAGGTGTATTTGACCTTTCATAATTCATAAAGTGACATTTAGATATTAAAATATAGGAGAAGTTTTAAGCTTCAGTGTATAAAAAGGGGTTTCACTAATTAAAGGTTTAAAGCTATGAATATAATTTTAATTTAAAAGCTATTTTTATGTGGAATTTAGATACATTGAAAGATTTGGTTTATTTTTAATAAAACATCCTTTTTGATCAGAAATTCCTGGAGAATTTAAGATGATTGTCTGTTTACTTGGATGTCAGATGTAAGGCTGAGTCTTCTAAACACTTAGGCATGTGCTTAACTTGACATCAGCAAGACCACCCCTGTGCATGTAGCTAACCATGTGCAAAGATATTTGTAGGACTTGCATCTAGCAGTCTCTTGTAAACTGCAGTCTTATCCTTGGGAAAAGTTTTCAGTTCAAGTGGAAAAAAGAAGTTGAAGGTGGAGAGCACTGATGTGAAAGACCAGCATAATGTTACTCTAGCATAATTTGAAGTGAACACAAATAACAGAGTATTTTCTCTATTTTTTTCTTTATGTCTTCAGGGTAGGTATCAACTGTAATTTTGAGGGCTCCTTTGGGATCATCTCATGACCTTGGCCCACTGGCACCGATTTTGGTGCTGATCTGAAGCCACTGAGGATCTGAGTCATTGTTCCAAGCTAGCTAAGGAAGGATTCCCACTGAATTAACAGCATTAGAAGAATAGATAGCCAAATCAGGAAAAACAAAATTATATCCACACAGCCCAGATTAAAGACTTGTGGTCACTTTCAGGCAGAAGTTAAATAAGGAATAGAGCTGTGATGTGCCATGTGGAACACTCAGTAGCTCTCAAAAATTGAAATCTACCTTGGAGAAAATGAACTGGCAAAGGTTTTTGTGGCAATGTCATCACCATATGTTGGAAGCGCACAGAAAGGACTAGGCAGGACAGGGCGAGGTAGGGCGTAAGTGTTCTCTCTTTATTTCAAATTTCTGACTCCATTTATATACACTGTACGTAGGTGGCCAATTATTGGCCAGAGAGGTGATCACCCCATCAATTGGATTGGTGAAC
Organism: Pycnonotus jocosus; assembly: GCA_013400435.1. Taxonomy (NCBI): domain Eukaryota; kingdom Metazoa; phylum Chordata; class Aves; order Passeriformes; family Pycnonotidae; genus Pycnonotus; species Pycnonotus jocosus. The sequence continues at coordinate 345,144 of VWYP01020230.1, read as the reverse complement.
ATCCCCATCTNTGTGATGTGCCATGTGGAACACTCAGTAGCTCTCAAAAATTGAAATCTACCTTGGAGAAAATGAACTGGCAAAGGTTTTTGTGGCAATGTCATCACCATATGTTGGAAGCGCACAGAAAGGACTAGGCAGGACAGGGCGAGGTAGGGCGTAAGTGTTCTCTCTTTATTTCAAATTTCTGACTCCATTTATATACACTGTACGTAGGTGGCCAATTATTGGCCAGAGAGGTGATCACCCCATCAATTGGATTGGTGAACATCCCCATCTCTCAAATGCTCCTCCTGGAGCAGAAGAATGCAAACATATTCTTGTTTACTTGAAAAAGTATGGGAACTCTCGCTGAGTTCTATAAACATCAGAAGACTTAGCAAAAATATCAGAATGCAAGTTTAAGGCATGCAAAAGCAGAGAGACAGGTTTTAAGAACTTTTCCTTAAGGGTGGAATCTTGAAAAGTTGCTCATTACAGGCTTATTGCTCATCTGAGAGCTCTTCACTACTATGAAGTGAAACGACTCTTAGTCATTTCACATACTTCCACCATGGAAGGTCTTCTTAACACAATAATTGCAAATTCAGTAATTTCCCCTCTATCACTTCTTTTAAGTTTCAGTTTCTCCTTTTTTTTTCAGTCAGGGCCCTGCAGAGCTTCACAGGTCTATTGGCATGTTCCCATTCTCCACAGTTGCTCTGTCAAAGATGTCAGCTTTTGGACAGCTTCATTTCTCTTCCAAACCCTCCATGTCCTCCAGGCTGTTCCCTGCATACACAGAGCAACTTCCTAATCTCGGTGCCTCAGGAAGTGAGATCTTCCTGCTCAGCACAGAAAGCTGTCTCACATCACCTCCACTACATGCAAGATAAACCTAACAACTTGCACAGCTACTCCTCATCTATACTTAGATGCGCAGTGTCGTCCCAGTTTTTCTAAAACCTAGATTTCAATTTTACAGCAGTATTTGTATCATCAAACACAAGGGTAACAATCACAAAGTGAAGCCAAATACATTCATACATACACGTATGCACAGCACAGACATGCAGAATAATTTTTTAGGCAAATTATTTCAGTTAGGTACCACCCGCTCTCTTCATGTCCTATGAAATTTTAGATTTTTCCAAAGATGTACACTGTCACTAGTTAAAGGTCAAAGTACTGGCACTGGCAAGGAAAGAGCATCTCTCTGCAATATTCAGAGTGTGGAGAGCACTCATTTGTACCAGCAAAACTACTTCCCCTTCCATCCTCAGTTTTACCCTTGCATATGCAATTTCTTGCACTGAAACCCACAGTACATTCATAGAGAGTGGCCACACCTGAGTGATCTCAGCTTTTCACAGCAATGGCCACCTGTTCCCTTCTCTCGCTAAGCCTAAATTTCAGCAGGTACCAACTTGACAGTTTTTCCTAGGGTACTTATGAGTTCTAGCTGTTATGATTAACATGTTACACCACTGGACTTCTCAGGGTACAGGAAATCTGCTACATGAAGGCAGAATGGTTATTAGAATACCATTTACCAACTTATAACTTCATTTAGGATGTATATGGGAGAGTCCTGTCATATCATTCCCAGTCAGAGATAATGGAGCACTATTACACCTGGCATTTGCACAAGCCACATTTTAAACAGAGCCAGACACCTCTCATTTTTTTTCCGAAAAAGAGACAAGACAAGAAGGCATTGAGGCTGTATCGAAAGAAAAACATGAGACTTGGAAAACCTCTGTTGTTCATAAAGACAGAAGAGGTGAAGTAGAAAAATACTACAAAAACTTTCAGAGAAACGGCAACCATGATATGGAAGAAAAAATTTGGAAATCTTTGACCAAAATCCAAAGTGAAAAAATATTGAAAGTGACAGAGAAACTGAGACTGAATGTATATAGTCCTTTTTTTTTTTTTTTCCAGCTAGCTATAAATATTTATTACTCAAATTTGATGTGATTTCCAAAACTATTCAAAACCTGCATGTTTGTTTATTTCAGCTATAGTATGCCTCTGGAGGGATGATCAGGTGCCAATTGATCATTGCTCTGGGCAAGAACATTTTTATTTATGCTATTGTGATAACTCAATTAACTGTAGAAGAACAATGAGTGATTGACAATAGATAGTAGATTCATTTGAGTCTGTTTTCCAAATGACATTCCCAATTCCCATTTGCAGATACACTGGATTTAGCTATCTAATAATCTTGTGTTTCTTGGGACTAGGTTATATTTGAAAATATTGTTTCCTTAGGAGTCAGGGAAGAAAACTTTCCTCATAACTTAGACATGGCTTAAAATACAAAACAGAATACTAAATAGGAATTTTGCTATAACAATAATGTTTAAAATCTGGTTTCTTCTATTTGCATTGTCAAACACCACTATTAGCAGTGAAATTAAGAATTTGACCTCTATCACAATGTTTGGTTTATGCTGAGTTTAAATAATTTATTTCAGACACCTGGAATCTGTAGGTAGCAATTTGTAAGCCTTATGAGTCATTGTTGATATTTTGATGGAGTGTGGGTTTTGTTGGTTTATTCACTCTGTTCCCTTTGCCACATACAGTGTAAATTTTTGTTCAGTTTTCAGAAAGAGTAAATCCTTGGAAATGAAATGGTTTTGATTTTTCAGCACTGTTTAAAGGATACAGCAGTTAATGTCATTTCAAAACCACCAGAAAATAAAGTTCAAAATAAATACAAAGACTATTCATAGTAGAGAAGGCAGTATTAGCCCAGTCCCAGAGGAATGCCCCTCCTTCGGCCTCCACAGATCTAGATCCAAACTGGAAACCACACTAGCTGAATTTGTGAGGCAAGAACTGCATAGAGGTAATGAGAGTCACCACATGCCAGAAAAGAAACAGCTTAGAAAACTGCAGCACTGGGACATTAACAGAATCCTCAGCTGTACATCCAGATTTTCATGTGATGTCTACTGGAAACGTTGCAGTGCAGCTAAGGTGACTTATCCTTGCTGAAGATCTCCTGCTTTAGAGCTTTGGGCTACCGTGGTGACTTACAGCTACATGCTTATACATATAAGAGGATTTGTTCTACACAAGTTATTGACTGATATTTCATTAACATAAGAAAGAAAGGTATGTTGATGTATCGGATATAACCTCTAAAATCTAGCTCACAGTGGTTACTAGAATTCCTGGGGGGGTTTTGTGTTTCATGCCCATTCTATTTAACAGTTGCTATTGTTGCAGCGGAAAAGAGCTCAGTCTTGCCATAAAATTGTTTTCCTTAGCACAGAAGTCAGCAAGGAGACTTTGGACTTCTACAGAACCTCTTGCCAGAGTTGCTGTATACAGTAATCCTTTTCAAGAACTGTTTTCTTACATCTGAAAGTGAATCACACTGCTCATGTCCTGACTATTCAGACTAGCTTGGCACACAGATATTTGAGTGGGAGTCTTGTGAGTATAAATGCTCAGGAAAATTCACTTGAGTAACTGGAGGACAAGTTGTGCTACAGAGGTGTACAGATGCATGTTGGGGTTCTAAACCTGTGAAATGTGAACAACTCATGTCCTAAATGCTACTTCCAAAAGAAAGACAAGATTTCTCATGTTGCCTTTTCACTTTCTGTTGAAAAGAAAAGCCTCTTCTTAGCAGCTGCATCCCTGACAAAGGACCTGGCAAACCTCAAGGACCATCTCTGCCTGCATGAGCCTGAGAGAAAGCTAGAGCCTACTGCTGCCACTACTGGGACAGCATGCTCTCCTCTCCACACTGATGATGTCCAAATAACTTTCAGGCATTGGTGACCTGGAGATGGCATATGGGATAAGGATCCTCTCTGCTTTCAGACATATCTGAGTCTAAGAGAGAACTTCTGAGGATAAACACCAATGACCAAAACAACAGAGATTTTTTTACTCACTACAGAGTATTTTCTGTCCCTCCAAATCAAGCGCATGTCAGATCATTCAGACATTCTCACTGGCCCATCCAAAGCTATTCAGCCACACTGATGGCTGCAGTTGGTCATCAGATGGTGAATGAGGTAGAGCTATTATCTCCTGGAGCCTTTCTATCACTTGTACTGTCCCAGCACAGTCCTCCAGCCTTTCCTTCAGGGAACACGGATAGAGCCTCTCTGGCTCTGGGAGGTACTGTGACATTCTAGACACAGTTCAAATTGAGCCAACCTTAGCAGCTCAAAGGAGGAGCAGGAGAATATTCTCTAAGTCTTTATTGATGACAATATTGTGAATGTGTGTTAGTATAGCTCCAAGAGTGCTCAAAAAAGTGCTCAAATAGTAATATTCATTCCTGGAGAGAGAGCAACGACCTCTCGATCCTGAAACTCCCTCCCTGGAGCAGTTACTTCAGTCATCCATGTATCTTGATTGTATATCTTTGCAATTATTTACATTATTTGCTGTAGATTTCTCTGATATTACTTGGTATTTGCAGGCTGAATTTTGGAAAATGTTTTCATCAGGGAAAAATGCAGGACATCTTCACTGTAGTTAAGCCATTTGTCAAGGACCAGAGTTCTGGACCATGTGTTACAAATATTTGATAAGGCAGTATAACACACTCCACTACAAAGCAGCACATCAGTAGATCTCAAAACTTGTCTTTTTAGGCAGCATTTACCCCAGTGGACTGGCCAAGGATATAAAATAATGATCTTGCACTCACCCACTGAGCCAGGATGCCCAGCTGGGTCAGCCCACTTGTGCTGAACACCACCTCAGATATCCAAGGTCTGACTGTTTATTTTGAGGGGGAAACACAATCTGGATTGTATAAGGCATTGTAAAAACTCCACCAGATCATTTTTTGGAGTTTGGTTTTCTGATAAAAAGATATGTTTTGGGCTGGCAACTCCCACAAGCCAAATCAGAGGAGCTCACGCCATTTTCCCTCTGTCTCTGCCCAACATCCCATGGGTGAGAGGGTGTCCCATTACAATGCCTGGGTGACACCACCCATCTGATATATCTATCTGCTAAGTGTATAAAGCAAGGTTATTTCATGTATCTTGATACCAATAGGAAATTCAAATGGCTGACGGGACGGGGGAGGTTGTTTACAGTTTGTGGCTCTTAAGAAGTGGTTTTATGCTAATTCATCCAGCCTGGGATCTTCCTGAGTCCAGCTGGTGGTATACTCAGGTGCAGGAGGAGCCTGTAGCCCTGTTCCTGGGTGCTGGATCCTGAAATTCCCCAACTGCCTCACAGTATTGTGAAATCTCGGGCCAAGCAAACTGCCTCCCTCATTTTTCTGAGATTAGCAGATCTCTTGGGAATGAAGGGAATCTGGAACATCCCAGTAGCACCTTCTATGGTATAAATATGGGAATGCCTTCTTGCATTTGAAAGCTGAGGTATTTGTGAGGATACATTATTATGCCTTGCTATGTCTGAGAAAAATTCTTTGATCAAAACAGTTCCTTCTTTATTTTTTTCCCCCTTTAAAATAGCACAGTGCATAAAAAAGGCAAAAATATCTGCTAGATGTGGTATTTGTGTTAAACTTTAGATTTAGAAACTATTGTGGGTTAGGGAAAAGTATATAAGTAGAGATGGCTCACTGGGATACTAACAGTGTAAAAGGCAGATAAAAAATGCAGAGATAATTGCTTTCAATCTCCTTTCCTGGGACTGCTCATTCTTCCCAGGGCTGTACAGAATACAGCTGCACAGGATTTTAGCTGCAATTTTTTAATCTCTGTAGACATCAGTGCCACATGAGAACTGCCCATACATGTCATTTCAAAAAATACCCAAATTCTCTTCTTCCTGTAAAAAGGCGTAATGAAAAAGGTGCCCTTGGTTGGGACCCAGCAGAGGGACAATTTCAAGCAGTCAGAGACATTTGGCTTGATTTGAGACTGAACACTTCATAACCTTCATCTCTAATTTACCCATATAATTAATGGTGGACACCACATGCTTCCCCAACCCTGGGTACTGCATGATGGTACTTTTGATCCACTCAGAGATTTATAGTGATGGGACCATATAAGTACAGAGAGAACAGCTGGGCTAGACATATGCTACAGCATGTGATTCAAAACTGTCTCTATGTAGAGATTCGAAACCACAAAAACAGCTTCCAAGGCAGTGCAAATAGGAGTTCCACATCCTTCAAGGAAAACCCAAACACTGTGAAAAACAGAGATGATTCTAGTTCCAGACTGTGAATTTATTATTCCCCAGAACTCATTTAAGATATATATGTAATTCAAATATTTTTGAGATAATTCTTTCTTTTGATTCCCACTTCCTTAAAGTGACAAATTAGACAATTCCAGTTACTTACTGGAAGAGATTTATTTTCCTGTGTGTCCTCAGGATACTAGGATACCACTCCAAAGAAGGATAAAAAATGTAAAATAAAAATATTACCCATTTCTGTAAGTCTTCATCATTATGGTCCTGGATATAGTGTAAAGAACTTATTATTCACCCTATGAAATTAGTGCTAACATTTTCTTATGCAAATTCTGGCACTTATGCTCAGTGCATATCACGGCATTTGTTTGCCACACACCACATGATATCTTCAATATTTGAAAACTGATTTTTTTTTTTCTTGGTGATTTGCAGGCATCTGCCACCTTACTGCAGGTAAAAGCTAAAAATATGCTTATTTATCATTCAAAAAGTTAGAATTGAAGTCTAGGATAATCTTGAAACTTCAGCATGCAGGCATGGATGAGAACATCTGCATGAGCCTTGCTCATGAAGCAATGGGTCAGACAAAACTACAATATTGGCAGGGCTCAAAAGGTATGGTATATGCCAATATGACATAATATTTGTTCTACAGTACACTTTAGTAGTGACTGTAAGAGCCTTATGACTCCTAATGGAACCAAAGAATCATGAAGCATTTAAGAGCTGAACAAACTCCTTGAGAGCCCTTAACATATCTACACTGGGCTACAAGCAAACAGCAAGGAAACAGTAGCAAAACTTCAAATAGAAAAAAAGAAAAATCAGAAGCCACTCTATTATGACAGAAATTCACATTTGTCATCATTACAACAATATCCTTTCATTCTGTTGAAAAAAATCATATCCATTACTACTGGGATAAAATTGATCTGCCTTCAACGACTACATATTGTGACAGATATCACACTGTGGTTATTTCTTGGCTTTCCTAAAAGAACACATACATTTCTCATTTTGGCAAGTAGTTTCCATGAAGGAAAAAAAAGCAGAGAACTCAGAGAATAAGCCCATTTTGAATATAAGGGAATTCATTATAATCTCATCTGCTTTCAGTCTAACTCATTGTAAATGAGTCACTATCTCAAAACAGCACAACACCAACACATAGCAGATATACCAGGTGCTTCCAGAGGGGCAAGACATGAAAAGGTGGTTAAAGCAACTTTTATCTCAGTTTCAGAGTATCCACTTGGCTATAATTAGAGGTGCCAACTGCTAACGAAACTCATCTTAGCACAACATTTCTCCATGGAAACGAAGAAGCGCTGCAAAAAGGTTGTCAAAAAATTGAGAGATTTTCTCGAGCTTGGGAGCAATAATTAGCTTAATAAGAACTTCTCTTTACAGTGGAAAAAAACATAATATAAGAAAGCCAGCTTTGATGGCGAAACAGGCAACAACAGGATGTGAACACTGCTCTTACCACAGAAGTTTGCATTTCTGGGTCCTCATTTCTGTTAACAATATAGATGTCACTGGAGATAGAGGGGCATTCAAATGGAATTATTATTTTTAAGATCTGGAGAAAATAGGGTAAAAGGGTCTCTCTCTCTCTTTTTCTTTTTTTCTTTTCCTGCCTTCTCATGATCTAACAGGAAATACGTGACACTGGGAAATTTTGCTCCTGGTGAGGCTCAGACATCCAAGGGCAGGAGTTTGTCTCAGTGCCTGAGTCACCAACATTTAGAAGAGACATAACACTCTTTTTCCTCTCCCTTTTCTTAGTGGCAGCTTTTTAACCTTTTTCTCCTTCTCCAAATTATTTCCTTCCCCCATTACTGGCCTTTTCTTGCCCTGTCTTTGGCTTCATCCTATAAAAGTTATGGGAAGTTGAATGATAAGCATTTGTCACACAGATGTCTTAATATTTAAGCTGGGATACCCAAATTTTACACAGAAGCTCTGGAGGTACAGATTGTGCCTGCATATCTTCACCCTGTCACACTCGATGTGCAGGTGTCTGCCAGTGCTAACCATGACTTTGTTTCAGATATTACCTTCCCTTTCAAATCTCACTGAAAAAGAAAAGTTTCCAGGAAAAAACCTATCATATCACCTGGAAACAAAGAGGTCATTCTGAGATGATGGTACCTGAAACTTGGGCTCACTTGATTTGGGCAAAAGTGAAGTAGGATTTTCAACCCTGGCTTGTGTCCATGTGTACTCTCCCTCAGAAGTGAATGCTTGCTTTGCAGAAACTAATATGACAACTTATTCACACTTCAGTCTTTGATGAAAGCTCATGCTATGAGTTTCTGAGACAGCTATTCTTTTTTTTTCCTTTTCCTTTTTTTTTTTTTATATATATATATATTTTTAAGACAGGTAATTTCATGCTCTTTACAGGCCCTTCACACCAGTATATCAATGTGGTTAAATTCCACTTCACTCCTCCTGGCACACTGGTCACAGCAGTTTATGAAATGATTGAGTCTGAAGGGTTTTCTTTGACAGGGAATCAAACCAGGTCAAGCCTCATAACACTAAATCCTGGCCCACAGACCATCAGGAGAAGTGTATTTCTAATAGCAAATCTACTAATAAGCAGATGCAATTACTAGATGTACTGAGAAGAAAGCAAAGGGTATAAATCTCCCTTACGAAACAGTAGGCTTAAAATAGGTGCTGTATGCTTTGATCAAATTAAAAATTTTATTACACTTTAATTAAGACCAGCAATTTATGACTGGCATGCAAAACTGTTGACATTTCCTTTTTTTTCCATTCCACACTAGTAGTACAACCTGTACTTTTAAGTCTAACTTGACATTTGTTCATGGAGTACCAGTCATTCAGCAAATCTCATGATTATGCTTTCCTGGAAGGAGATAAAACTAGCTGTATTTAAACTTATTTCAAAACTGTAAATGTCAGGTTCCATGAGCCAGGACAATGTACTGAATGTGTTAAAAAAGATTTTTGTCAGACAGACCCTACCATCACCCCGACCTTGTTCTGTGCCTTCCATCTCTGAGAGCAAAGAAATTACCTATTTCATGAAGTAAGTGAATTCTGTGTAATGCATACAGCTGGAAACATGCCAGAAAATAAATAATATATTTAGCCAATGTTGAGAAGTTATTTCAAGTGGTTTATGTGTTTCTGGGGGAAAAAAAAAACCTCAAACAAGGCAGCTTTAAGAAACCATTAACTGGAGTGAACTAATTAGAAACAGATCACCTGATGATAAATGAGGTAGTTTGATCTGTTGATTGGACTGCTAGCCTCTAAGTATGTAGAGTGACCCTGCAGATAATTGTATCAGTACCTGTGCTAATAGGGGTTTATAGAGATCAAAGCTGTGCAGTATTCCCAGACCCTTAAGCCCCTGCATTGTACTAAGATTAAGTTAGTAAATACATATCAGCTAATTTAAAGAAGTGTTATTACAATGTTGCAGTTATGAAATAAAGAGGTTTTGAAAGCTTTGAAATTTGGCAGCCAACCTTAACTCTGACCTAGTCCTGCTGCTCTCATTCCACTGAATATGATGGACAGTGGGAGAAGAGGGAAGGGATATCCTAGCACTTAAAAGTTTTGATGTTGCTGTCTGCAAGTGACCTTACAAACTTTACACAAAACTCCTCCAGATTACTTCAGAAATCATGTCATAATGACCTATGTGAATGGCTTTGCAAAGAAGCTAAAATTTAGAAAATCCAGTGTTCACTCCTGTTAACTCTCTTCCTGTCTGTTTAAAAGTAGCCCCGCTCCATTTTGCTAAAAGCAAATGTTTTCAGGTGGGACTTGTCAGATGTCCAGGGCACCTCTCAAATCTGCACTTGTTTTCAGTGCCTTTTTCTCTGGCAGGAATTTTGTAATACTTACATCACAATTTTGTCAATTTCTTATGCCATTCACCTGGCTAAAATAAGGACCTGAAGGTGCTTAGCAGAAACCACTACATCTTATCATTGTTGGTGGCAATTGTAGCTCCTACTTAAGTCACTGATAATGGCATGTCACAACTGCAGTTCTGTGAGATTGTCTGATATAACTTTCTTTCCTGGGCATTTCTGGAGCTTGATCAAATATGGTGGCTGCATTGAAGCGATTTCATTTTGCAGAGACTAGCTGTGCTGAACACTAATGCAGACTTCCTGCTCAGAAAATATTTGAAAACTAGTGATTTGAAAAATTCTCTCCCTTGCTTTTAAGAAAATAATTTGCTTGAAGATTAAAAAGTGCACATAAGGCATTAAAGCAGATGCCAGTTCTCAAAGTGATCTACACAACTACAGCGGACACCACTGAAAACAATAACCTTACACAGAGTTGCCTTAAGATGTAGTTAATTGTAACAATATAACAGGAAAACAAGACTCAAGAGTCCGACAAAGCACCCATTCTAAAAGGTGAAAAGATTTATTTCCAGTATTCCCAACCTCCAGCATAAGCCAGTCCCTGTCTTCAAGATAATCCAAGAGCTCATAATGAAAGAATTCTAACAGATGATGAAGTATTTTTACTTTTGTCACAGAATCATCCTGTGTGCCAACTGGTGCTGAGGCACGAAGTGTCCCTGTGCCAATGCCTGCATCACATCTCTCAGTGCCAGTTTCAGATGTTAAATCTCCTCCTCTTAAAAACTGCACTCTGTTTACAACTGTAATTTTTCCACCTTTAGCGCCCAGCCAATGAGTCTTGGCAGGAGAAGGAAAGAGCTTCAGCAATTTAGAATACTATATTCTAAATCAAGTATGCTTGTTGTCATGGACCGAGTCACTGCTTCAGAGACCACATAAGTGGCTATACATTGCAAGGATTGACTTTTCAAAGAGAGAATTATGTTAACCTTTGGGTCTCCCTGCATTTTGAGAAATTATTGTCCATGTAAGTAGAAAATGGACATGGAGACCAAGTCACAACGAAGTCCTAAGACTTGCCCTCCAGGCACAATATTAATTTGTCCATGATGGGGATGAAGGGTAAGCTTTCCACCCACTGTGTCTGTGGGGGGCACAGCCCTTCTCTGAGCTCTGGTGACCACATTCTTTACAGATATAATAAAGGTTTTTAACGCTGCCTTTATAATGTTGGTACATAAATATGCACAATATTCAGTCATGCTAATGCACTAAAGAGAGTAAAATATTTGTTTCTTCTGCTCCCTATTCTACCAGCACAAGAGCCGGTATTGACAGCCAGGGTGTTATTAGACTATAAATGCTCTCACTTTCTGCATGCTGGTGTCACCTATAGCCCCTCTGTGCTGACTTATACCTGGAAGGGTGGCCTTCTCCTTTAGACGCCAAGACTGAGTTTACACCATATGCTTAATCCTGGGAGAGGATTATACCCAGCACATCAAAGAGCAGAATCAAGCCAATAATGTCTTCCACAGGACAGCCCTGCAGTTGGAAATCCTGCCAGCCACAGGAGGGCTGGAGCTGCACACAGCCTCAGAACAGCTCTTCATAACACCATGAAGCAATTAACTACTTGAACATCTCCCATTTTCCTCTCCTCCAAACACATCTTGCATGAGCTGGAAAGTATAAATAAAGTCTACTTTATGATTAAAGGGAGGATTTTAAAAAAAAAAGGTTCTTTATGAAAACGGATATTTTATTTATCCATGCATATTAAATCCGACATTTCCAAAGAAAACAACCAGAGAACTAGAAGAACAATACCATCGATAACACCTGCAGCACAGAGCTTAAAATCAGCTCATATGCCACTATAGTGAGCATAGTTTGTTTTCCATTATTGCTTAAATATGATGATAACCAATATAGGGGTTGACATAAACTCCATATTGTATTATTCTGAGGCTTTGTTAAGAGCAAAGAATGTGTGACCAAATCAAAGGCTTCACTAAAGCTAATAAACACAGCTTCAGTCATATATGTGGCCTTTATCCACAGCTTGATTAATATAACATTTAACCTAGAATAAGGCTGAGGTTATGGAGAGCTTTAAACAGAAACCAGATTTGAAATAGGGAAGGGTGAGGGGAGTAATACATTTAGATTAGTAAAGCCATTGATCTTTCCATACACCAAACACTTGGAAATGTTAGTTAATGGCATTAAAGCAGTTGAAAACCTGTGATTACATAAATCCAAGAAAACACCACCTTTCTGGTACACAAAAAGTCTTCCAAATCATTCAGTGTTTCAGCAAGCACTGAGACATGTTGAAGGAATCATGAAAGAAAATCATTGCAGATTTGAACTGTAAAAAGGGGATTTTATCCACCCATCTCTTCAAAGGGAAATTAATTGTTTTCAGTACTTTATTTAAATGTGTAATTTCACAAGAGGAAAAGTTGATTTTTGATTAAAAAAAAAAAAAACCAACTAAAACCAAATTAGATTAACTTGACTTCTCCAAGGTCAGAAGGATTCTAAATCTGTTAACAGGCCAGGTGATGATTATTTAATGCCCTAACTATTTGTTATGTCTGTTACAATTTAACCCAAATCTTTAATTCATTAAAAGGAGTTGTTCTAACTCTGCTAAAAAGTCCTTTCATTCCTTTCCAAATGCTCTCAGATTCCTCAGCCCTTTTTTACATGTTAATATAAATAAAACAAATTTTTGCTTTTCTCAACTCGTCTTCATTTCCATTTCAAAGTTGAGTATAGTACCTGGACCAGCAACACATCTGTTATGTCTCTCATTTTTGCCATTTCTTTTCTCCCCACTGAGATACTTCAGCCTGTCATGGGTCATTCGAGGATAACAATTCCCTGCTTTAAACTGACTAGTTCCTTAAATTCTGACCTGACTGGGGGTGATCATCATCCAGAAGTTAAGTAGCTGCCTCCATAGGGAGGAGCTACTAATATGCCAGCTAGCTCGAGGTTGTAGAATGCCCATATGACAGTAAAGCAAAGATTTTCCCGCTAAAACAGCAGTTCCCAAAATCACCATAAGAAAAATTGCTTCTGGTAGAAAATGTCTGTCCTTCAGATACAGGTGAAGTTAGCAGGAGGCTTTAAAGTAAGTCAATCAAAGAAATTTGTAGTAGATAGCAGGGGGTGGATGGCATTTGCCAAAAATAATCTTGAAGATGGTGTTTCAGGACCAGTAAGGAGTAATGAACAACTGGGTCAAAGGAAGAACCTGAGAATGCACAGGCAAGACAGGAATAACCTTGCAGGAGTGGGGCAACTATGGTTTTTGGAAAGCCGAAACAGGTATATTTATCCTCAAGTGCCCTCTTCATTTGCAAAAAAAAACAGACTCCCAAGAAGGGACTCCCCTTTTTACAGCTTGCATGTGTGAGCAATGCAAATACTGCACTCAGTCAGCCACATGCTTCTGCATAACCTGAATGGCTTTTTAAACAGGCATTTGTAAAGCCCATTGACTAGTTTTATGAGAAGTTGTTTAAAATCATAATTCAGATGCAATTGAATGAGCAATAACAGCCAAATCATTCACATGGGACTTAAACGTATATTTCAAAATCCATTCAAATTTGGTGACCTGTCTGGAGGTACAATTTGGGGGATTGTTTTGTTTCCAGTGTCCTTCTGCCACTAACCACTCATCTATTTTGTACACAGGAAAATAGTAACTGAAGAAAGGCAAAATCCATGCTTTCAGTCAAATCCAAATCTCACTGGACAGATTTCATTGCTAATGGGAGCCAGCATACACTGTGCTATGATAAAATATTAAAAAATTATTAAAAGCATCTCTTCAGAGTTGAATGCAGAAAATATTTAATCAATCCTGACAATCAAAGCATGATCTATTGGAAACTTACACACAATTCATTCCAGCAAGGAAAAGATGGGTGGGCAAATCCTCTTAACTTGCACTGATTTATTTCATATGTTTTTCTATGTGCACCGCTCCATTTGGGTTTCTTATTGTATCTGTTGGCACACTGGTACACAGATCATCCCAAATGATTTTCTTTATTCTCCTCTTCAAGAGGTTCTGATAGAAAAGCAGATGCAGGAAGTTCAAATGATAGTTCACACACACTTGTGTCCCAGATTTGGATGAAAAAATGAAATAGCACAGCTTTGGGGAAGTGGGAAGGGGAATGAAAACAAACAGTTAAAGTAGGTACGAAAAATGCTGGAATATTCAATTAGAACATTTCAATGTAAATGACTCTTCCTCATTTCTGAGAAGCTCACGTTAAGTGTGAGAGTACTTCAGGAATTTCCCAGGGCTTCTCAGCTTCCACATCATCCTGTGCTTCGTATGTTTGTACACAGGAGGTTACAATACGTCCAAAGTACCACAGAAGCCAGATGCAAGCCTTTGCCAGACATCTGAAAAGTACTTCTCTGATCATCTAACACTTTACTCAGTACCTCGCAGTGTCCACATAGTTTCTGTCAGGGTTTCTTCTCCTAGGAAGTTGTTTGTTTTTTTTCTTTTGTTTCCTATCTTTCCTATTCTTATTCCTCCCCAAGTATCTTGTTCACCACCCAAAGAGGTGAGCCTAGAGCCACCCCATAAATTAACTGTATGTTTGAAAGGACGAAATAAATGGCAGTGCTGGAATGACCTGGGTCTACAGGACATTACAGGAGGCTCCCACCAAGTCTTTCCTTACTGTGCACTTGTAGAGTTGCTCAAAGCAGCTCTGATCACATCAGTTCCCACTGTTATTTTTCTTCCAGTCATCCCAAACAGAGACTGGCAACTTAAATGCTTTCTCTTAGGCCTTCAGTTCAGCCGTGGTCCACCAAACACTGTCATCCTCAAATCCCCTGGTGAGAACACTGCACATTAAGAAGCCATACTGAAATGAGCTGCATGATATCTCTGTAGATACATTCATGTACTGCAGCATGAACTCTACCTTTCTATACTACAGGACCCTATACCATCCATGATTTTTATTCCCACAGGTGTTTAAGTCACTTCAATTTCCACTTATGTTAAAATATTAAAGTACTGATAACTCATATAATAAACCCCAAATCACTATTTAAAAATATGTAATGTATATGCATGGATTTTCAGTGGATCGGGAAAATTAACAGTGCCACCTCCTTGACCTTCCAAAACAGTTTGGTTCCTGAGAATATAATTCCAAATTATTGACCTCAATTACATAAGTGTTATGAACTTCAACAGGATTAAGTCTTAAATAAAAATCAAAAGTCCTATTTCATATATTCCTTAGAGATTTATATAATTTAGTCTTTAAAAGAGCTTTAAGGTATAGCTATAAGAAATGCTGGGGGTGTGTGAATGTTCATATGTCTCTAAATGAGAAAAAAAAAATTAAATCAATTATATATTCAGAGGAGAAAATTAGCGTGCAATCATGAAAAGCACTACAAAATTCTGCACATCAGAATAGTCATGGTGACAGGGAAAGCAGGAAGGTATTCTTTGAGAAATAGTATGCTAATAGTAATTAAAGTCCCATTGAAGACACGATGTATCAAATAACTTACTAAATGTTTTATGTTCAATCACCATACCTCAAATTTGTTATTCCCTGTCTTATGAAGGACTAAATAGGCAAGCTTAATACGCTATACACTGCTCTAATCCTATTTTCAAAGGGTATTTATAATAGACTTGGCATTGTCATGCAACAATCTACTAATGTTGTGCGCTAGCCTGTTTACAGAGATGTTTTCTGTATGACTACACTGGCCTAAATCACCAAGCATCAGCCTGGAAAAAACCCTAATACTTACAAATCTTTAAGAGATTTAGCCAGAACTGATAGCTTTGATGATGGTTCCATCTCTGGCTCTGTCTGAGAGCAATCAAGGACCCGCAGCCATCCAAGGACAGAAGAACAAAGGATGCTAGCAACGTTTCATAAGAGCGTTTCCAGAGAGTGAGCTGTTGCTTAGGAGAAACAATGGAGGAGCAGAAAATCTTTGGCACATCTTGGTCTCAGCCTGCTAGCCTAACAAGCATGGTGCAACTGAAGGGCTCTAGGTAAGTTAGGTGGAAAAATCCACTGTTTTATTTTCATTTCCTTTGGCTACTACTACCTTTGTGTCTACTGCTAAACAGCTAAGAGTGAAGCTTTCCTTAAACAGGNAGGTAAGTTAGGTGGAAAAATCCACTGTTTTATTTTCATTTCCTTTGGCTACTACCTTTGTGTCTACTACTAAACAGCTAATAGTGAAGCTTTCCTTAAACAGATTCTGTGTTACAAAGTCCTGTTGCAGGATGGCAACCTGCTCCACCATCTCACAAGCCACAGCAGCAGGTTGGACTCACAGGTACAGGAATGATGTATTTAGGACAAGTGAGTGCAATTACATTGTAAAAGCAGAGAGTCACATAAACCCTGTGTGGGTTATAAAGTAGCTGCTGTCTATTTTATTTTCTCCTGCTTCTGACCCAGACTCTCTCATCTTACTGAAATAAAACTGTGCAATGGGATGCACTTGTAAAAGAGCAAGTTCTAGTCAGAAAATCTGTGTCTGCACTTCATTGCTGAAACCTGAGCATGTTTGCCTCTCTGACTACCTCATTGGGAATATAAATCACAGAGCAAAAGTGGCATATATTGAGGTTCACATGTATAATTCATTTTGTGGCCACAAGTATGTGGGCATATATTTGGCAGGTGCAAATTGCCAAACTCTAAAAATCGTGGGCCCTTTTATCTATCAGTTTCTATGCCATGCATGGGAGCTGGCTCATGCAGCTCAGCTAAGANATCAGTTTCTATGCCATGCATGGGCCACATGGGAGCTGGCTCGTGCCCAGCCCACTTGCAGCTCAGCTAAGGTGTGTCACATCTTTTGTCTCCCCTCTTGTGCAGAAGGCACAGGATTGCAACACCTCAACAGAGAGCTGGAGCTGACCGTTTTTCCAAAAACAGACCTCCCAGACACAGTCCTGTTTTCAGAAAATGTCTTTTATTTTTTTCCTCCTCTTGCACACAGACAGCTATAGGTAAGTAATGAAACAGCCTTGGCAGGACACACAGATAATTAAATATTTCATCATTCTTCTGATTTCAAAGCTCAAAACAAGAAGAGGTTACAGAGGGTTTTATGTAAAATACTTCAGATGGAGTCTAGCTGCATAAGAAAATACTGGGATGGATCCAGATACAGATGTGCTATCTACCCAGAAACTATTTGGCAAGTCAGTGAACTGTGATATTGTAAGAAAGTCTGGGCTTCAGTACAAGTTTTCAAAAGAGTGCCTGTTGGCTGAGCTATCATAGTAAAGCTCTTTATTGGCAAAGAAGTTATATGGGAAGCTGAAACGAAGACCCTGCTTCTTTTCCCACTGTGATTTTTTTTCTCACCACAATTAATTTATTATAGGTAGTTCAGTCCAGACCTTCTGCATAGTGGTTGAGGGACAAAGTCTAGACAAAATTTATTGGCCAGTGCCTGGTGAAAACAGAATTGCAGAATGCACATTTTCCCTCTCTTTTTCTTTTTTTGTTCTGCCAGACACATCAAGTATGCTGTATGCTAATTATCTGGTATATGAGACCAAAAGGACTGAGGGAGGTTTTCTTTGCTAGAGCTGTCCTCTATCATATCGTGATATTTTTCCATCATGCTAAACAGTAAATATCAAACTAAACAATAACAGCAGTAAAACTTAGTTTGCTTGGCAAGTTTTTATCTGCCTTTCACATGAGTCCAGAAAAACAAGACAAAGTTTTCATCAGGTCCCTCCATTTCACATTTCCTGTTAGCTGACTAGATGCTTTTTATAACCACTATACACATTGACAAAGTGCAGAGCAGTTATATCCATGATCACAAGATATCAATGGCAAACTCAAGAACAGAAACCCAAAAATCTACCTCTGTTATACAAGGGAAAATGTGACATTGCAGAGGAATATCAGAGTAGTGAAAAACATGTGGTATGGAAACAAGTCAGGAACAGCAGAAGCTTGTCAGGTGGAAGGTCCATTTCCCATCTTCAGAATGCTTTACAAATATTGATTTGTCAATTTGCTAAACAATCTTTAAAAGAAGGCCTAATACAGGTTTGTGCTGAGTGGGAAAACAGGATGGAGAGTCTGCTCCAGATGTGTCAGTCAAATCGGCAGGAGATGAAATCAGAACTAGGATTTTCTGCATCCTAGGGACATATTGCAGCAGATGAGAGAATTCTGCTTGCTGTGGGGACAGAAAGGCCCTCTGGGACCATGAAGCCTTGTCTTCCCACCTGCCACCAACACAGAGATCCATGCCAGGTCCTGATTCACTCTGGGCTCTGGGGATATGGCACAGATCGAGGAGATGGGTCCCATAACCTGACTCCAGTCTGGAAGTGAATTCAAATTCATTCCCTGGAATGCATTTGCCTGGTTAGTCCACAGGCAACACAGTTATGTGTCAGAGCAGTGATGTCTGTTCCTTTTACTTCTAGCCCAAGCAGGCAGTGGGGCTCTCACTGCAAGTGTGCGGAAGTACAGGGGTTACTCTGATGTTCCGCCAAATCTCAGCCTCACCAATGGTGATGGTGTTTGAGGGAGGAAGGGCTCCTTTGCCTTCCACGATGTGATGGGTTTGCATGGCTCCCAGTCAGGAGAAGCCTGGTCTGTTCCTTTGTGAAATGGCTGTGTGTGGTGTACGAGCCACTGCAAAGTGTAAAAGATTGCTGTGGTCAGGCAGGTTCATTGTATAGGCAAACAATTTCACTTTAAATAAGAGGAAGAAGCTGCTCTCCCTTCATGACAAGAACACTTTAGAAGACTCCCATAAAACATCACTGCTTTGAGCTGTGTTTGCCCCCAGGACTGACATTGGCACGTTGTTCCTCTCTCCCACCCACCTGCTGCACCTGCTCCAAGCTTCTCTCTCCTGTTCAACAGCTCTGCCAGTAGGTCCAAGCTCCTATTGCATACCTCCTGCCCAGCCACTGGCAGGGAGCCATCCTTCTCTGCTTTTTAGGTCCTTATTCTCATCTCAAGTGGAATCACTGCACTTGAAAAAAAAAATACTATGGGGCCACTTTCAGCTGTTCCTAATTCTCACTCATGCAGAAACTCAGCATTAATTTGGTGTAAGAATCACTTGAGCAATAACTTGTGTGGCAGTAATCTAGGTTTTTTCATGTGGTTCTTTTACAAATCTGATGCTGAGATGTCATTAGCATGTTTGTGATTAAAAATCAGGTGGATTTTTTTTAAAAAACTATCTTTCTGGGAGCAGAATAATAGAAAAACATGCACTCGAGTCTGAATGGTGATATTGAAAACAGTAAAAGTAGCTATTCCAAACAAAACAAAAACCATACAAAGAATTTCTCCTAGCAAACTTTCATAAGGATTTATAATACCAACATATAATGGATGACTTGAAGAAAATCAGAGTGAAAAATTGTAAATCTATGGCACAGATGATATTACCCAAATACTCAAGAGCTCATTTAGAATATTTAGCTTTTTGCAGCTGTTTGATCACCTCAAGCCTAACTCTTTCATGCAGGATTCAGAGAAAGAAAAGTGAGCTCCAAAACCCATGAAAAATAAAAGCCCTAGCATTAAAGTGATCCAAAAGTAGATAAGCAGCCAATTTATCAGGGAAAAGTTCATTGAGTTTTCTAAATTATTCAGTATAATTAAGGACAAAGGCTCTGGATAATTGGGGAAAATATCGGACTCAGCAGACAACAAACAGCAGGTGAAATTTAGTGTAGAAAATGTAAAGTGAAGCATATCTAAAAAGTAATAATTATTACAATGAAAAAGAAGGGTATTGGGGTTATCATAGATGGCTCTGAAAGCATCAGATCAATTCTCATTAGCAGTCAAAAGCCCTCAGAGTTTTAGAAGAGAAAAACCAAAATAGACAACATCATTACGCTGCTGTAGAAGTTCCTTATCTTGATAAGGCCAGGAATAGTGTATGACCTGTCTGTATTCTTGGCTTTCTAGCTGATTCCATGCAAATCAACCCAGCCCCACAGTACAATCCTGTGTAATTTGGAGGGCTTCTCTGCTCATGTGCTACCTGAAGCTCCTAGCTGAGCTCCAGAATTATGAAAATTACGTCCAGTTTCCTCAAAGTTTAATTAACCCTTGCTTCTTCAACAAATGTTTGTTTTCTATTTCAAAGACAAATCTCTGAAAGCTGAAAAGGATTTAGATCTTTGGGCAGGATTTCACATCTATTTATTTCTTCTCTCCATCTGTAGTCATATGTACTTCATATTTATACTAAAAAAATGAAGTATCATTTTTAGCAATAGTTTTTTATCATTGTTATTTTTATATCTGTTGTCAGGAAACTTAAAGTTACTTACAATTTTCCATTTCTAGCTTTCATGTCTTCATCACTGCTACCAAACACCACAAACTGACTTATAATTAATAATCAGCAGACATGGGTATTTTTCCTAGTCACTCACACTTTTGGTTGGGTGATGAAGTCGTTTGCAACTTCAGAACTTCTGCATTCAGTGAAAAATACCTTCCCAGTCACCAGGGTCAGGAGGTTTATGAAACGTTATCCTTATCACTTCATTTCAATTGGTCTAGCATAACACCAAATACTTTCGTACTGATCACTGGAAATAATAAAGACATGTTCAACAGGAGATTTTCTTGAGAAGTTCCACCATAAGCCTTTATATTTAGGAAAGCCTAGTCTTGGCCAACCTTAGGGAAACCTAAGAGATGCATTCTTATGTTTCCAGTCCTGCTGAGAGCTCTCCAGAATACCCAAATGGACCTTCTGTAATCCAAAAGGGTAAGCATCTGATTGTGATGAACAATCTTGGTACTAAGGTACCATGAGAAAATTTACCAAAGACTTTTGGAAAAACAGAGGCTTTGGCAATTTGCCACACACATACTAAAGGGACTTCCTTACATGATTTTATAATTAAGGAGAAAACATCAAAACATATTGTCACATTCAAGTAAAAGACAATGGCTTGTATTGAAAAGCATCTGCTTCAATTTAACTACAGATGTGAACTCTTAATACAAACCATGAATATTATCGTTGATGTTTTTGTTTTAGCTCACTTTGTATCACTGAAAACTTAAATGATTCTGGCATCTTTTAATTAAGTTGATCCTAATCCAATTAGGCAGAAAAATTCTGATATGTTAAAGAAATGGTTATATTTTATAGCCCTTTCAAGTACAAAAATTTCCTAATTTCTCTTGAAACCCAGGCATTTTTATCTGTGCAGTATATAAGCTATATGACTGCTGTAGACATTTTGGGTTGATTCAGCTCTTACAAACACCCATTCTGTATCTCTCTTACTTCTGGAGTTATTTCCAGAAAACCATGCAAACCAGCATCCAAACTGTAGATCATTTGATATTCCCCCATCAGCAATTTGCAAGAAAACAAGGAAAAACACTCTACTCCTTCACTAATGCCAAAGTCCACAGTCAGTGGGAAAGAGGAGAGAAAACGCATGCCAGAAAGACAACATCAGTCACAAATAACAAACTGTGACAAGCTCCTGGGGGTATAGAGAATGTAGCAAAAGTGCAAAATGCAGTTGACCAGGTGGTTTTACTGGCCTGTGACAAGTCTGCAAAGTAACTTGAGAGAATTTAAGAAGAAAATATGTTTTATTGGATCAGTAGGACTTCATACAGCAGTGTCTGTGCACGAAAAAGTGTCTATCTGGGGCACTGCTTTTTCGTGGGCGTGATGTTTCTAAAACAGTATTATTTTTACATACTCTGAAGCCCCAGAAAAATGTTCTCAGAAGAATAAAAGCACATTGAAGGGTATTCAACTGCAAGGATACATCACCTGCAAGGCAGGTTTTCTCTAGATGAACTTCTTGTCAATATGTTAGAAAAAACCAAGCAGACTGCGTATGTATCTGCAAAATCTTTTAATGAGTTCTCAAAATTAGGTGAATGGGATATTCTAAGGAAATACTACATTTTTAACAAATGTTATTAATTAACATTTAGTTAAAGAAAGCTGTTCAAAATTTGTTTTTCCTAAATCAAATCTAATTTAAATGGTTTTTTTCTTTCCTTCTAATAGATCAGTAAGTGTTCATATTTTCAAAACAAGTTAATGTTTTTAAGATAGTATTTATAAGGTGGTGTGTTTAACTTGTATGTATTTCTAAGTTATTTCTCTTCTGCTGAAGGCAGCATAGAAAATGATACACAGAAGATAACCTAATTACTTCTGTCACAACCACTGTGTATTAACACAGCTATTAACTGAAACATTTTTAACACTTGGTAAACAGCAATTTCCTACTAATTTATTCCAGGTTGAAGTGGTAGGTTGTAAAATGCTGAAATGTAGGCAACATCTGACAAGGTTTCATAAACTATAACGCTTTGCACCTTGGAAGGTGGATTGCTTGGTTCATCACTGACAGAGTAGAAATTGTTTCCCTGTACACTTTCAATTGCAGGGCTAGGATGCAAACAAAAATGTTGTTGATCTGAGGCTTCCAAAAGCTTACTGTGAGAATTTTTCTAGGTGTTATACAGTGAAATAATTTCTGCTGATCTCTGCATTTTTAAAGCTCATATCATCACATCACTTGTCTGCAGCCAATATAAAAATCCCAGACACAATGAAATGTGTTCCTCAAGGACTGTGTTAAAAATTTACTTTTTTTGAGAAAAAAAAAGTTTTTCCAACATATGAAAATACTTAAACAAAATTTAATTACTGGATCCAGAAAGTTCCCTTTAGGCCACAGAAAATTACTTTAATCTGTGAATGTGATTTGCATCCATCAGAAGACAAAACTCCTCAGTCAACAGTATAGTTAGCTTAAAATGTGGCTTTATATTTGTTCTCTTTTAAAGGTGCTTGTCTCTGTCCTGAAAGGCTAAATTATAGCCTCTCTTTTTGCTTAAGGAGGTGGTGGCTGAGCAAAGGTGTTTATTGATGGAACATTCATACATTTAACAACACATTCAACCAGCCACACTATATCCATGTAGAAAAGCAAGTCTGAAAAGAACACCAAAAGCACAAATTTAAGTCTCTTTTACCAATATGATCTGAAATGCTTCACAGAGTTAATTGTGGGAAAGGAAGTGAAGATTCAAAGACTTTAAAAATCAAGGGTTTAGTAATTCTGTTTAACAGTACTTTACAGTGTGAAAAGTTCCCATGATGAGTGCAAGGCAATCAAGGCCAGATGTCTTTCAGGGATGTAGTGATAAGTAGAAACTCAGCCAGTTTGAAGCTCCAGGACGGGTGGTAAGAAATGAAGAAACCCAAGGTACTAAGCTTTCCTGGTAATCTAAAACTGTGCCGCATTCTTAAGCATTTCAGAATCTGGTGCAAATAACATAAATTATTCAAATATATGGTTTTATTATATTTAAAATAAATAAAATGCATTACTGTTAAAAATATGCACTGACCAAGCAAAATGAGCTCTTTAACTTACCAGACTTGTTCTGAACACTTATTTGTTTTTATGTCAGTATGTTAACAAATGCATGTTTAGGTAGCACTGCAGCTTTGAAAATTCCTACTGTCACATAATAAAATTACAGGTTTCTTGATTTCATAAACATAACCAGAAAAAAAAATCAAAAAAACTCAACAAGGAAATTATGGCTGTTCCTACTCTTTTCGTTACCATGTGGTATTTCCACCCTCCTCAGCCCCTCAGCTGTGCCAAATGCTGAAATAGCTGGTTGTGCTGCTGAGGAAGAGGCTAGGGAGGAAAATGTGGCTTTGAAGAAGGAGAAATAATCTCTTGGAGTGGAGATGAAGTAGGTTTAGACTACAGATGTTCCCACAGAGAGGTCTCTATCTCACAGGGAATTTCAAGGACCGGATGGCAGCAACAGGTAGGGTTTCAACTGAGATGCTGAGATGTTCACATGTCAGAAGAAATACAAGGATAAAAGAACCAGAGTAAAAACAAAATCCTTGAACCTTCTGTTGTTTTCATGCCAATAATGACTTTAAGTCAAGGTGTTTATGCAGATTACGTTAGAGAAGCAGCACTCAGCTTTATATTGTTCATGAAATAGAGTTTATGATATAAGACAAACCTGGCACCAATAGAGAATCCTTCATGCAGGTAAAACTTGATGGTAGTGAATTGCTTTTTACTTGGTCCTACTCAGTAAGGTATGTGTGTCTGTGATCCTAGTTAAGCTCATAATGAAGTACCTGCCCAAACTAAGATGGAAATACTCAGTACAGATTTTGTGCTTTGTATTTGTACTTTTTTATATAAACTCATGACAACAGTTTTTGTTATAACAACAATGACAAAGGAGCTTCAAAACAGTGATGTGAACACTTTAAAGTTCACACACACCAAATAAAGTGCACCATGTGGAATGTTCGACACTAAAATCTTACCTAAGGTCACTTTCTGCTCACAGTTAATGAAAAGTGGTCTTACATGATAAGATAAACCAGAAAACTGCTAAGTTTTCACACTTTTAAAACCTCTTAGTCTCAATAAGCTCCTAGAGAGAAGCTTTACTTCAGCAAAGACAGCAGCACTGAGCCTAACACCTTGGTCAGAATCTACAAAGGAAAAGGAAAGCTTTTTCCACTTACAGTTTCTATCAGCTGCACTGGCAATAAATTCCTCATCATGGAGGGGATCCTATAATCCTACATAATAAATCTTTTTACAGAGTTTAATCTCCATCATGAAAACCATTCAAATGAAAGGATTGACCTTCTGCCAGTCTTTAAAGAAATAAAAGTTTTGTACTATAAAATCAAGCTACTTCAAGCTAAAACTAGCAGTAATTCTCTTGTTTTTATCTTTTTCTTTTGAGAGCACATTATTATGTGATGAGTCCTTTTGGCATTGTCAAATTAGCTTTCTTGGTCCTCTAGGGGTTCTTACAGTGAATTAGAGCAAAACAACATGTTGAAGCTGTTTGTTTTTCAGTGGCTTGACTATTTCTTAGCAATTGCATACCTATTTCATTTGCAGCATAGCTCTAATGATGAAAACACAAGGCTTTCCTAATGCAGAAATGACAGAGTCCCATATAAAAATGGTTAAGGGGCTAAAACATGCTGCTCCTCTGGCATCACCCACAGGTCAAGTTAGCAGTTAAAAAGCTCTCAGTCTGGTATACGGCTTTTCTTATGCAAGTGTCACGTAGTTTAGAAAACAACAAAAGCTGGAAATACAGCCAATCATTTTCTGTTTTCTTACTCATTAAAAGATTACAGAAAGAGTTGAAATCCTTACTTTCTCCAAAGTGCCTCCTCCAAGGAATGCCATGAAGAAAAACCACTGAAACACATGAATTTATTTTCTTTTTAAATTTTGTTCTTCCCAATGTGATAATTTCATGTATGTTACAATGTTCCCAAAGCATAACCTTCTCAATAGAGGACTGAGAGCCATTTCTCAGCACCAGCATTACAACATGCAGGGGGAAATCATTGTTAGGCATTTTACCTCATTAAACACAGTACTGATCCAAGAAAGCCAAATACCTTGTATGAATGATAGTTCCAAACTAATGCTGAGTATGAGCCAGCAGTGCCCTGGCAGCCAGGAGGGCCAACCCTGTCCTGGGGGGCATCAGGCACAGCATGGCCAGCTGGGAAAAGGAGGGGATTGTCCCCTCTGCTCTGAGCTGGGGCAGCCTCAGCTCCAGTGCTGGGGGCAGCTCTGGGTGCCACAATGTAAGGAAGACATTAAGTTGTTAGAAACCATCCAAAGGAGGGCAATAAGTATGGTGAAGGGTCTGGAGTTGAAGGAAGGGTCTGTCTGGAAGGAAAGCCATATGAGGAGTGGCTGAAGTCACCTGGTGTGTTCAGCCTGGAGGAGACTGAGGGGAGACCTCATTGCAGTTACAGCATACAAGGGGAAGCAGAGGGACACATAATGAACTCTTCCCTCTGACAACCCATGACAGGACCTGAGGAAATGGCCTGAAGCTGAGTCAAGGTTGGTTTAGGCTGGATATTTGGAAAAGGGGTGGTTGGGCACTGGAGCAGGGTCCTGAGGGAGGTGGTCAGAGCAGCAAGCCTGACAGAGATCAAGAAGCATTTGGACAATGCTCTCAGGCACTTGGTGTGATTCTTGTGATTGTCCTGTGTAGGGTCAAGAGTTAGAGCTGGTGATCCTTGAGAAATCCTTCCAGCTCATCATGTTCTATGATTCTATGAAAAGTTTCATCATCATACTGATTCTCTCTTCCAGATTAGGTCCATTCTTCTGTCTGTGAAGCCTCTTAAGAACTGGTGATTATTTAATGACCCCATAATTATAAAGTATAAAAAATAAAAAATAATTTTAAATAAATCAGAATAGCACTAGATACTCCTAAGTTCTCATCACTTCCTTGTTACACTCTACTTCCTCTAGTCATCACATTAAAATATACTTGAAAGAAGTCAGCTTTGAGACCTCAGTGCTTCAAGTGTGATTCTAAGCACCCTCTGCATTAAACACATCATCTCTACTGAACCAACACCTCAGCTGGATCTGTGATCAAATAAGCAACTTCTGAACAGTATCTGTTAGCCTGGAGTGGGAATATTTGTAGTAGTCTTTACATTGCAGTTTTTCTAATATTAGTACTATAAGACAATTTACTATGCAGTGCAAGTATCTGGTAGTCTATTACTCCAGGATTGATGGTTGCAGAATCACCAGTCACTCCTCATGGGAGAATTCAGAATACAACAGGGTACAGAAAGAAGGAAAGGTAGGTACAGTGTGGTCAAGTCTACTTTAAAATGAAGTATGATGAAAGTGTTGAGAAGAGGTCATAGCAACTGATATACGGTTGACTTGTGAATTTGAATTTGAGCGTTTCCACATTGCCTGGCAGCTGGGATGTGTGTCACTTAGTCCCTGCTCAGAGTTACTGGATTGGGAAATTTACCCTGTGAGAAGGGAGCAGAACACAGGCAGAATTCTCTCAACAAATGTAACCATCACTGATTAAACTAAAAGTTACTAGGGAGCCATAATAAGATGAAATTAAATAGTCATTGACTCATTTCCCAAAGAGGGATGAAAATTGAAAGGATTATCATATGCCATTAATTTTAACGATATCAGAGGGGCCTCATAAGAATGAAAAATTACTACCATGGGTAATTTGTACAAATATTAAGTCAGATTAATTCTGAATCCTGAGATTCAAGCAAGAGAACAAAATAATGTAGATTATAATGTTATTTTCTCGAATTGAATTCTGAGAGCAGTGGAGACATAATTTGTTGTCAGCCCAGGAAGGTAACTACCTGATTGAGAACACAAACATCAATATGTCAATAATTAGGGGAACCAACACTGACTTTGATTTACATATATGTAGACCAGCTTCTTGGCTGGCATAATAATCAGTATATCTCTGTCCAAGTCAGTGCTATCAAGCTGTAATGATTTATGGCCACTGGAGACTGAGATGATGAAGGCAATAGCTATTTTTGGAAGGCATTATTTTGAATAAACTATTATGATGAGGCCAAATTCTACACCTCTTACTCAGATGCAAAGTCACGGTGGGACTGAGAGTAAGAAGAGAAAAAGCCCATCTTCTGGAGGTTATATCTGAGAGATGAACATAAATTCTGATGCAGCTTAATAATAATCACATTTGAGCTGCGTAGGTACACATTTTAAATACTATGAGAGAGTCAATTTTAAAATCAGTGGGGCTTGAAACACAATTATGCCCGAGCTGAAAAGATAAGAAACCAGTCCAAGGCATGGATGCTAGCATTGTTCACCCTCTCTTACTCAACAGCTGCTTGTCAGAGGGTCTGTCATATGGAAAATATGTGAATAGGATGGAACATCTGTTAATGTATCACCGCTCCCACCCAGCTCCTTAAAAGCAAACACTGTAGGCTTGTTACTATTCTCAGTAGTGCCCAGACACTTGTTCTGGTCATCGAAGCACAGGGATGATGATGTCTCACTGCCTGCCTGCCTGCCTGGGGCCAGAGTGGCAGTGCATTGTGGTCATCTCAGGCATGTGGGCAAGCACAAGGTCCTAAAGTAACATGTAATCCTAAAAAGTGCCATTCCAGAGGAATTCCATTCAGCAATACTTAGCATGAGGAGACCTAATTGCACTAGCAGCTAGTTTAGTTTGCACTATGCTCTAGTTAGAGAGATAATTACCAGCCCAGCTGCTTCTGTTACTTCTTTTCATCTTACTAGGCAGTCACTTCCCTGATCTCTTGCATGTTGACAACATGGTATTCATACCTGCTGGAGACACTGAATAATTATTCCTGGCATTAGTTATTATTACTTCGTTTCTTTACTAGAGAAACCAGGAGGGTGTCAGCAAAATAGATGCAATTAAGAAAAAAACAAGGATCCTTCTTTTTCAGCAAGAAAACAGGAATTTAAGAAATTTAAGGAATTTATTGGTTTTGACAATAGTCAGACGGTTTCATAAACCCAGTAAAATGTTCTCCCTTCTCCTTAATGCCTACAAAATATGTATCCTTGGTCAGAAAGGGCTATCTTGCACCTATCTTGCAAACTAAGAATGTAATGAGAAAGGTACATCAGTTCAACTGAGCATTACTTTTCTATTGACAGGAAAGGTACTTTTTGTCATTTCAAAATCCAATTCTCAGTATATTCTCATTTGTCTGTTTTATTTTCCCTGTCTGCAAATGCAGTAGTAGGCAAGTTTAACCACATCAACCAACTGAAAATTTTAATTTTCAACCTGAAGATGAGAAGACAATATGTCTCAAAGGCTGCCATGAGCTTCTGTCTCAAGCTGACGTGTTTATTCTGGGCCTTTTACACTGTGACACAAAGGAGCTGAGTTATAAATGTTAGTTTTGATTGAATATGACACTGCAAATAAATATGCTAATTCTCTGTAAGTTTGTCATCGTCTTTCATCCTCTCGGCTCTCCACCTGACAACCCTTGGCACCTGCTGCCAGCAAGTCCATAGAATAGAATGAGCATCAGACAGGCATGTATGAAAATGGCCCACAAATACCATCTGATAAGATGAGAATTCAGAAGTCATAACATCATGGGGGAAAAAAGTAAAAACTCTTGAAAGAAAGAACAGCGGACGTTCACTGCAAAATACTGTAATGCCCAAAAGTCATACCTTTCTTTGAAGAAGAGACCACATAGTAACAAGAAGAGAGAATCACACAAGCTGTTCATGATCATCATCATATTGGCCAGTGACAGATTCCTTTTAAAGAGCAGTATTCATTGTGCTACTCCCACACTAAAATGGGTGTAGAGGCAAATCTCATACAATGACGAAGGTGGAAAAAACACAGTAAATCTGCATTTCAGTGCCCTTTGTTTTTACTGCTTTGAATGTTGCCTTGTGCCGAGCCATAAAGGCATGGAAAAACCTACCAAACAAGCCAATGCTCTTCTTTAACCCTTTGGCAATGGGCAAGGAGTGTCTGGAAATCTTGAATTTTAGTGTCAAGGCTATCAAAGCAAAACAAACGAAAAAACCAGCTCACAGCTCTCAAGGTCTGGCAAGAGAAGTGGAGAACATAAAAGCTGTGAAAATGAGGCTAGCTAGGCAAAAATACAGAAAAGGATTGGCACTAGAAAATATTAGTTCACTAACTGATTTTTGAGCAAATGCAAAGTTGTTTTCTTTAAAAAGGGATGCAATGTTTCTTCTTTGAGAAGTGATTATTTAAAGCAGAAACCAAAGAATTTGTCTGATTACTAAGTAAATAGCAATAAGCTAGTGTTCAAAAGCTATTGTATAATTGTCATACTCTCCAATTCTAGTCAAAGAAAGAGTTCCAAATAAAGCGATGTGAAAATGTGTTTCTGCATATTATAAGGTCACTTTCCCAAGCTTGAAAATCCAGGATTCAAATAGCTTAACCTCATGTTTTCAGAAAAAGAAGAGATAAAATAATCTGTATTTTGACACTAAGTTATGAATATACAGAAAATCAACTGTCGAACTCCTCTTGGCTGTGACGTACAACCATAAAAATGGTCCAATTATTCAAATGGAATCAATATAAATATGTCAAATAAAATTAGCAGACATTTTGTTGTGCTCCTGATTATATTTGCATATTCATAATATCACTAAATATAGGCAGAAACTTTTACATGTACATGGGTGTATGTTCACACTTGTGCATAGATCAATTTCTTGATTTTACCAAGATACTTCGCATGACCTGTATTGCCACAGAATCTTAGAATGGTTTGGATTGGAAGGATCCTCAGAGATCACCTAGATCCAGCATCCCTTCCTTGGGCTGAGATACCTTAGGCTAAACTAGATGTTCAAAGTCCAATCCAGCCTGGCCTTGTACATTTCCATGGACGGGACATCCAAAACTTCTCTTGTCCTTTCCTTGTGATTCTCATTCTGGAATTTTTCTCCTTGTATCCCTTAGGTTGATGGGAGTTAATTCAAGATTGTCAGAGCTGCTGGACATGCAGCATTCAAAACAGCAAGCACTCAGTGCTTCAGCAGTTTGCCTTGCACCTCCAAGCTTGGCTGTGTCCCTAACAAGAGAACTCTGGCTGTGCACGTGGTACTTTGAGAGTCCCAGTGCACCAGTAAGAACCTCTGGCCTCATACCTTCATCTGGAGCACTCAAGTACAAGATGCAGCAAAAGGGGTTGCCTTTGCTAGACAGGTAACTGCACAGACGGAAGCTGTTTGCTAGAAAAAAGATTGAAGCTCAGATCAGGCACCCCACCACTGCACTGCTGCCCTCATTTCTGAGCTAGCACACACCTCGTGCTAGCCTTGTCCTGCGTTCACAACTTCTCCAGCTGTCACCCTGGGTGAAAGGGGACACAACTGCTGCCCTTCAAGTCACCCTTATCCCTTTCTGAGTGCCTCTAGTGAGCTCAGAAAGCCTCCATGGATGAGGTCCCTTGGCAGATGGGTGTATCCAGGACCTCTCCATCTATCCCTGCGCTGCTGATGGACACAGTGGGCAGTGAAGGGAACAAGTGACAGCACCCACAGGTCCTACGGAGGAACTTTGTGGAGCAGAGGGCATTGGGTGGCTACCAAAGGTAATCAGGCTGGAGAGCTTTTCCCAATCAAAGTGTCTAAATCCACCTTCAACATAAAATTAGGTAGTTCAAAATGATGACTGTGGTTCATTCTTTGTGAAATGAGGATAGCAAGTGCATAATTACTTGAAAGGGCCACTATGAGAATTAACATATGAAAACTTGAGAGGAGGTCAGATACGAGGGCAGGAATCCCCAAATAGGGACTATGTTCATAAGAATGCTAAAGTAAAATTTCTAATGCTCATGGCAATTGAGATCTTCCAGATCATTCTTCCTTCAATGCTTTTTCTGTCCAGTGGAAAAAAAAAGTTTGACCATACTTCTGGATGTAGCATTTCTTCCTTTTTCCCAGGCATAAGAATAGGAATGTTTAGTTCTGTGTTTTATCTATGTGTTACTGAAAACAGAAGAAAATAGGTTGCAGAAACTGTGACTAGAAGATCTGCAGGTGTGTGTCCTATGATCAGAGGCAGAGCAGATGAGAGGTCAGGAAATTGCTGGTTTCAAATTTGAAGAGCCTTTATTATAAATTCAAGCTGAAATTAAACCACCTCTCCTCCTTGGAAAAAAAAAAATCAAAAGTGTTTGTTAAACCTGCATATCATCTGATTGTATATTTTACCGAGATTAATTTTGAGCTGTGTGATTCTTCCTTGAAATTACATTTACATTAAAGGATACACAGTTACCATGTTGTACTTTTTTTTTTTTCACCTTTCAGTCTTGATCACTGCTGCAGTTGCTGTAGATATTGAAAGACTAAATAAGAGGCACAATGTTCTTTAAAAGAGTTGTAAAAAATTCAGATATAATTGTCATAAAAATACTTCCAATCCAGCAAGTAAACAAAGAAGTTTATGGTGTCAGGAAAGGTAAACCTCAGATGCAGTTGAGGCTTGTAATGGATGACAAGGCTTTTTTTAAAAAACAGGGTTTAATGACTGGGTGCAGCATGTAGTGGTTAGTGGGTTGTTCTCAACTTGGAGACCAGCAGAAGTGAAGTATTGCAGGGAACAACCCCAGGATCTGTACTGTTTAAATACTTCATCAATAACCTGGAGGAGACATCATAAGTATCATGTTTACATTTACAGCCCAGCCAAGTGCATGAAGATAACACTGAGCCTTCACTTTAAACAGGGTAGCACATATTTTCAAGGCACCTGCTCTAGAAAGAACAGTCCTTCCTTGTTTCAAGCTCTTTGTCCTGTGCCTCATATTACCATCTTCCCAGCCTGCTCCAACCCTTATCCTCTTCTCAGCCTGTCATAGTTTTCCCTGTTCCCCATGTCATCTTTTCTGCTTTCGTGGTTTTTCCCCCCTGGTTCCAACTCACCTCTTGTCACTGTTTCCTAACCAATTCCTTTCCTCATTGCTTCCCCCCTCCCAGCCAGGTTGTCCCTGAAACATCCATATTTTCTCCTCTCTCTAAGTTTTGGAGCCATAACCAGGAGAGTGTTGAAAGGGCAAGACGGGGCAGGTTCTGAGTTTACCCTCTTGTCCCCTGGAAGGCACAGTAAATTGTCCCAGGGGCAGCCTCACACAGAGGCTGCAGTTTCAGCCTGGCCCACACATAATGTGTATGGAGCCTTCAG
Source organism: Pycnonotus jocosus (assembly GCA_013400435.1). NCBI lineage: Eukaryota > Metazoa > Chordata > Aves > Passeriformes > Pycnonotidae > Pycnonotus > Pycnonotus jocosus. The sequence continues at coordinate 312,482 of VWYP01020230.1, read as the reverse complement.
AAATATGGGCTGACCATGGAAATGAGGTTTCTCAGAGACTCTAACAAATTAAGGTTTCATTGGTTTTCTCGAGGATAGCTATAGTCATTCATTTTTATTCTCACTTTCAAAGCTTCACAGATAAAACAATTTGCCCAAAACTTAGATAGACCTACTTAATGAAAAGGCTGTACAATATTTTATCTTCACTAGGCAAATACTAAGAAATCCCTGAAATCACTTTTTGAGCAACTTTAACTTGAAGCAGCAAAATAAAATAACAGCCAAGGTGGAAATTAATATATTTGATCAGTTTATAGCCAATGGCAACTGAAGACAATGGAAAGCAAACTCAACTCTGGTTGTCATTGCCACTCCTTGCTAAGCCAAAGATACAACCAGTTCAGCCACCTCTGTTCACAATATTTCTCTTACAGAAAGCACATTTGGACAGAAAGCACACCTCCTCTTTCCTGATACAGGATAACACAGAGTGGTGCAGTAATGCAGCACAAAGACAACTGATAATTCCTAAAAATAAATTGAGCAAGTGATCCTAAACATCAGTGGCACAGTCATATTTTCTTCAGGAACAAGAGAGTAATAAGCTCTTTCTCTACCTATTGAAAGAAAAAGTAATGGAAAAAGGGCTGTACTCTCAGATCTAGATACATTTTGTACATCCATCCATCCTAATCCAAGAACTAATTATACTTATTAAGGATATCCAGTGATTTTGCCATATTCTACCAGCTTTCAAGGGGAGCCTTTTAAGACAATTCCTAGAAAAATGTGTAATTTTTATCAAGATCTGAGATTTGAGATTTGTGTGTTTAGTATCGATTAAGTATGAGATATAGTAGCTGCCAAACCTGCCACTCTAGGCATATTTCCAGATTATTCTGCTTTAGTACTCTTTTCTCTTTAATGGTGATATGAAATAAAAACACCACTGGGGATGTTGTTTTGTTTTGCTTATTTTTCCTAGCATATGCTTTGTTTCTAATGTTCTTGTTTAGTATCGTACTCTCCAGAAGATCCAGAAGTAACACAGCCAAAGACAGCTGAAATCATCCAATACACATTATGCAGGAAAACACAGTAGTATGAATCTTTTCTCCTACTTTCTATATTTTGCATCACTATTCAAGCTCATGTGCAAATAATGACACTTAGAACCCTGTTACTTGTTTATGCCTTTAATTCAGGAAGTGAGATAAATAAGTGGTATCAGCTGGGCCAGCAATTAACTATGCATTGAATTGCGGCTTCAAAAATAGAGCAGAACTTGGCTCTCTTAAAAAGGCTGCTCCCAAAATATCACTATACCACGTGCATTCCTAAATGTATTGTTGAAATACATGCAGCCAATGAACACTTCCTAATATGCACAGGATATTATTATGGAGTGGACACACATTGATCATTATGGAAGAGCATTCAAAAGGCAGGAGGGGTCTCAGGGGCTTGCAACATGAGTGGCTGTCCAACACCTACAGTCTCTGGTCGTGTCTGCATGGCAGCCTGTGGTGCTGTGCATAAACACACAGGCCTGCTGAGCACCAAAAGGTTTTTCTACTTTTCTACTGGTTTTTCAAACCAGTGTAGAAAGACACCAACCCACTCCAGCTCCAAACAGGAAAATACACCCAAATAAATATTTTAGTTGACCCTGCTCTGGGCAAATGGTTTGGACTAGACAATCTCCAGAGGTGCCTTCATACTTCAGGTATTCTGTGATAGCTGACATGGGGCAAATGTTAATGCTATCCATCTCCTCGTTAAAATTCCAAGGCATCACCACTTCAAAAAACCTCAGCCGGAGTAAATGGAGGGGAGCTGGGGAGAGGATAGATGCAAGTTTTTTGCCTGAATAGAGAGATCAACAAAACAAAACAAAACAAAAAAGGAAAGAAATTTGAAATAGAAGAGCTGGATAGTGGCACAGGCAGCTGGTCTAGAAGAAAGCGAAACCCTTTTTTAGCAGTCACGCTTTTTCTGAGAGAGCTGGAAAAAAAATTCAGAGAATAAAGTATCTGAAGGCATCAGCTGGGTTTTTTCTGTCAGTGAATCACTGGCAAGCCTCTACTTAATTGTGAGAATTTGCCATATTTAATTGTGCCATAATTTATATTAATCTATTTTCATCCTGCACACAGAACAGTAGCTATTAGTTATTTATGAGTAGTAGTCAGCTAGCTCTGGGTCATGACTAAAACTGTTCAAGCAGGAGAAAACAAACAATTTAGGAATAATAAGCAGTAGACATTATTTCTTTCCATACGATACTATACCTCTTTCTAGGTGAATACCTAGTGAACGTCATCATTCACTGAATAGATATGATCAATTTTTTTTTAAATTTGCTAATAGGAAATAGGAAAGGCTTCCATGTAGCAAAGAAGAATTATAGTCTATGCCAGGACAGCCTTTCCAGAGTGGTGTAAAATCAACATCATTCTAGTGACAGCAATGGGGTCACTGAAATTTCATTGATTTATACCAGACACAAGTCTGGACTTTATTTCTTCTTTTTCATTTTTTCCCATTGTTCCGCTAACTTCATTGCAGAACATGATTAGAAAGAAAGACTTAGGAAGAACACAGTAGCAGGCACTTGGGGAGATGAGATCCAAATTGATTAAGGCATGGACAGGTATTGGCAGAGATGCAGAAGGAAGACAAGTCAGGTTCTGGCAATTTCTGTGATTGTGACATGAAGTTAGAGATGATGGAGATAAAGGGCAGTAAAAAACGTCTGGAGTCAGGAATGCCCCCATTCTGCAGTAATTTGATACTAACCTTCTATAGCTGAAAAAAAAACTTTAAAATATCTTAACAAATTTAACAAAGGAAAATGTCAGACAAACAGACTCATCAAAATATTTTATCCAGAGCAGATTTATGACAAGTTTCCTTCACCAGATTTACTCTGATGTTAATTTGGCTAACATTTTTTATTATTGTTTTTCATAATGAATTAGGGCTATGACTGCCTTTTTCCCACTGCCTGGCTTTATTATCACAAAACCAAAAATATATATTTTTCTAGAAGTATTGGGTGGCCAGGACATGTGAAACCCTTTCCTGGATGTTCCCAGTTCAGAGGAACCATGCAATGGGAAGAAGCAAGCTTGCCTGAGTCTGCTTTTACGTACCAGTGACAGACCCAAAGGATCACAACACTTATTTCACCACTATCTCTGCCGTAACCCTTCCTATGGACAGGCATGCACCAGCATATTCATACACACATGCTTTTTCTTCACCACTAGAGAAATCTGAAACAAGGAAAGGCCAGGTTTGATTTGTAAAATCCTTTAAACCACAAAATTACAGAAAACACATGGTAAAGATGGAAAGCAGAAATTTCAGAAAAATAACCACTTTAAACCCAGTTGCTTGTGTTAAAAAAAAAAAAAAAATGCTCAGGAACCCACTGTTTAATAAATTGATACTAGACATATATACAAGTTTAGTGTCTAAACTAAATTCAACATACAGCAATGCTAGTGAGAAGTAATTTACACTGACAGCTTTTCAAAACAGGTAGTTTTCCCTGATCCAATACAAAATTTTCAAGAATACACCACAGCTGTTTTCAAACCTACACTGGAAGCTCCTAAAGGGGGAAAAATAAATAGGAACAGATAAAAATTACTGTAGACAGGGAAAGGCCTGGTCCCATCCAGTCTTTTTTCTTCTGTTTCTCCCTGTGACTTTATACTCCACAGTAAAGGAATGAGGCATGACACAAGCCTGAAATCTGATTCCACACATCAGGAGAACTGCTGGAGCTTGTGCATGGTCTGGTCTTTGCTGGGCAGTAAAAATAAACACAGAGCAAGAGAAAATCTGGATAGAGCAAGCAAAACACTCAAAAACAAAACCAGTAGCCAGTACAACATGGCACAGAGAAGAAATATGAAAAATTTTCTCTTTGCATAGCCCAAAGGGGCAAAACTAAGACATACTTCAAGTAAACCAGGCCCAAATGCATCCCTGATGTCACCTGATAGGAAGGGCTCTGCTCACAGGAGCGGTAAGACCTTGATCTCCTCTCACTGCATTCTCTCAGTTCTTCACTACTTAATGCACATTCAATTGCATGATAAACCTCCTTGCAATGATACAGGGCTAAAGGCCAGCCAAGGCCCATGGAGGAGAGTGTCACCCCTGCCCTAATTAATTCAGGCAGAAGGAATGTGATCAAAGAAGTGCTGACATTCAATCACAAGTGAGACAATATGTTCATGAGTAATAAGCACCGGCACATTGTCAGGATGTGCCAAGACTTCCACTGAAGTACAGACTGGAAAAGGGGGAGGAAGGCCAGAAAGGCAACTGCAAAGCATATGTGACAGAGGTTCAACAAAAATAAATAGCTCCCCAGCCAAAAAATAACCCTCCCTGACTTTGCCATGCACTGCAGACAAAGCACAGGGCACACTGAAGCTGTTTCATCTCATAGAACAGCTGAGAGCAAGAGACTCACCTGGCTGCAAAACCTGTAGGTACCACACAGGTGCCATCATTCACAAGCTGCATGGCAAAAACCTTGCCCAGCATAGATCAAAACAATTCAGTACGTGAGTTAAACACACCAGAGGTCTAAAGGACAAGGACAAGGCTGGCAAAGGATTGGCCCTTTTGGAAAACAAATACACAAAAGAACAAGTCATCTTTCCAATCTACAAGTCCAAGCCATTGGAAAATTGTCTTACCTCATTGGGGTGGAGCAGGGACATGTCTCCAGCTATTCACCATCCCAGGCTTGTCCTGCTTTTTAGGCAGCAAGGTCAAAAATCTTCACTGGCAAGAGGATTGCAAAATTTCCCCTTGATGTTCTCCCCAAAAAGCGGTAGCACCCAAGTTCAGACACAAACACAGAGCTGAGGTTTCTAAGGAAATACGTCAAGGCATGAACATGTCCAGCCCTGCTCAAATCTGCCCACTGTCAGAGCCAAACAATCCATGTGCCATGTATCACCAATAAAAGTATTAAATATTTAATTGTTTCTCCTGATAGTATAGGTTCCTCAAGCAAAACCCTTACCATCTTCTTTAAATGCCTGTCTTCATCAATTAAATGACTCTTACTTTAGCCATTCCTTCCAATAATCTAATTTTCCTCATCATCTCTCATGATGATGCATGGTATAGTTGCCACTATGTGGTAAATACTAAATATCGTACCATTACCTTTCTCCTATTTTTTTTATAAAAAAGAATTTAGAATATCTTCCAGAATACATCACTTTTTCTGAAGACCAGTCCCAATAGACCTTTAAAGAGGTGATGCTATTTGTATTTTAAGTATTCTCCCAAGAAGACACCTCTGGTCATGAGAACCTCAATCAAGCAGAAAAAGCCATAAAGAAATAAGATCTATAAAAGTTTAAAAAACTTTACTAAAAATCAGGTGCACAATAGTCAACACTATTATAATGTGTCTGGGGTTGCAACAGTCATCCATTTTATGTCAATTAAATAAAACCTCTGACTTAGAGAGTAACTGCATGTACCTGACCCAGAAATGTCTGGATTCTATGGCCTGAAATGACTTGGAGAATGTCTCTCCCTGTCCAAAAGCTTTTTGACTCATGTGAGGTGCTGTGAATGGAAAGCCTATCTAAAAGGGCAAATATATTATGTGCTTGCTCACTGAAAAGATACCTGGAATATCCCCTCCATGCCTGTGCTCATCATTTAAATCTTTTTGTTATAGACAGGTTGTTGTTGCTTGGCTCTGCCTAATTAATTAGAAGCACAACTGAGGATGATTTGGTGCCAGCAGTTCTCTACCACAGTGACAAGATCAAGGAGAAAAGCAGTTACCAGAGAAAGTACATAAGAAAAGGAGCCTAGCATGGAATGTCTGTGAGCTCCTGCCTCATGTCCAGACAAGGAAAGCCTGTTGCTTTTCTTATTAAGTACATTCAGATAAGATTTGGAGTTTTTATTAGTGCAAATCCTTATTATAAGCTTTTCCATTTCTCTATCTGGCAAAACAATCAAGAAAACATCGTGCTTTCAGTACCTGCAGCTCCAAGTACAAGTCAAAATATAAGTCATTACTTGTAATGTTTTACAGTCCTCTATTATTTTACCACTTTCATATGCCAGCTACATCATGCAGCACACACAGCTTGTTTTCCACAGGTTCAGTGAAATACATTTCTATCCAAGTTTTTAAGCTGATGTGAAGAGCTAAGGTCATCTCCACCTTATAAGGATATCAAAGTGATTTGGATATGTGATGGACGTAAAAAGTCAACATTTTCAAGTGTTCTAACACTTTTGAAGTTGGTGAAACCATGTTCTATTGAAGTTCTCTTCATGTCTTCAACACAGACTAACAGGAGCTGTGGACACTCAGCAAGTCTTAAAATACAGGATGGTAAAGTTAATGTTAACTTTTCACAAATGTGCTTGCAGGTACGTGCAAGGAAATTATGGATTCTGGCATTTTGGCAAAGAGATAAATAAAAAGAAAATGTGTTTTAAACAGATGCATCTAATGTAAAGTGCTTGAGTTTTGTTATGGGAACTTCTTAATGTTTTAAAAACATTATTCGATGGAAGGAACGAATGGATTTGTCTCTCTTTGGAGATACATCCATTCATTTGATTGAAAAATCAAAATATTTGGGACAATATTCATCTCACTTAGCTCTGGAAATTTCCATTTACATACCTAAGCCTGAGTAAGTCACTGTAGGCTCCTCTGAAGCCAATAGTGAGAAAGAAATTGCTCCTGAGGTGATACTGTATTTTGTCCTTCTTATGTTGTTGTTGTTGTTGCTGCTACTCTTAGTTTACCTTTAAAATAAGAGACTTGTATTTTGAATGTACTTAGTTTTCTGGAGCAACGCAGTGCAAGAGCCTTATCCTGTAACTACACTGAGGGGAAGGAGAGGAGATTGGCTCCTTTGCAGTCCAAGGATTGAGGTGGGAAGGCATCCCTGGAGATCCTCTGGTCCAACCTCCTCTCACAGCAGAGTCACCTCCTAGATACAGGAGGTTGCTCAAATACATCTTTGAACCTTTTGGGACACTGATATGAGCCAGGTGGCAGGCAGGGAGGCCAGTGTCTCACCAGCACTGCTTTGCTTCACACAGGACCAGAGAGCAACAGCAGCAGTAAAGGTATCAGGGAATTTCAAGTGGCAAAGGGCTTCCTTGACCAAAACCACAAATATTCAAAAACAATGAGAAAGACATAAAAACATAAAAAGGGGTGGGGTGGATGGGGAAGAGACAGGAAAGGATTCAAAAAAGTCATGCCATCCTATGTAATGACTTGGTAGGAAAATGTTTTCACACTTCAGCCCACTGAAACTAGGCTGACACTCCACCCTGTGTAATGTCTGTATTTTAACCATAGATAATTGAAATGGAACACCCCAGCCTTTACTTACCCTGCCTAATGAATGTTATCATCTGGAAAAGGTAAATCAATAACAGCTGAGATCAAACATACCAATCTCCTTTCCCGTGCACAATGCTCTCATTTATATGAATCTTTACAACCTGACTGCCCTTCTCGTTTAAACGGGCAGTGAGTGAAACATTGCCCGGTACAAAAGACCTTCTCTCAAGAATTCTCCATGCTGCTTGAAAGGGTGGCCCAGATGAATTGCTGGAATGGCCATTGAAAGGGCTACTCGCTAGCTATGACTGTCCTTGGGAATTAGCCAGGCGTGAGGTAACAAGACCACTAAGTGCTGTTGGTATTGGCAGCAAAGGCAAGGTTCATCATAGTACCTCTTGTCTAGACTAGGGATGTAAAAGGAAATAGAAAACAATTCTTCCACTATATGCACTTGATGGTCTGTCCCTTTTTTCTATAGAAAAAAACTGTAAGACATTTGGAATTTTTCATTTTTATTTGGGAAAGAAAAATTTGGAAACCATAGTGACTCATGCTGGAAAGTGTCTGACTGGCATGGGATAGACAGCTAGTTCCAGAAAGTTAAAGCTGTAGGAAGAGTTTGAGCAAGGCATGTGAATTCAGATTTTAATGTGATTTAACTCTTAGTATCCTTATAACTCACTTTGCTTTATTCACTGTGAAAATAACAGGGAAATCCATAACCTGAACAGACCTGATATATACCAAGAGGTTCACATACCCTGGGAATAAGAATTTCAGCTTTAGGAATGTGTACAGGTCCATTCCCAAACGCATTGCAGAAGTCTCCTTTCAGATAATTCTGCAGTATAGATATCATGGAGGAAAAGTTGAGATCAGATCCCTATTTCTGTCTCATTTGGGTGGCTGCAAAATAAATGCTTTAATCTGCAGAGCATCCTGGCACTGTGGTATCCCTGTCTGAATTGAGAACCACACACCCTTGACACACAATTACTTCTTATTTCCAGCTGCTGCCCTTTGTTCCCTGGCCAGCTCAGGTTCCATCGCAGAGCAGCTGGCTAACCCAAAGCTATAGCCTGAAGGAAAATTTAGAGTCTTTTCTCAGGACTTTCCCCAGAAGCTGAATCACACCTCTTTGGGGAATATTTTCTGTCCAGTGGCAGCTACTGTGATCTTGACAGCAACTCTCACACTCCTTTGCCTCCTTTCCTTCATCAGTGCTGACATCCTCTGCCTGCAACAACCCTAATTTCTTTTGGGAAGGGTAGGCATTGAGTTTTCTCAATCACCACACATATCCTACCTCTCGGCTATCAACATTTACCCACTGACTCCTTTCCTAGTAATAAATCAAAATGAAAAATTCACCATCTATGCCTTAGGATCTTTTTTGTGCCCCTACTAATTCAGGTAATTGAGAAGGTAATTATCATCTTTATCATCATCTTCTTATAGTCACCTTGTCTTCTGTTTCCAAGAGTATGTCTTGTTCTTCACTTTCTCTTCCAGTGTATGATTTCCATGTGTCCTTCACTGCACTGACAAGTGCAAAATCAGATCTTTCCTAATCTGTTTGTCATTCCAAATAAAATTTGATATCCTTGCAGGCAGGAGTAGATTTGGCAGTATGACTGACAGGACTCCAGCACTTTCACCTAAACCTACGCCTCATTGTGGCTCCAGATCATATGGAACCAACAGTTTTGACATATGACAGCACAATTTTGACTCCACATACATACAACTCTAAAAGGCTTTTTGGGGTTTTTTATCATTCTCACATTCCCCTTCTTCAGTCTCCAAGTACCATTCAGACAAGGAGGCTGGGCTTTCTACACTGAACACTTACGGTATTGACTTACCAAAGCAGGATGATGTGCTGTCTTCTGCCTGACTCTTGGACCTCTCTACATTTCTGATCTTTGATTGCCACCTTCTCAGTGAAGTGGCATCTTTATGTCCCATCCATGCCAGGGCCTCAGAGCTGAGGCAATGCTTTATATTTGCAGATATATGGAGCAGACACATAGACTCCAAAGAGTACCAGATATCAAGCATTCTTTCATGGAGAAACATCACACAAATGGGGGCAAAATGGACATCTACACCCACTCCTTGCCTCCATCTCACTCTTCAATTACTGTCTGAGCTGATATGGCATTTCTTAAAATCAAGGGCCCTTCCTCTCCAAATTCACCCTGCTCTGCCACCTTAGTTGCTAAGTGACTCTCCAATCATACTTCTCTCAACTCAGTGGCCTTCCATGTCCTGTTTCAAACTTCTCTTTATTATCCCTTTGCCATCTTCCAGATTTTCTTGTTATGTAAGTGGTGATCCCATGAGGTGCTCTGCAAGGCTGGCCATCACTAAATTGCTTCCCTGGATTCAAATTTGGCCTGGACCAGAATGAGCTCTTTGCATATAGGCAAATAAAACTAGCCAAGCGTAAAAGTGTCTTGAAACACTCATTGGGATTTGAATCTGACATAAAGATTAAAAATAAAGTGCTCACAAAGTCTAGTGTTCAACAAAGATATGTTGAACGTTTTCTATGCAAAGCAGAATTGACCCGTCATCAAAGTCATCACAGAACCTTGAAAAGCAGGATTCCTCCTTCACATGGCGGCTTTATGAAAAGGGATGGCAAAATAGATAGAGAATACTTTCAGCAATGAAAAGACAAGAGCTGGAATAAAGGCAAGAATAGAGAAGCAGAGTAACAGCTTATGTATCTGCAACAAAGAAATCCTAGTCTGGCTCCCAACTTACATGTTAACTGCAGTGCCAGACATATTAATGCTTCCCAATTGTTTGGTTTTCCCTTAGGGCTTTGCACATGATTGAATCATTGAGAGAGTGTGTCTTGGCCTTATATTTCCAAGATATATTGCATTCCTTCTACGTATCTATAACACATCCTACTCAGGGCCTGGTGTTATATTCAATATGCAATCTACATTTAGGAAGCATTCCTTTAGATTCACCCAAGAAAAATGCAATCTCCATCTGGTGTCTTGATCATCCATATGTGAAAAATTCATCTGTCTTTTAATCTCTTCTGAAACTAGTCTTCATCCGATACTTTGGAGGGTTCAGGACATTACTTTCTCTTGTGTATCTCATTTCTGATTCTTTCTAGACCAGAGCCAGAAGACTTCCAGGAAAGCATCTCTACATGAGAATAAAAGCTAAATTTAAAAGGTTGGAATAATCTGGATGAGGTATATGATCTAAAGCCAAAGCCTCTGCCCAGCAGCCTTTCTATTTACACTTGATAACACCAACACCATAACTCTGATCTGCATAACTGATTTTTATTCTCTTTATTACCAATAGAAATTACAGTAACATGGCCCACTCAACGGGTCCTCACTGTTGTCAGGTCAGCTGAAGATAAAAAAATTGTGTAGGTTGCCGATATTTTATAACATTTTCCATCCACTTCTCTTTTCTTTGTTAATTAGGTTATCACTTGGAACACAGCAAAGGCACTGCTCACATCCTGAACCCTGTAGGGCTGAGCTCTGTGTGCAAATACAAACAGCATGTTCTTTCTAAAAGAATGTGTACTTGCAAGTGTTTTTTAATTTGCTATCACTAACAAGGGTCTGGATTTCAGTGAAAGCAAAGTTTACCAAACACAAAACTGCTGAAATGAGATGAGAAATAAATTGTTGTGGAAAAATAAATTTTGACAGTTAAGATTAAGAAAACCTTGTTTTGCAGTGTTCAGCTAACTCCTGCAAGAGAGCTGGGCTGTGCTTCTCTTTACCAAATATTATTTCAGTTTTCTGGTTAATCACAGGGGTTCGCTCAGAAGTGAAACAAGAATAGACATACACTATATCTTGTGTAAATGACATTATCACTATTATTATCATTGAAGGCTGCTTTTGTAAACCCATGCGGACAGAAATGAGCTTAGTATATATAGCTCTATTGACTATAAGTTATTGGTCACAAATCTTTAATTTTTGTGCTCCATGAGTGACTTCTCCATCCTAATTCCTTTCTGTCTAATCTGTATGATTCTGTGTAACAATCACAGAATCATACATCGCAAAATAATTTAGATCGGAAGACACACCCAGAGGATGTCTGATCCAGGTCCTTTCTCTAAACAGAGTTAAATAAATCAGATTGCAGAGCTGTCCGGTTGAGTCCTGAACATTGTCAAAAACAAGAGGGTTCACAGCCAGGGCAATGTTTGACTGCCATCACAGTGATATTTTGTTAATATCCAACAGGAATTTCTCTGTGTTGTAACTCCTGTCTGTTGTGCCTCATTTTCTCACTGTGCAATTCCAAGAAAATCCCAGCTACATGGCTTACATGTAATTGAAGATAGCAGTGAGGCCTCGCTTTTGCCTTCACTTCTGAAGGCTGAGCAAACACTTTTCCCACAGCCACAAACTGGATGTCCTTTCTACAGCCTCCTCCCAGTGAGGTGACATCCAATGGACTCTCTCCATTTAGGTGCAGCCTTTCTTGTCCTGGAGAACTCAGACACTCCAAATGGCATCTCAAGCGTTCCAAGTCACTCAGCCTGCTGGCTATGGTTTTACTTATGCTGCTCAAGTTGTTGCTGGCTTTCAATGCTGCAAGGGCTCATTGAATTTATCGTCCATCAGGGCACCCAGGTCCTTTTCTGCAAAACTGAGCAGCTGGGCCCCAGCCTTAACTGTTGCTTATTTGTCTTATTCCCTCCCAGATACAAGTCTTAGCTCTTTTTTTTTTTTTAATGAACTCATGATGTTCTTCTCCTGTCTATTTCTCCAACATGTCAAGATCCCTCTGAAGAACAACCCAACTGTCCTCAGTTTGGTAACATGTGTGAATTTTATTGAGGGTACGATCTGTCATATTCCACATTATAGGTGTCCAAAACCCTATTGAACAGTACACATTACATTTATATAGAGAGAGAATTGGTGTGTACATATTGTTTTCACCTACTTGCCCTGGTCAATTATCAGTGAAACCAGGGATATAATGTGACTCCCTTAGCAGAAGAATTCACACATATGGCTGCCATCATTACTAGTATTTCTGGAGAACTTAGATGAATTCATTGAAGAAAATAATTTTGTGAGAATTTAACTGGAGTTAAAATAACAGTCAATATAAACCATTTTTTGCCTCATTGTTTCCTCTGAGTTTAGCCTGACTAATCACATAAAATCTATTGTAGGATATATCATACACATGAATTTTTTTCATCTTCACCACGGTGAATAGAAAAAAATGTTCTTTTGCATTTACCATACTCTGCAAAACCTTTAGGCCCAATGTGTTTAAATTTCAAGCATGTGCACTTTTCCTCCTTCACTGACCTTCTTTGCAAAAGAGGCCAGGCTTAAGGTAATTATGGGAAGCACCATTTGCAAACCTGCATCACCTTTTCTCGTAGCTGTGGTTTGTGGTGCGCCTAGCTATATTTGGTCAGGCTGAACTCTATCCTGCTTTCTCTCCCCCAGTCTTGGCACCTGTGATGTCCCAAGACCAAATCATGGCTGGTTTTCAGCCTGAGACACTAAGGCCAAAGCCATCTGGGCAAGAAATCTTGTTTCCTTACCTTACCTTCATGTCCAAATAAAACCTCCTCCTGGGACCTGTGTTAACAACTGGTCACAGCAATTTCTCCAGGGGTGCAAAAAAAGGGCTACAGGTGTAACAAGACTGAATCATGATTTGGGCTTTACAACATTAGCAGGAAGCTGGCCATGTTCTAGCATTTACTTACACAGTAGCTCTGCTTACTAAAATCCCTCAAGGTCTAAGAGTGAGTGGGTTTTCATGCCTGTTGTCTCACTCTCTGAATTATAGTTGGGTCAGTAACACTTTGTTGGTTGTTGCAGGTTATACTGAGACCAAAATACCATTTGCAACCACACAGCCATGGTCTCAGTCATGGAAATTACAGTTTAGTTCAAGAAGTCACTGAATGCATGTATTCCTTGGATTCATTACTGTGCAGTTGATTAATTTGAAAAGCAATGTTGGTGCTTTGATGACAATATTTCTTTATTATTATTAATTAATTTTTGCATGTACCTTGAAACAATAGAATGTAAACAAACAAGTGATGTCAGTATGTGTAGTGGAGAAAAAATAGTCTATGAGAACATACCCTTTCTTGCATATAATGACATGTGTTTGCTGTAGAAAGTCCCTAAGGCTGATTTCTTGCAGTTTCAAAACATCATTAGTAAGACACTGGGGAATTAAACTTTTCCATGAATCCATTTATGTCTTTACTGAAAACACCACTTTTCTACGTGAACAGCAACAAGAGTCACTTGCAGTTTTTCCCTCACAGCTTTTGATGTGGCCCAGAAAACCATTTCAGGTAATATGTGTAACATACCCTGCTAATCTGAGTTGGCTAACTCAGCTACTACAAAGGAAGGAGCCAAGTATAAAATCTATTGTCAGTCTCATGACTGGTCATATGTTATTTTCACTACTGTAAGTTTTTTGTTTGAATACAACTTTTGTTGCATTTGTAGGTATTTGGAGTTATACTAAATTAAAAGACACATATTTAAGCAATAATTCAATGGTGAGGTAGGAAGATAACTTGGCAAGATTCTTTTTTCCCTCTCAGGCTTATAAATTCCAGATTTTTTTTTTGCCACACCTATTTGGCATATATTTCTTACTTTTTCCTTTTTCTTTTTTGGTTTAATGAAGAACAGGAATAACAAGATCAACCATGAAAAACACAAAAACACAAAGCCCCTTTGATGGGGGCCCAATCCTAACCTCCAGAATCTTTTTGCTCAGCTTAGCTAGCTCTGGACCAGGCCCATACACCGGATTGCTCCTGTTCCTCAGCATGTTTCAGCTGACAGCCAGGACTGCACAAGAATGCTTGAGAGAACCCTCTGTCCTTGGCATAAACTGGATGAGCTGTTAATCATTTCTCACTGACTGACATTTTTTTCTGCCTTCTGACTTTCCAGGTCATCTCTCTTCCCAGTGCTCTCAGGCACACCACGTTCTGGCTCCTTCAGGGGCTCCAGCCACTCTCCTCAGTGTTTCATGTCCAGCAGCCTCCTGGGAGCAGGTACCTCCCTGATAAACTGAGCTCTGAAAGCTTCTGACTAGCTCCAGTCTGTCCAGCTGCTCTGCACTGGAAGAAGCAAAGAATGTATTTCATTTAAAAGTGAAAGAGAGGTTGGTTGGGTAACGTGATCTGCTGCAAAACCCCTCTCTCCTCTGAGGGCAATCAGGTAAAACACATTACACAAAGAATTTCTAAGATTCTTTTTTCTAAAGTTGTCAGTAACAATACAGACCATTGTTTACATTTTAATTAACTTCTGTTTCACTGTTTTTTAAATAAGATTAATTGACCTGTTGTTTGCAGCTGAATTATTGCAAGTTGAACCTATTCAAGACCTACTTGAAATTTTCAAAGACTGGCTTGGCTGGTTTGTGTAGAGGAAGTCAAATTAGCAATAACTTTATAGCAATTTAGTATTCATAGACACTGCTGTGATGAGAAATATCACTTGGAGAATATTTCTTCAGCAGTTTTGGTCTTACAGGAGTTTTCTTCTTTATCTTTGTGGTATGTACAACTGTTCCAACTAGAAAATACGGAAAGGGAGGTTATATGTGTAACACAGTAGAAAGTTAACCTCAGAAACCCCAGGAGTATCCCTCTACTTCTGCCAAAAATAAAGAGCACACCTTGCCTTGACATCACTGCAACGAAAATAAAAGCAGAGAAGATACATTGGGTGCCACTCTCCTGTACTTACTACCTTCTGATCTTCACTTGCACCACCAAAACCTTAATTCCAGTCAAGAATCATGTTGATTTTACACTGTTTTCAAGAAGAATGTTCAATATAGGTGCTAGCAAACATGTTACAAATGTGCATAGAATTGGGAGCAAGCTGTGAGAGCCACATTGCACAACTAAAAGGAAGTATATGATTGACTCATTTATCGGGAATATATATATATATAATATGTCTGCATTCATGAATCCTGATACCAATCAGGATGGTTTCTTGATGGTATACATGTAGCACCCTAGATCTTTGGCTAGGACTACAAAGCATATTACACAACACAGGAAATGTGAAAAGGGAGTTTCAGGCCAAATTTGCAGTGTGCCACTCCCAAAGCAGTGACGCTCTGATCTGATCTTCCAACATAAATTGTTTGCTTTAAATTATCACTCCTGTCAGTAGCACAAAAGTGCTATGACAGCAGCTAGGAAATTGGCAGGATGAAATGAAGTTCCCAGCCGTGCCATCTTTTTTCTAGACCCATTAGATGCACTACATGTACATGACCTTTATTGCTTGCCTTCCTTACAACCTTCACCAGATCCTCAGGCCTTTCCTGTCTCTTTAAATTTTTATTCTTATTTTTGGCATGCATTTTTCTTAACTGAGTCTTCTGGCTGTGTGCATAATCCATCAAGAGAAGAACTAATGCAACCAAAGGTTGATCAACCTTTGCCCTATCGCCCAGAGAAAAAATATTCCTTTTCCAACAGGATTTCTTGCCCAGCCTGGCAGGCTCTTAACAATTTTCATACACTCATAGGCAAATCTTAACAATATTTTGACATCCATTCCCACATAGTGGTGATGAATTCACACAGGTAGTTACTAGACTGAACATTGAGGATATAAGAAATTCTTTCCAACCCTGATGAAACTTGCAGTCTTATGTCCATTCCACCAAGGAGATGAACTACTAAAGTGTATTAATATCGTAAAAAAGTTTACCTTTTCATAACACCCTTAGAGAATAAAACAGACAACCACCAGGCTTAACATGCCATAATTATCTGATGACCTCAGACAGTCCCCTTGAACTCCTCTCTTCCACAAACCAAGAGTATCCCCACAGTTCACTGATGCATTTTGACAAATAAGTAAAAAGCTAGATAGAACTGCATGTGGTAGAAAAACAATCCTGAACATACTTAACAATGGCATGAGGAATAAAGGAAATCTTTTACTTAACTGTCATCACATCACTAAACCATCTCAGTTGGGCAGCTAGTCACAGGGATACTACAAAATTCAGTCTTTGTCACTCTTTGGTCTGGTTTTTCTAAGAGGAAAAAATTGGAGAGGACATAATAGTAATAATAATAATTATGATGATTATGATTATTATGATTATGATTATGACATTTTAAAAGAGCAAGTAATCCTGGTTTATCCAACAAGATATTCTGGAGCTTAGCATGCAGTAAGTTGACCATTAGAGGCTAAAAAGCCTTAGAAAATACTGAAGTCACTGTGACAAGAATTATAGCATGTGCTCTTGTTCCTGAGCAAACAAGAAAGCCCAGGTTTGCTTACTGCTTGGAGATATTATGGTCACAAAATGCTTCTGTGTTCAACCACCCTGATTTTCTCCTTAAAAGATGGCATATGCCTTCCCATTTTTATGACGAACTTAATTTGTCATTCTTGCACTGGAGTTAGACTCAATTGCTTTAAAAAAGGTAATTCCATGAGTAGCGGAAGGGATGAAACTCTTTCCTGTGACTCTGAGCCTTCAGGATGACTGACTGATTAGTTAGGTATCTTCAACCCATTGAAATTCTTACTAGACTTTCTCTTTTAAGAAAACATTTCATTTAGAGTGCTAATCACAGCAGCAATCAAGTGTTAGAAACTGAGAAAAGTACATTCACTCCAAACCCCCCATTCACAGTTTCAGTGGTGAGAGGAATTGATCAATATGTGGGTTCTTTGTGAGGGAAAATATTTGTGAACATGCTCCCGTGCAAGTAACTTTCAGGCTGCCTTGTTTCCACACCATTCACAGGAAAGATTGTTTTCTGTGGGAATGTTAAACTGAGTTCTTTGTGTTTCAGTTTTTACCACCTGATTCATACTATGTGGATGTTACCCCAAATTGCTGTCACCAGATCTGTTTTTCACAATTTGGGTACACAGGTGACAATGATCAAGCTATCATGACAGGCTATATCCAGTTAGCTGAATAGGTTGTGCTTCTTGGATTGTTCTATAATCCTCTAAACTTTCTTGTAGCTTTTGCTTCCCCAGTTGAATACTTTTAGGAGTTCCACATGCTCATTGACAAGGACTTACTGACTCTTCTCTGCCTTCTGGGGCTTCTTTGCCTGGACTCGAGACATATCTTTAGCCATGATAAAGAAAGTTACATAATGGCAGAAATGTAAACATGGAAAACAAGTTAGTATTTCTATTTTTTTTTATACCAGCTCTCTTGAAATGTTGCTGATTAAAGCAATAAACTCAGCTGAACCAAAATAATAACAGATGTACTGTAAGTGTTCCCAGACCTAAACACCTTGGAAGGTCTGAGGTCCTATTTATTAAAACTGATCCCTATCATAAGCAGTTTTGACACATATTCTTGGCCTTGGTGGTAAGCAAATAAGTGAGTCCTTTGAAGCATTCTGAAGCAGGCAAACAGGGATCTGTCATATAGGGCTCTTTTGACCTTATATTTTTTCACAAATTTCTCCAACTTAGTTAAATTCATGAAGATTTTTCAAGTGATGCTTCATGGAGCTGACATTTTAAAGCAACAACCTGTCTACTTGGGCATGTGTGTGTAGAAAATGGAAAACAGCACCTAAATATTCAAAAGTCAAGTGAAGTGATACAATTGGAAGTAAACTGGAGGTGACATATCATCAAAAAACTATAAAAGTATTCTCTAGTGACCAGATTCAAATTTATTTTCAACAGAGATACATTTCCTCTCCTCTTCATCATTTTCCTGATTATTAATAAACTAGTAAATGAGTAAAGAATCTTTTCCAATTTAGTATATTGCATAGGCAGGCCTAACCACTACAACTGCAATATGACATGGTGAACATGATGAAAGCCATCTGCTTCTAAAGGTTATGGTTCAGAATTTCACTCAAAATGTTGTGCAATGGTTCCAATTAGAGATGCTGATATTCATGTGCCAGTGGCATAAAGAACATGAAAAGGCAGTCTCACCAGATCTGTCCAGAAACAGGTTCATCATAACTTCCCAGATTTTTTCAGACAGCCCCAAAATCACAGCTGGCCACATCTTAGGCCACCCAAGACATTTCCACACCACCAGCTGTTTTTTTAATGTTCCAAGGCATTGATTTTTTACTGTTGCTTTACAGTTCTGTTAACCTATGTGCAGCTTTAGGGAAAAAAATGGTTGAGAACAAATCCTTAGGATCAAAATAAAAGAGTATGGATGGAATAACTAATTATATTTAAGGCAATGGTAACAGCAAGCTGGTACTTTGTTTAGTAACTTCCTATACAACAAAAGGTTTTAATTGTAAAAATACTATCAGAAACTACAATAGGTAGGTAGGTGGTGAAAGAACTAGCAGGGTCTATTTATAATGATATGGCATTCAGATCAGTAGGATGGTTCTTACATCGTTTCCTGAAAAAATTAATGACAATCCACCAAAAATATGTACTTTCTGTGGCTTTGTAAACACACCCCTTTTAACTATTCTTATCTTCTTTAATAATACTGGTTTTGTGCCCTACTTTTTCTTTCCTCTTGGCTTCATTCGACTGAGTTCCTTGCACTTGGAAACTTCTTTGGAGTTACAGAAGAAATAAAGCAAATGGTGTTGTGGTCTTGACTTCCAACAGTAGATGCTGTCAGAGAATAAACTCTCCTCATGGCAGATTATCATCCCTTGTTTATCACCCTTGCAAGGCACACAATAAAGTGTTCTCTGACAAGGACAAGGTGTAGAAAACTCACACTTCCTCCGACTGCTCTCTGGGGTAGCATGCAACCCATCTCTGTCTCTAGAGTCCCTATATAGCAAATTTGTGCATTAACACAACTGTGGAGTTCTTTGTAATTCAAAGGTTTCTGCTCATAAGTTTCTAGCTTTTTTCTCTAAAAGCCCAAGGCTGCAGGTAAGGTGAAGCCAAATCTTAGTCTAATGCTCACTTTTGATATTTATGAAAGAGCAGTAATGGAGAGCAAACAGTAACATACCGAAGTATACAGAAAGGCAGAATCCTAATTCACAACTAAATTTAAGCATTGAGCAGAACTGTCTTGCTTTCAGCATCTTGCTTCAGAGGCATTCATCTCATCATCATTTTCCTAACATCATTTTCTTCTCTTCATCAGCTGAAGAGGGAACCTGGGTTCATATCTGGCAGAGCTGTCCTAAGTTCATCATCGAGTTAAGCACCTCACTTATGGTGACTGGACCCCATCCAAAATCACCTCAGTCAGTCAGGAACAGACAGCCCTAAATTACCTGCAAGTATCACTGATACACATGAAGTTAAACACTTCAGAGGATAGAATTGAAATTAATCTTACAATTAAAGTCTATATAATGGCTCAGTTCAGCAGGGAAATAGAGGCACCATGGCAGACAGCACACTAAGAGCTCATGATCCCCCCCAAAACAATCTAACAGCATTCAGGTGCTGCAGAAGCATGAGGGAGAGGATGGAAACAGCACAGAAAGCATCATACATAAAGGATAGAGCATACTTCAGATACTTCTTGCAGACACTCTGTCCCATAAAACAATATGGTAGACTTGGTGAGAGATCACAGAAAAATAACAGAAGTGGAAATATGGTCTTGTGTAGAGAAATTGGAAAGACACATGATTTTCCCCTCATACAAGCAGGAATGAGAGGCAAAATGAAAACATTTTATAGATTAATGTTATCATATAAAACAGCACAGGGAAAGCAGAGTGGGGCTTCCACTCTGTCTCTGGAAGAAAAAACAACAAGGTATTCATTGAAATTAAAAGGTGGGCAAGTTAAAACTGATAAAAGGAAATGCCTTTTTATATTACATGTAATTAAATTGTGGAACTCATTGCCAAAGGAAGTTGTTGAGACCAAAAGCTTCACCAGATTCTTCAAGAGATTGGATATTATATCAATATCATGGATATTTAGAGTTATCATAATTAAAGAAAATAAAGCTTTTGGAAGAGATATTAAACCTAGTGCTTCAGGGCTTAAAGTAGTCTCTCACAATTAGTGAATAGGATCAGGAGATCTCTGTGGAGGCAGATTATTCTGCCTCTGCCTCCTGCAGGGTTCTTCTGTTGCTCTTTAGAGCATCTATTTCTGGTTGTATCAGATTGAGTAGCAGACAAAATGGTTCTCCAGTCTGACTTAGTCAAGGATTCCTCTACACTGACACTCCTCTGCAAGGATGGCTTGCCTAGAAGTGAGTGTGGATATGTGCTAAACCTTTCTGCATAAGCGTGGGATGGGGTCACGGTTTGATCCTCAGTCCCATGTGAAGGGTATCTAAACATGTACACACATGGTTGCATGCTTGCAGAGATTGATTGCTTTCCTAACTTTAGTGTGAGGTTTGCCCAGCACTTCTGAATTTGTTATTCTGCACAAAGATGCAAAATAGTCTTAAGAAGGTAAAGAAGTTTTACTCAACAGCAAGATAATCCAGATGATATATCAAAATGTTCAAAGTGCTAAAATAACAAAACCCATGAAAAGAATAAATCAACACACAAGACAGTCTAAAAAGCATGTTTTGAAGCAGGTCATTAAAAAGATGCCTCCTTTCCCTATTTCTTGTCACTTTGGCTTAGTTTTACTGGGTCTCAACACAAATTCTGATCCCCATCCTGGCGTGGGGTCTTGGAGCCTGAGCACACATATTGACCAATTTTGAGATAAGCAGCTCATAGACTTCTTTCTCCTGTCCACTGTATGTAGGTTAAACTTAAAAATCAGCTGCAGTGAACTCCTTTAATCTAGGGCTGGCAACAGCATGATGCCACTATCGTGGTTTGAGAAGACATACGTCAGTGGACTGCCACTCAGTGGGAAAATACATCTTTTGTATTATTTGCATAGCACAAAATGGGGAGGGAAAAAGTTTTGGAATTAATCCAGACATAATTTTTACCTCTTTTTGAACCAACAATAATTGACCTAGTTTTACTCCGAACAATAGCTGACCACTGCAAACATAAGAGGTCTTTAAAAGCTGACTTTGCATCTCACCCAGCCACCAAAGCTCTTTCTTTCTTTCTTTAGAGAATTAAATTGCCTCAGTATAAAGAATTCATACTAGCTTTAGTTCTAGAAATTTGATCCTACGTTTTTTTCCCATGAAGAATAATTCCTTGATCTGCTATCTTTGGCACTTTTCCTAATCCTTACAAGCATTCATTATCTATTTTGTTTGGTTGGGTTTTGAGCTACATTTGGAGATATTATTGGCAAGTACTTGTAAATATACAGTAGCCTAGGTAACCATTTCTTTTGTGTTTGCCTTCATGCACAGGGTTACTTTAAGCTACCTCTGCCAGCATGGGCAGAATTTAATAAACTTTATAACTAGATATTTACTTCATTTGACCATCCTTGAAAGTAATTTCTTTAAAAAGAAGCAACTGAAGATACAAATTGAGAGCACTACAGACAAAGGGTTTTACCCTTTTAGTTGCTATTTTTGCTATTCTTCCTCCAGCTCAGGCTTTTATATTTGAGGCTTTTATATTTGAGGTTTTCATTATTTCATTTTTAAAGCATTCTGACAATGACGGCTAGTCAGAAATTTTTTCTACCTCCTTTTAAAATACAGACTTTAAAAAATGGATCCAAAAAGTCAAGTTTTTGACAGTAGTGTTGTGACTAAAACATATTTCAAACTCCCCTTTGCTCAGTTTTAACTTTCAATATATTATCTAAAACTATATGAATACCACAGGAATTCAGATTTGTATTCTTTACTCCCTTATATTCCTATTTTTCCCTTTTTTTCTTTTCTTGTTTAAACCCCCTCAACCCCTATACACTCTACTGAAACAAGGTCAGAGGAGACAAACACTGAGTGAAAATAGTGGATGGGAATGATTTCTGCACTTACTTCTCTCAAACAGAGAAATTCAAAATAATATGAGTAATAAAATTATACTTGATAAAAATAGCAGTAGTAATAGCAATGCAACTCTACAGCTGAAAAAATATGTGTATGTGCACGTATTTGTAATTTTGAATAGAAATTAATTTATACAGACTTCTCTGCAAGCCCCATGCTTGCTTTCTCCAACCCAAGTATTACTGTCAGAAATGCAAAATTTTATCCTCGAGTGAGTTTTTACAACTGATTCATAACCCAGTGAATATAGGGATATTTTTAATGGGAATGCTGACATAGTCCCATCTATTCTAGCTCAGACAGTGCTACTCAGTTTCTTGTACATAAAACCCATTTAAATGCGGTGATGACAAGAGCTTGTGTTTTCACAAGGCATATAAAGTTCAGTTCAAACAAATACCTGTTATCAGGCTATTCAAGAAAAGGAATGTGGGAGGAGGGGGTTGTTTTAATGTTTTACTTAGTTTTGAAGTGGTTGAATGGTTCATCAACCCACTGAGTAGTTTCCTTAATCATTTTCTTTTTAATTAATAGACTTGTGAACAACCACAACTGCCTTGTGGAAACACTAAACAGATGACTAACTTGGAGTGAGCAATCTACTCCATACAGTCTGCCTTAATTTGAGCCATACACGCTGAAAAATAAAAGCATGGCAAGTATGCAGGTTATTGTACAGCTTTGTGTCTGCTTTCAGTTAAAACAAGTCCCTGGTGAGCAGAAAGCAGCAGTCATAAAGCTGAGAAGAACATTTTAGATTTATTGCCACCTGTTAGTGTGACTTTGAGCCGTGTAAGGGACGTGCATTATCAGCCAGGCTGGTGTCACAGTGCTGGTGCTGGTGGCCACCATGGCTGCAGGAAGAAATGGTCAAGTGTCAGCTCTGTGGACCAGAGCAGACATTAGCCCCTGATTACAAGGAAGATAGCACACTGTCACTGTGTTCCTTCTGTCCTGTTTCTGGATAGGAACCATCTACTGGGGGTTCATTAGAAACCAGCCTTGAGGCAAGCCAGCTCTGTAAACTACAGTTGTCTAATTGGTTTTGCTTGTGTGCACTGTCTTTGC
This sequence comes from Pycnonotus jocosus, assembly GCA_013400435.1. Taxonomy (NCBI): domain Eukaryota; kingdom Metazoa; phylum Chordata; class Aves; order Passeriformes; family Pycnonotidae; genus Pycnonotus; species Pycnonotus jocosus. The sequence goes on along the minus strand of VWYP01020230.1, from coordinate 289,165 downwards.
TTTTATAATGGGGAAAAGCAACACAGCCTTTCTAATTAGATTGTTAAACATAATAGCTGAATGGCACAGCTTGAAAGAATTTGCCCTAGTCTTTGTAATTCCAGAATAAGGCACAGCAAAGATCCAGGATTTTTCCAGCCCATTTCCCCCATCATCATATCCAATGGTAATGAGACTGGGTGGGTTGGGGGTTTTTTTCCTTAAAATAATGCAAACAATTGTAGGCCTTGCTAAAATCCAAAATAAATGTCAAAACAGAATTCCAGGAGCAAACACATCTCTCTCTTTATTCTCTTGTCTCTGCTTTCATTTGCTTCAAATGCTGAGGCTATGCACTAATTGGTGTCTTTGTTGGCAGTCAACACAGGGGGGAAAAATGCACAGGCTTGGAAGATGAACTCTCCTCTCTGCCCAAAGGTGGTCCCGCTCAACCAGGGCTGAAATGCACTGGTACAGTGGAGAAAGCTCAAAAATCATCATCCACTGCACCTGTTTTGTGTATTAAGAAAGGAATTTGGTCTGTCAGTTCAGCACCTTTCATAGGCTCTAAATTGATTCAGAAGGAATAAGAAAGCTTCACAGAGCCAGTTTTTTCTCAGTGCCTTAAATTCAAAGTTCTTGATTCTTTTATAGGTCCTTGCTGGTTTTCACATAAGGACTTTTTCAGCATGCTGAGCACATGCAGAAGGATGCAGAGAGGCCTCTGTTTCCATTTGCTTTCTATAGAGTAATATAATGCATATTCTCACAGACATGATGTGGCTATTTGGAAGGATTCCTAATACAGTTGAAGCTTTTCTCTTTTTTTAACGATCATATTCTCTTTTATTTTCTTAAGTCTACCCTGGTAAAAGACTCTCCATTGGATCCATAGGATAAACAGAGTAGAGTGTAAATAATCAAGTGTCAAATAAATGTGCAATTTGTATTGATTCTAAGGTTTAAGTTACTCTTGACAACATGGCAGTGAAATGCCAGCATATTTTACCACAGTCTTCAAGTCATTCAGCAACTCTTTTGTCAGATATACTCTTTTTGATTTCCTGGTTAGAAAGTGGGAAAAAGGAAAACTGTTTGCTAGAATAACCAAACATGAACTTCCCCATACATGCTCTCTTTGAAAAGGTAAATTCTTCAGAACTCATGTAAAAGAGGATTTTTTTTCCTGGAATAGCACAGAAACTGATGTTTGAGATATATGAAAGATGCCACGGGAAATAGCAAATTATTCAGTGTGCAACTTCAGTAAATAACACCAAGAGGAACCAGCTGTGCAACTTTCATGTGGGTGTCTCAAAGGAAACAGAAAATTAATAACAAAAGATAAGTGTACACTACACTGAGCTTTTAGCATGCATTGCTCTCCACTGCCTTAAGCCTTCTGAGTCAAAATTAATTGGATTTCTACACAGTGGAGCTTCCTCATGTCTCAGGGTTCCACTTTGTTCTGCAGAATCTTCAGAACCAGAATTCTGAGAAAAATTGGTAGAACCTCATCTTGCACAGTCTCTTTTTATTTTGTCATGGTCACATCGCCTTGCATTACCAGAAGTGCTCACAGCAAGTAAAACTCATTTTGTTTCCAAAATTGGAGACTTTTTCCTTCTCTTTTGTCTATAAAAGATGAGTTTATACATACAACTCTTTTAATTCACAGGAGATTGCCATGTTTAGGTGATAATTGTAAATAGTAAATACTGAAACATCTTGGATTAATACGCTAGAGGATCCCAAAAAGCAAGTACGTTTCTGTAAGAGACTTTTTCTGAATATGAGAATGATAAGCAAGTACTTTTAAGAAAGTTACATTAATTCCTTATCTGCCTTTCCCCTGACTCATCCAATATGATATAAGCATCATTTTAATAAGTAGATATGAGTCTAATAATTCCAAAAATTATGTTCCTAAGATCTCCATTAAATGCCTTCTTCATAAAATGGATTTGAGAGACCTTAGCAGGTCAGTCGATGTTTTATACTGTTACATGAGGCTGCTCATGGCTTTTTTCTCTTGAATTTTGATTATCTCCAGGGATGGAATTTTCACATCTCTAGGCAATTTGCACCAGTGTTAGACAATCCACATGGTGAAATTTATTTCCTGATATCCAATAAAGATTTTCTTTTTGCACTTTGTTTATGTATCCCTTCTCATGCTTTTGTTGAGCATCCCCAAGAGAAAACAGCATTAAGATCTGGCTTTGTCTTCTGTCCTTCAGACTGAGCAAATCAAGGTTTCTCAGATAATCCTTGTGCACCAATGACTCAGCAGCTAATCAGTCTCAGTAAGTCCAGGTGATAGACCAGACTCATTTCAGTACCTTGGGCTTGGTCTTGTCTAGGGCAGTTCAGAATAGGCCTTCAGATGTAGTGTCAGAAGTATGGAACAAAGAATATTCTATTGCCTCCATTTGGAGATTCTGCTCTCACTAGTTCAAGTCATTCACCAGGACTCTTTGTTCTCTTTGCAGAGTTGCCTTCTCCCCAGCCTGTCCTGTTGCATGGGATGGTTCTATACCACACTGGAAGAATTTACACCTGTCCTTATTGAACTTCATGAGCTTTGTCTAAGCCCACTTCTCCAATCTTCAGTGTGTTTCTGCCTTATTCTTGTCACTGCTTGTAAGAGAGAAACTTGCCTTCCCAGTACTTGTTTCCATGGCTGCTGGGGAAAACCTTCTATTAAAAGTAACCAAAGAGTCCTCTTTAGAACCAGCTGGTAATTTTCCAGGAAGTTCAATAAGACCTTTGTCCAGGAAACTCCCACCTATCTGAAGCACAAATCCATAGGAAAGGTTGAGGTAGGAACCAGGAGGACCTGTGTTGCCCATATGATATGATGCATTTGGTCTGCAGGGTCTGAAGGGAATGTATCTTAGTGAACATAGAGAGGGCAGGAAAATGAGAACTCTTCCAAAGTGGCCAAAATTTAGAAAGCCACACCCTGGAAGCTGCAGAACACCCTGGAACATGCATGAGCTACTAGACAAGAGAAGAGAAGCTGGCACCCACTTTTGCCTGTTTGGGTAGAGATTCATCAAATGGGAGGACAGTGTGTTTGAAACCATCAGCTGCCACTGAAGAATTCATGTTGATTGCCAAAGAATAACACAAGCATTGAGATCTTTTTACTGCAGAGCATAAAGCACTCAGACCAGCATGCTCTTTGTGGAGCATTGTGTTTATACCAATTATGTTGGTATAAACAATAAACAAACAAATGCATTCGGTTCACTTACATTAGGCTTGATCACAAAATTTTAGTGAAATCTAAAAAAAAGGGAGAGTAAGAGAAGTTTATTATTACTGTTGTCCAGGACCTTCCAGCACCATGCTTTTTCATTAGAAAGTGCCAGTTCTCAAGACCCAATAATTTTGTGGCACTGTGTTTGTTTTAACAAAACTCTGTAAAGAGATTTTCTGTACTAAATGAGACAGCAGAGAGGTGACCTGATACTGCAGTGAACAAATATTTTTCCGCAAGAGGCTCATGCAGAAGATACTACTCAGCCTTGATTCAGGTCCTTTCTTCTTGATCCAATGATATTAAGTGAAACAGACCCAAATGCAGACACAAATCCATTTGTTAGGGCACTCACCTACATTAAGTAGCCTTGATTTTTCACTGTGGATCAAACCAGACAAGAGCTTGGCTTTCACCCAAAGGCTCTTCAGCAGATGCTTTAGGCAGAAGCCTACTGTTCTGGGTAAGATTCTCACAAATTCCAGAATTTCAAAGAGTGTTTCTACTTCACTTGTAAGTAAAATGTAACCATTGTTCTCTGGCCAGACGCAGATACAGATTCTGCCAAATTTATAGAAGACAACAAGGCTGGAATTCATCTCATTTAACCCCAAGCATGCTCTTAGTCCATGGAAAGAATTAGGCTTTTCTGAGGTGTGATACATCTGGTCTTTTTTAGATACCTTAGGTGAGATTTCTCTTACCAGATGTTCTTACATCCAAGCTGGTCTCCCAAGCCAGTGGACCAAAAAAGCAACTCTGCAGCACTATTTGCTTCATTCTAAGGTAAATGTCTAAAATTATCTAAAATTGTTAGTTTCTTCCCATTGACTATAAGCAGAATAAAGAAGAACAAATCAGAAGTAAACAGTTTTCTCATAGATTTCTGAATTGGATGCAATAAATTCTACCCTAATAGGAAAGCTTTGTGTCCATTTTCATTTGAAGTTATGGCTCATATCCAGCTTTAATGAAGAGAGGGTGAAAAGAGGGATTTAAGAGAAGCGTGGGGTTGCTTTCTTGGTTTTTACAGGCTTTGGAAGAAAACCTATACTGTGCTCTTTTTTAGGTTATGTGCTGAAACATGTTTCTATGTTGTCAAAGATTAAATAATTAGTAGAACATGGTCAAGATCAAAAGGCTGTTCCATGTCATAGCTAATTTGAGAGTTACCACAAATATGACAAGGAGTGATTCCTGCTGGTCCAATACCTGCTGCAGCCAACCATGTGCATTCAGAATGAAATGTAATACACTCACATTGTGTTTTAATTCAAGTTGTCATAAGGTGTTAATTTAAGAACTGAATATATTTTTACCACTCCTCATCTCCCAGTTACTATTAACATAAAAATGAATAATAGGCTTCTATTCTAAGCAAGAATAGTTAAACACCTGGCCAGTGACCTCTCAGACACCAGTTTCAAAAAAAGTGTATGAAATAAAAAGCTTTATGCTGATTCTATGCATAGCTTTATCAGAGAGTAGTCTAACAATACTGTTACTGAATCTTGGCTGAGGGGGTGATTTTTTTCCTTCTTTCATTTCTTCCATCTCCTTCCTTCCTTCCTTCCTTCCTTTCTTTCTTTCTTTCTTTCTTTCTTTCTTTCTCCTCTCCGTCTTCCTCACTCTCATATTTGGCATATCCATCTATTTATTCTGTAAGAATCAGTATCTTTGTTATGCAGCAAACACAGAAAAATACTGATACAGAGAAGATTCATTTCATTTGGCATTATTCATAGATTTGAAAAACAGTAAGCAAGAACATTACATCAGTCTGATGCAAAAAATTATTCATTCTGTGCCAGTGACTCATACATCAATGCTTTGATATGCATAAGCTGAAACATTTACCCCCAAATTAACCTTTGTATCTTGCTGTGATCTATCCACCTTCCATCTTAATCACAGACATTATTTGTATGGAATACTATTCCTACACATGTAAACACTTCTGAATCCACATGCTACAAAATGTAGTCTTCAACTTCTAAAGCCCCATTTGGAGGTTGCAGTTTCAGAGGGAGAACTACCATAGCCTGATGGCCAGAAGTGAGAAGAACTCTTAATTGCCACAGCTTTCTTAATCATTTTTGTATGCTGATTGTTTTGACTCACCAGTACCAACACAGCCAATCAACACAGGAAGATCAGAACTGCAGCAATCACAAGTTCCACTGCTAGGTACATCAAGCTACACACAGCTTCGAACTATTCAAGGTAAGAACACTGCACATAGTTTTCAGAGGCTGTAATATATCTCCTCTCTTCGCATAAAATTAAACTCTATCAGAAAAGTAGCAGGCTCTCATATCACCTAGAAACAGTTGTCTACAGCTTTTCCTTCATCTTCTTCCTCTCTTCCAAAGGTGTAGGTCTCTTCCTTCTTCTATTTTCATTTTTTAAATCCATCATTTACGGTACTAGAATGATCTTATAACTGCCTTAAGCCTCTCTTTTCTTCCATATTCCTCTTAGATACTGTACTATCACATAGTCTTGATATATAACCTCAAGATCTTCCCATAGTTTCTCTTTTTACCTTTGTTCCAGCAATGATTTCAGCTAAGATTCTGTTTAGGAATTTTTCATTAAATATTTTTGGCCTTTAACAGATATAACAAATCTTCTTCTTTTCACCATATTGTCCCAGCAGTGATTGAATTTAGCAGAGTCAGACCTGCATGACGCAAGACATTACCTTATATTAGCTGAACTGAGGCAAACATAAAATTTGGTTTAAATTTTGAAGGGCACTAAAGGTGAAATAAGGCAACTTGCTTAAATGCCTTGTCTTATTCCATAGCAAAATTCAAAATATCTTACATTTGTTAATAATTTGTTATGCTGCTTGAATCTGACCATATGCCAGAGCATACAGACAAAAGAAGTGTCTGAAGGCCAAGAACATATTTCTGGTCAAAATAAGAGATAGAAGAATCCACTCACCAACTACCACAATTTAGTAGTTAGGGCACTTGCCTACAAGACTGGAGGCCTTGATCAAGTCCCAGACTGATTTTTTTTCTCTCTCTCTGATGTACCAAGGAAAAAAATCAAAGACTTTATGTCTGTTTGACCCTGAGACTGAGCCATTTGGAAACTTCAGTAAAGAAGAAAATGTTTGCACATCTCAAAGTAGGGATGTTTTTAGACACTTAGATCTCTTTTGCTATTTTTCTCTTTTGCATTTTAAAATTCTATATACATACTTATTTTGTAAACTGTGTCCTATTTGGTATAAGTAAGATGTTCAACTTTCAGCACCTATAATGAAAGCTAAACTTTTTCTACCTTCCTAAATGAGCTTCATTCACCTTCTCGTCTTCTCTCCTGTGAATGCAATGAATATTCAGAATATGGGGATTTCACTTTTACCTAGATGTCCTTTAGCTGTCTTTCTTCAGTTCAGGGAAGGCTTTTAATTGAGGTCCAAAATGCATTGGACTTAACTGTGAGCTTTGTTTGCTTGCAAATTTGATTATATTATTTTAAAGCACAATATCACAGAGAGTCGAGAGGAATCTCCTCCATAGACATTCCTTTTTTTACTCTTTCATATGTCTAGATTCACATCTCATTTATAATGGATTTCCAATTCCAGTGGAGACAATGAAAGTAAAATTAAAATAGCTCTCAGTAAAAAGGATTCAGTATTGCCACAGACACCGGTGTGAAGGGCATCTGAACTGTGATTTTCTTGAAGATCAGGCTTGAAGATGCTGTCTCAGATCACAGAGCAAGAAAATTATGTATATGTCATAGCTTTCTGCAGAAAGTATGACCTTTCAAACTCCTGTCAATTTAAAATAACATGAACTATATTTTGAAATCATAAGAACAATCAGTATTATTGGAGCAACCTCAGTTTTTCTCTCTTTTATTCTAAGGATGTGAGATTTCTGTGAAGGGAAAAAGTAACAACATGACAACTGTTCTAGAGTATATGCAGTGGATCATTTTTGTGAGAAAGTATATGGATATTCTCCAATGTTGTAACTGTAACTCCCTTTTATGAACTTTATCACATAGTCATTGACTTTATTGCATCTAGATAAAGGATTTTTGTGGTTTTAACCTAGACATGAGTGAATGATGGTCAGAAGTGAATGATGGTCAGAAGCAGTGTGCTCTGTTCTCAGTCCCTCAATGTCTGCTTGACCGAGGTTGGGATTGGTCTCTTCAGCCCCCTGACATTAACAGGACAAAGCACAGACCACGATAAGAGGACTGAGAGAATGGGCTCATTCTGCCCTGAGGTTTCCAGCACAGCTGTGTGGGGCAGAGGCAGCAGGAGCAAGTGGCAGGGGTGTCCCCTACCATGGCAGCTACCCAGGCTGTGCAGCAGAGCCCTCCTGGAGCCAGCGGGAATACCGCACTAGAGCATGGACACACGCGTGCCAGGAACAGGGCAAGGGGGCTCCCTGCCTGCTCAAGAGAATCCTCTCTCTGCCCGTGCCCTGCCAATAAAGAGGATGTAAAGGGTGGAGGGTGTGTGTAAAGGATTCTGCTTGCACTCACACCTGGCTGCAAGAGAATGCAGGAATGGGAATGGGATATCCCAGAGCCAGGGAAAGGCCCTCAGGGCATGATGCTGATGAACAAGCCTTTTCCAGGGGACAAGGGACACTGCTCGCAGCAGGAGGCTGTATGGAAGGGTCAGGGTGGCCTAGGATTCCGCCATAGCCCCCAGGAGTCAGTCCCTGTCCCACCAAAGAGGCAGTGGGAGAGGCTCTGGGAAGGCTGAAGCAGCAAAGCCCCTCCCCAGGCACCAGGGGCAGCCAGCTGTGCCGGGCTGTAGCACATCCTCCAACCCGCTCCTTGGGATCAGAAGGGCCAGGCCAGAGCTCAGCTTGGAGCAGACAGTGCAGCCCAGCACTCTGGGGTGATTTCTTATCACCATTATTAATTCAGGGGAAAAGGTATAAACACTCATGCACACACTTCATCACAAAGTATAGCTTAGCAATCTGTTCTCATACAAGTTTTCTTCCTCATGTAAGCTATTAGGGGTCATTGTTTAAGGAAGTTAACTGGAGTTACTAAATATTCCTGTCATATGCTTTTGGGGGGATTTTTTTCCCTAGGCCTATAATCACATATCAGAATTTACAGCATATACTACTCACAGTCTTGGCAAACAGGACTATAGGGAAGAAATTACAGTGCAGTGATTCATTTCTGTTTTCCTTCTTGTTTTAGTGATAGCACTGACACAAATTGCAAAGGAAGTATTACTTCAAGTAAGCATTTCTGTTGTTCAAAATGCTGTTTAAACATTTTCAGGTCACCTTAGGGAATGTATTTCACCAAGAACTTTGTTTTAGTGGTTATGTGTGAGTGTGCATTTGTACACAAAAGTGTTTCTCTGTGTGAGTGAAAAGCCCACGGGGATGTTTTTTAGTGCATTAGGTTAGGATTTATCATAGCAAAAGCTTTCTAAGGAGACTTATTCTTCTGTTAATTGAAGCCAATCCCTTGGTTTTATTTCACCAGTTTTTGTAATGTCAGTTTGTAGGTAAACAGGGCCAGATCCTGAGGTGAGAAATTGAGAAATTGTTTCTATTTTAAAATGTTTTGAAAAATATTAGAAATTAACCTAGTAGCTTTAATTTCTCTCTGGACCCTGACACTTAATTTTCAACATAAATCTAAGTATTTTCTAGCAATAAAAAAAATTTTCTATTGCATCACATTAGAGGCTTTAACTCATCATCACACTTTTGTGCATTTGTTTGCACGCGTGTTTACTTTAGTGTCTCAATAACTTGTGGTTTCCTTGATTCCTTCAGGGATTCATCTTCTAGCTTAGAACTTGCAATATTTCTTTTCCCAAAACACAGATACATTCCTTTCCAGATTGTCTTCACTTTTACTAACATCCATTAAAGCTAAACCAGGAGGCTACACTCCTGCTACCTCTTGTATCGCTGTTTCTGGCTGCACAGGTTGCTGGATACAGGGGCATGGTATCCCAGTCCAGCAAGTCTGCTAGAGTGATTAAAATTACATCACTGCTGGTGGAAAAATGTTTGAAAAGTCATATTCACAGGATAATGGATGTACAATTCTAACAAAATTACACAGGGTCTTTAATACCTTTTCTTTTATTCCAAATACCTTATCAAAATACCCAACACAAGGTTAGAAACAGGTGTAGATGGGTCTGTTTTGCAAAGACAGATGAATACAAATCAGTGAAATCAGGAAGATAGCAATTTCAGTTCACAGGGCTTGGTTCAAATGACAGAGGGTATGTTCATACAGCTGCATGCCCCCAGTAGTGTGTTGTCACATCAGTCTCTGTGCATATCTTGTTCCCACAGAATGCTGCAATCTGTGTCTAGGGACTTCCAAGGCACATAAAATGCAAGCAGCTCTTCATAGGTTCCATGGTTGGATGTCTGTTTTTGAGGTTATGTGAGTATGTAGCTGAACTGGGCAAAGGACCCTGAAGCTGCACTTTGCAAGCCTCCAAAGCGCTGCTCACAGTCTCTGTGCACCGGCAGGCATGGAGCTTGACCACCCAGGCACTGAGGACTGAAGCACAGGGAGGAGTTCAAATACAGGCTCCAGCTGGGGATCCAGACAAGCTCACATCACAGAAGAGGGAGCTGTTCTGAGAGCAGTCAAGACACAGAAATCCAGAGACAGCACTTATCAAGAGCTGCCCAAAAAACAGGATAATGCTCTTGTGTGCCATGAAGTTCAGATGATGTGCTTCCAGCCTCCAACCTTTGTGTGTGTGTGTGTGTGTGTGTGTGTGTGCTCACACTGTGTTAGTTCATCTAATGACTGAGGGGAAGGATGACTGAAACTATGTTTTATAATCTTCTTTTATATTAAAAAAAAAAAAAAGCAGGGAGGGAAAAGAGTAAAAATAAGTGTATGTTGCCATGGTTAGTGTTTACTGATCCCTGACATACTACCTTCCTAAAATAAGGTAAAGGTTGTTAACAGTGGCCCTGGATATGACAAGGTTATTGTAGAACCAATCCACTGTGAGCACAGTAATTGACTAGAATTTTTCCAGCTGCCATTTTCATTATCAGATAAGCAAGGTTTAATATCAACAGAGAACAAAACCTTAGCACTTTTCTTGTACAATACCCTGTACAAAATCCCCAATCTTTCTTTATTTCTCACCCTAGGAAGCATTTATTAAATTTAATCTTCTCTCGTGTGGAGCAGCCACGATCTCAAGCTGGGAATTTAGGATTTACAAAAATGTTGAGCCTTCAGGAAATATACAGCACAGTTTGGAAGAAAAACCTCTGGTCTTTCGAACTTTTAATATTCTCTTCTAGTTAAATTTTTGTCTCCTTCAGATACTCATGAGGTTTCAGTACTTGTCTATTCCCAAATTTACTCATCAGAAATCCAAGTATTTTGTCTAAATTAACTATCTTGGATGGGGAAATACCAGCATTTCCAAAAGATAACTGTCTACTGAGACGATGCCCCTTCAAGGTTAATGAACACTTCATTAAGGTGCTTGTACTATGGTCCTCGATTAGGGATCCTAAAGATCTTGATTAAGTTCTTTGCCATTCAATTATAAGAGAGTTTTAGGGAGCGAGTCATGCCTCGCATCAGGTGAGATGTATGTTACCTTTCCACTTCTCTGCTGAGGTTGTAAGCAAACTTGCATAGTTTCTAAGTTTACACTGGCCAAATAATTCCTCAGACAATACTTCTTTTGCTTATTCCATTCCACTTGTATCTGAATTATTCACTGTGTTGCACTTTATAAACATTTGCAGTTGATATGTTCTAAAGGGAACAAATAACAGTTTGCCTGCTATGAATGTGGGCTTGGCTGCCAACTCCAATACCAGCAGTACAGAGAAAAAACTTCTTTACTTTCCCCTTCAGGATATTGCTGGGAAATAAGACATGAGAAGAACATATTTTTTTGCTGAAAAGTAGTATTTAGTGCAGAAGAAATTCACATTGCAGAGGAACTTGAAGCTAAAAAAAAATTGCTTAAGGAAAAGGTTTTATAGCAAACAGTACAATAATTGTAGCTATTTTTCCTCTAAATTTTTGTTATCATAAAAAAATCCTTTCAACATTTTTTATATTAGAACTAATTTAGTCAAGAAAAATACCAAATAGAAAATAGGAAACTATAAAAAATATCATTCCTAAACAAAGAAGAAACTTGTGGAAATATGAAATGGTTAAAAATATTTAAATTGTGGCTTTAATATTGGGGGAGAGGAAAATCTGCACCAAAATTTCTTACAAAAACAGAAAAAAATTGTTCAAGATTCTTTGAAATGCTTTGAAGACTGACAAAACATGTGAAGCAGATCTGTGCATCTAGGATGACTGATGGTTTTTGGATTGAAGTGGCTGGTTTTTACTCAGTATCATTGCATTGCCATCTGGAATTATTAATCCCTAGGATCCCTTCACAGTTTTGACAAACGTAAGGGCAGATTCTCAGTCTAGAAAGCACCAGTGTGTCCCTGCAGCCCATTGGGACAGCATCAGTCTTATCCCTCAGAAGGTCTTTCTGTGTACACTAATTTATTCTGAGGAAGGGATAAGCATCCTTGTGCCTGCAGTAAAATGAGGCCAATCCAGGAACTGGCGGCTACCACAGAGCAGCCAACACTTTGGGGTTTTCTAAGGCATAGTGGGACACCTTCTTTTTTCCCAGCAGGCAAAGCTTAGTTTTAAATTCCCACAGAATGGAATCAAGTCATATTCAGCATGCACATTGCTTAACTCAGTGTACAACTAGTATATATAGCTTCATACGATCTCAGTGATTAATTCTTGCAGCATAAAGGAATCTGCAATGCAGGTCTTCCTAAAACTACCTTGTAACAAGCAGAGATCTTAACAGATATCACTATCATTACAAGCAGGACAGGTATAAAGCTCTTCCTAAGCCAGTGGAGGGAACATCTTTACTTGCTCCATTTCAGTCAGGCACTGCTTGCACCAGACAGCCGCCTTTGCATCCATGAAGAAATATTTTCATGTAATATTCTAAGTGAGATTCCTCCACTGAGGTCACAAAAGGAGTTTTCCTAATGTCCTTCTTCTAAGAGAGTGGAGACATGCAACATACAACCAGGATCATGGCACTATTTTCTATTTCAGTCTACATAAAGTCTCCTTTCATTTATTTTTGAGCCCTTGTGCAGAGACACCAGAGCAGGACAGGTCAATATACGGAGCTATACATCAAAAAGAGGCAGCACCAATTGAGATAGCACCTTTTTCAAGAGCAAAGACACAAGAAAAACTTCCATCTTCATCATTTTTGTGTACCTCAGGACCTTGATGTTTTTATGGTCATGGACTTGGCCTGAGGGTTGAGTGGATATGCCAGTGCTGCAGGACAAGAGCTCCTGTTCCAGCTTCCAAACACAATCAACACAAATTTTGCTCCATGGTACACCAGCTCACACTCCCTGTACTCTAGCTATTTCATTAGAGGCAAACTGTGGAAGCCTCACACTGCCCTCGATGAAATGCTGGATACACAGCACAGCTGCCATCCTTGCACCCTCTGAGGATGCAGACACCAGCCTCTTGCTTGGAGGTGGATATTTACACTATTCCAAAGCACTAAAGCAGTGTGAAGGGCCTGGCATCTACAGCTGAAAGATACAAGAAGCTGTGTTTTCTTTGACTCTGGGCTGTCCCAGCAATGAGGCTGTCTGACAATTTGCTTTAGAACTGTGGTTTTTAACTAGATCTGCTGGTTGGGTTTTTTTTCTGGGAACATGGCAGTATTCTAAAAAAAAAACCTTGAAAATTGAAACTAAAATTCACAGAAATGTTCAAAATATTGCTTTTGATATCAGTGTACATAAGTACACCAGTGAAAATAAGATAACCTTCACTTGGGGCTGTGACTTTAAAAGATGCAGCCCAAAGTAGCAAACGATATAATCATTACCTGACCTCTCTGGAAAATGAACTACCGGGAAGAAAAAGCTGGTTATGAGCCACAAAGTCTCTGCTTAAACACTCTTGGGGAGTTTGGACAGAAGGAGGCCTTCAGGGCTTGGCTTTGGAACATACACACACCTCCAGTAAGGAGGAAAAAAATCAGGAAAAACCATGTGAATTTAATGTAAATAATTATATTCAGTCTCCCGTGTTTGAACATTTATTCTAATGTGAAAGGTTTTCTTGAAGCAGAAAGTGACTACCCAGTGTGTTTTGGATCCTAACCCAAGGGAATACACCCCCTCCCATCACACAGTAAAATCACATCCCTGCTGTTAATGGCTCCCTGCACAAAGACTGAGAGCCTCTTGCACAGTCCCCTGTTGCACTGCAGGCAGAATTTGGGACTTTCACTCAAAAGCACATAAATTCTGTTCCAGAATCATGATCCCTTTTCAGCTGGCTGCTGCACTGATATAGTCACATTTGCTGTGAAGTGTGCTGGAAAGCTTCCTCAGTTTGATTATCCCTTCCAGAGCTAATGAAAACATTTTTTTTTTTTAAACCAAGTTATCTTGTTTAATCAGGACTGAGTAAACATATTACACACTAATAATAAAATCAGTGGAAATTCTCTATTTAATCTCTGTGATTTTCTTTAAAGGGCTCAAACAAAGACCAGCAGGATTTCTAATTTTATGATCAACAAAGTTACATCACCAGCAGCCTCTGTTTTATCTGTTTACAGATCGGGCTAGTGTTGTTAGAGGGTGGTGACATTAACTGTTACTGTATCAGTGGATAGTGAAATTGCATCAGGCGGCCCAAACTGTGCTGTCATCCCAGGCTGCAATTGCTTAGAGGAGACTCCAGAGATTATTTCTAATACCACAAAATGTTGTCGTGGCTACGTTTGGAGCAGTAGATCACAAAGTTGCCACTGAAGATGACATAGGAGCCTTTGCTGAAGCCTCCAGCCATGCAGGAGAAGAAGCCCAGCAGCAAATGCCTTTTGCCAGCGGTTGACCTTCCTCTGGGCCAGACAACCACAGCTAACTCAGCATGGAGGGAGGAACTAGAGGCAAAGGGTTCAGTCTGCTCCCCATTCCTTGGACATGATGTCCCTCCAGCCAAAGCTTGTTCCTCCACACTCACAGTCTTCCTGGTCCCAGGATAACCCTGGATGCAGGCAGATAAGGATGCAACTGTCATTGCAGGAAGCCAACCAGCAGCCCAACAAGAAGAGTCCCTGGTCTGGGGGCTGCCTGCCACCTCAGCTGCAGTGTCACCTTCCCTGCCCCTCTGTAGGCTGTGTCCTGGAAAGAGCCACAGCTGACTATCATCGTGCCTCCCACATGAGAGGGATGTGCTGGAAGCAGCATTACTCCAGTCAGCCTCCCACAGCTCCTTGCTTGAAGTTAAAAGCCCGATCTAACCCTTAACAAACATGAATAGAAGTGCTAGGGAAGGAATTTTAATTGGCCAACGCCGTAAATGCTTTGAAGGTGCTGTGTCATTATTGACTAACTTTCAGCACACCTGAGCCAGCCAGAGGGCAGTGATGTTAGTTTTGTACCCAGGATATTGCTGTCACTGTGTCCTAGCACCCCAGCGTTAAACTGTGTCCTCTCTTTGCATTGAACAGATTTGTTGTGCCTCATAGTGTCCATAAAACCTTGCCTTGCTTCTGCACTGAGTTTGCAGGGACAGTTGGCACTGGTTTCTTCTCACACCTTTGCCTGGCACCGTTCCACCACCAGCACATGGCTCACCCACATACGATTCTGAGCACCCACAGAGTGCAGCAGTGTAGATAACCTCCCCCTCTATCCCACTCTTCCCAGGAATGCCCTCCTTGCCCTGAGCTGAGCTGCTGTTTCTCCCCCATGCAGATGCCAATGCAAAAACACAGGTGGGGAACAAGGACAAGACAAGGTAGATGAATTCATTTTAACTGACATGATATCAGAAGTAATGCAAAAAGGAACCTGAAAGGATGCACACTGAGATGCACAAAATGTTCCATATGGCACTCAGGTAGTAAGTATTTGTCAGACAAGATAAGTTAAATTCATAAAGAGCTACTACACATCTTTCCAGCAGACATGAGAACTGTCTTTTATCCTCTGCTGAAGGAAATCAGAAACTCTTTATC
This sequence comes from Pycnonotus jocosus, assembly GCA_013400435.1. Lineage (NCBI taxonomy): Eukaryota > Metazoa > Chordata > Aves > Passeriformes > Pycnonotidae > Pycnonotus > Pycnonotus jocosus. Next base: position 273,848 of record VWYP01020230.1, on the reverse strand, counting down.
CCGATCTTTTCAAGTGACCTAACCACAAGATGCGGGGAGCTTTGCTCTTTTTTTCTTTAGAAAAGGTCCTTTTAATTAAAAATAAATGACATCTGATATTTAGGTATCTAATGCCCTTTGGCTCCTATGTGATCACACTAAAATATCATGAATACTTCCACTGCAAAATAAAGCAAAATATGAAGCCCAGAGGAAGAAACCTTGGAAGTGACAATTTTCTCCTTCCATAAGGATATACACAACTAAATCTAAAGTTTATGCACAGAAGTAAATAAAATATTATTTATGGAAATTCTGCTGACATTGATAACTAAAAACATAACCGCTTTACATTTTTGGTTTGTATTCTGCATTGTTCATGTGAAGGCCCTTTTCAGTGGCCACTTTTAAACATCTAGGAGACAACACCAAGCTTTTATTATACTCATTAGCAGTTCCTGAATTGCTTTCAGTGTCCAAGAAATTTCTTGTCTGCTTTTAAACCACAAGTTACAAATATCTGAGTATCATTTTTTTCTCCCTTTTTCTATCCTGGCTGTGTAGCCAGTGTCAATATGCAGTATATGTACCAGAGATAATCAGTGATAGGGGCAACTGCAGTGGGAACAAGGGATTGCCTTGGCAGAAGGAAAGGCACCCCTCCATGGATGAGGGAAGGATTCCAGCACCCCTGGCCCCACAAGTGGTCAGTCACCGAGAGCAGCCCAGTCCACATGAGGACAACAGTTCCAAAACAGCACAAAAATAATTCTACTCTTATGATGCCTTAAGCTTTAGCTTTCATATTTTCAGATTCTGTGCTGCCTAGGTGTGTAGTTCTGAGCCTCATATTAAGCACTAGTAAGCTCCCTTCACAGGGTAGGTAGAAAAAACAAATCCTTTTCCTGCTGAGGACCAAGGACATCTTTCAGCCCGACACCACAAACAACGGCAGACTGAAGGGAGCAACAAGAAGGATGGGACCTCACAACCTGAAGTTGCAATTGGACAATTGAACCCCAATATGCAAATGAACCAAAACTTATAAAAAATGTAAGACCTTGTGACCAGTCAGCTATTTTGTGACCATTCTTTGTCCACCCTGAGTGTAGCCCTGGTCAGGCTCCTGTCCTGCCCAGGGTGGATCCTGGAGGCCTTTCAATAATTACCTACTTTATTTCTTAGCTCTGTCCAGTCTCTGTTTCCGGTCAGCCTTCCCAAGGCATCACTTACAAGAAAGCATTTTCATTTGTATATCCACGTTTTGATGAGGGCTTTAGAAACAGTAAGCCTATTCCTACAAAAGTCAGTAAGCGTTACTTGTGCTAGGCTGAGACGCTGAAATGCCTGAGTAAAAATAGACTACTGAATGAGAGACCTTCCACAAATGAATTTTCTAATAGCTTTGATATTGTTGTCAGCACAGATTTCATGGATGAGCTGAAACTAGCCTGAACTCGCTGTGCCACCCAAGTTCAGCAAAAACTGCAAGAGGAGCTTGGATGGGGAGGGTAGAAAGGCCCTAGGTGATTCCCACCATCTTTAAACCTAGACCCGTTGTCCAAAACAGCCTCAGTTGTCTCTTTGTGTTTGCCATCATCTGGAAGAAATAATCCAAACCATCACAATTCCCAGACATGAGACCATGCAAAATAGGTGAGAGACAAGTATACAGAATCCAGTAACATCAGCCTGAGAAAGTTCAGGTTGGATGTTTCTTTCAGACAGACACTTCACATACATCATGACCTTCAGAGACTGTAAACTCTTATCCTGTTGAGGTTATTTAAAATCAAAGGCCAGTGTGCCAGCAGCTGCACAAGCGAGGAATGCCTAAGAAAATAAATACCAGTTAGAGTGCAATTTAATGCTGTTAACTGCAGTGGGTGGAGGCTGGAGGGCAGTAGCTTTTAACAGGTTTTATTTGAAAGACTAACTCAGTGTGGTTGTCACGACAGTTGTCTTTGTGACTGAAGCTGTATTGCTAACAGATGGAAATCTGGCAGCTTTTTCTAATTTATGCAGATGCTTTGCAGAAGTAATTACCATCCTAAGTGATTCTAGCATTAGCCTTACACAAACCTTTCTCCACTGTGTTAATAAACAGAACATTTTAAGGCTGTTCTGCTCAAAACAGTCAAAATGCTCAACCTTTCAATGCCTCCCTTTCTTCTCTTTCAATTTAGCTTTAAAATTATTTTGCATAAAGCTTCTTACTCAACTGAGAGTTGGATATGTAGCAAAAGTCAGCGTAGTGCTCAAAATACCCATTTTAATTATAAAATTACCTACCAGGTTGTGTCTTCATTAATGAGCTAAGCTTATGGACTGTCTTGTTCTTGAAAACTGGCATTCAGTACAATAGCTAAAAAGAATGATTTAACAAGAGAACTATCTAAATTGGCAATCATTTAAAAGGACTGAATAATATTCTTAATAGCTGTGTAATGTTTCATCTTTTTGCTTTGATTGGCACTTTTTTAATTGTTAACACTCTTTTCAAACTGGCAACACATTGCCTCATTCTAATCTGCAGTAAGCCCTACAGTATTACACACCAATGCAAGAGCTAAACAGGCTCAGAAGCAACACACCACTGAGATGTTTTGAGGCATGTGGTGTGTTTAATGGATCTCTGTTCTTTATACTAGATTTTAGAAAATCAGGAGACCGTATGCTTTTGTTTTGCCTCTAGACATTTTGAAAATGTGAGTGCTGTAGAGCTTATCAGTGAAAATTTATTTGTATAATCAATGCCCTGATCAGCTGAGTGAAAGGGATACCTGCTACTGCAGCTGTAGCTCTTTGAGATTACTGATCATGGGCATCTACGCTGTAGGTGACTTAAACAAAAGAGCAAAAGTCTTGGAATTGTTTCCTGTTTCCTTATGTAAGACTTCGACCCTCACAGAGATGAAAACATGATATTAAGACATGCAGACCATTGGAGCATTTCAGAGAATGAGTCAAAATTAGTTTTGATTTTTTAGCAGTATCTGCATGACTTATGAGCTGTCTTTTGGGTCTAAGCATTCTAACTTGAACCAAGAAAGATACTGTCCCTTAAATAATGCACTCACCCTAGAAAATAGACAAATTAGATCCTAAGCTTATATGCCATATTCAGGCAGGTCAGATTTTTCCATGGAGGCTTTCAAATGCCTCTTTTCTTTGGCCATTTTCTTTACAGGACATCAGACATTTCCTTTTGGAGACCTGTTCTATCATTAACTTAGAAATTAGACACAAGTCAGTTTTGTCAAGGGGATGACCATTTTCTTCTGTGTTTACAAAAAGCCTGAGTTACCTGCAACCCAGAATTTTCTACCTTTTCAGAGTGCAGTCAGGTGGCAGCTTCAACACTACAATAGCATTCTCAGCAACCCCAAAACATGGACACACACCATGAGCAGAGAAGGTAAGTGAGTGTTGGTTGCAGTACAGGAAGCAAGATTCCAGGTGTTTGGCTCAGGCTTCAGTGACATGGCTTGTTTCCTGCCTGGAAATTTCACGCGGCTATTACAGAGAGCAGAAGAGAGGAGATGTTCCAGTGGGGTAGGTGTACTTACCTTCTGCTGCCTTTTAGCCCAAAGCATGACCTTGACTGCATATTAGTTTCTGTTCTTTTTCACTAGCAATCAAGTGAAAAGAAGTCTCAAGTTGCGGTGACTAAACACATCCTGAAACTACTTGTAAGTAAAAAATTTCCAGCTTCCTCCTGAGGGATCCATAATTTTTCTGGATTATGTTTTTGAAGGGACCACATCATTTGCTATTTCTAATTTATTTATACAGACTTCTCTGTCAGGATATTCCATCTGCAGAACATCCAGAAAAGGACAAATTTTCCATTAAATCACCCAAAGTTTAACATCCAGTGTCCCAGACAACTTCTACTTGAGCTCTATAAAAAGGATACAGACATGCAGGTGGCAGAACAAGAGCTATATTCTGGGAAGGATGAAATAATGACTAGGAATGATGAAAAGGTGAAAAGATGCTGTAACAGCATCTCCCATCCCTCTGACTGTGAAATGCCAACTCAGCTCAGCAAAGGAAACAATCTCCGTTCGATCATAACCTTGTTTTTGTAGTAGTGGGTCTGAGAGATTGCAGGGTTTCTAGAGTGGTTTAGCAGTGACCCAACTTTGAATGGACACGAGAGAGTAAGCAGCCACTTCTGAAACTCAGGGCATTTTGAGAGAGAAAGGTCTTTCTGTTGCTTGACTAATGTTACGAGAGTCTGGAGGGTTAGACAATATGTCAGGTGGGAAGTACCATTAGTCCCAAACAGTTTCACAAGAAAACTAAACCATAAAACCCAAATTCCATGCATGAGTAATTCTACAAAACTGAGTCTAGTATGCATTTATAGCACTCTGTAACTCTGTCTTCTTGTGAACTAAAAAAGATCAAAGGCTGAGTGCCCTCAGCACTCAGTCAGACCTTAAAGAAAGGGTCCAATATTCCTCCTCTTGATGACTGCCTCACAAGGAACAACGAGCAGCTTGAAGAATAGGGCCCTAGATGTATATCTGGCACCCAGTTAACTTCTAGAGTAAGTAGTATTTTCTTAATCAGCATTTGTTACACCCCAGCATAAACTGCAACTAAAAGAAATCTCATGCACCTGGTCTAAATCTTGGTCATTAATTAATAAGGCTGTCAGCCTTATCACAAAAAGAGTTAACCTACTCTAGTTAACAAGTTACTGTATTCATGTTTCTTGTAATTTTCCTTCAGTAGGCTATTTACTGTACATTGCACTTACAAAATTCCATTACTTACATAGATAGCAATAGTGCATGAAGTATGTCTCCAGCTGTTTTCAACTTTTGTGACCTATGTAAACACTGAGCTTTGAAATAGCTTATGTTAACTCCTATTGAGAATAAGTTAATTCCTCAGCTGACTGATTCTAAGTATTTTAAAGGCTGTGGTCTCAAGTGAGCTTTACATTTCATATTTCATCTCGAAACAAAGCTAAAACTTTCCCATCTTTAGCTAGAAAGCTGTAAATCAGTACCATCTCCTAAAAATGTTTGTACTATCACAGGGTTTATATCCCTATTAAAAAGACATCTTTAAGATTTGCAATATACTAACTAATTCACACTGCAAATTTCCACAGGTAACATAGTGCCCTGTCAGAGAGCAGCACCATATTTTCTCTTGGTTCTGCAAAGGGAAACTGCAAACTCACAGTGCCATACTCAAATAAGCCTGCTGCAAAGTTAAAATACATGATGAATATCTGTCACATACATGTATTTCTCTCTTCAAACCCAAGAAATAGAGACCAACAGAAGCAAAATTATGAATCAAATGCTACTCTTAGTGATAGTCAAAACTCTGGACAAAGGTCCATATTCTGGTCTGTTCTTCTCCACAGTCTGACTAGTGTTTTTGTAGGATGCATTAATTTGAAAAATTATACTTTCTATTTATTCTAAGACTCGGCAAAATGGAAGTAGCCATTTTAGATCTGTGTGAACAGGTAAAACCACCAGCACTTCTTCCTACATATCAGTTTTAAACTGATACAGTTCCTTGTGCTGATTCACATAGAGAGGACACCAACTCTGCATGTCAAAACTGTCTTTATGGGCAGAATCTACCCTTGCACAGTGCAGGCATGAAAGGACCTTCAGATGGAATCATGGAATCATGAAGTGGTTAGGCTTGGAAGGAACCTAGCTAAAAGCCCCCTTCCATGGGCAGGGACACCATCCACTAGACCAGGTAGGTCACTCAAAACCCCATCCAACCTGGCCCTGAACACCTCCAGGGACAGAGAATCCACAGTCTCCCTGGGCAACCTGTTCCATTGCCACACCACCCGTACTCACCTAAAGAGTTCCATCCTAATGTCTGATCTGAGCCTTCAGTTAAAGGCTGGAAAACACAGAGAAAGTTGCTATGCAAGGAATATAATGTGTGTCCTAGGAAGTGGCAGGAGCAGAAGTTCTGTTTCAACTTCCCAGAGGTTTGAGTGAAGGATCAGTGAATGGTAGATGGAAGATTGAAACCTGGCTTACACTCCAAGACACATGTGCTACCTATGGAATGACTGCTCCTCTTTTCTTGCATTTTTCAGTGGCAGTTGTCTAGGAGACAAAACACAAACCAGCCTTGAAATACAGATTTTCAAGACTTGCATTGGTTTTGCTCCTTTGAATATAGGCCTTGATAAGACAGTTGCAAAAGTGTTCTCTAAGAAAACAATTTAGTGACAAGATTACTCATCTTTGACAATTGCTGAAAATGAAGGATTAATGACGATTAATTTCAGCTAGAATTTTCCAAAGCCTTTTTTTTCCTGTCTTAAATTGTTATTCCATTTATTCAAGATAATTGGCATTCGGTGCTTCCAGTGCCAGTCAGAAAGACATTCAATGTCACGAGCTAACATTTTATAAATTGAACAAAAATTAGCAGTGGCCAAGATTTTTCACAGTAAGTAACCCATAGCAAAGAAGCACAGTACATAACATCACACTGTTAATTCTGATTAAAAAGTTGAATTTAGTCTGCTTTGACCATGTAATCCCAAGTCAGTAAACAAAGCCAAGTGGACCATAAATTGAGGTTGAAAAGAATGATGGAAATGGTAATGCCAGCATAAAGTTTAACAGATCTGTGGAACATACAAAGTCACAACTGTTACCCAAAAATGGAAGAATTGACAGCATTACCCATTTATTATAAAGCTGTTACTGTAAAGGGAGTAACACCACCAACTTAGAGTCTCACCTTGTGGTCTTGAAGGAAATCTTTTTCTTAAGGACACTTGATAAGGATATACAGCAGGACACTGCATTTGAAGCAACACAAGTGGGGATTCAACATCTCAAGCTCTTTCTTCCCGAGCCTGAGACTCACCTGGAAGAAGTTATCACAGATCTCACGCAAATACTTCCAGGGGGATATAAACCTAGGCTTTATTATAGAATATTTGCCTTCCATATCACCTTTAATATTTTCCCAATTTGGAAAAGAATGTATTACCCTCTTTTTCTTGCTAGAAGGATTAATGGCTGGCAGATTTCTTTTTCTCTGTACACCTAATTGGACAACTAGTCAGTTTGCCAGTAAGCTCTTCAATCAGTTAATAAGATGGTTAATATCGTTAAAGCCCATTAACTTCCATCAATGTTAATTCCCTGTGTGTCAATTTAAAGGTCAGAAGCAATTTTTCACTGTTATTTTATTTGTGCCTTTGTATTTAAGGATACAGACCTGCCTAGTCCTTTGTCCTGCACTTCTGAATAAAGCTGTTATATCCTTTCATTAGTTGATCCAACCTTGTGTAAAACTAAGCAAATGCAAAACAAAGTCTTGATAGAATCACCATCTTTTCAATAGTCTTCATAGATTTTTTTGCTCCTCCCCAATCTATTTTTGACAAATGCATGTATGTATGTATGCATGTACGTATGTTTGTAGCTTATGTTTATTTTTTTACTATCATTTTGTGGTTATTGACTAAGAAAAACAGAAAATTAGGGTTACCTGGCAATAAAAAAGCTGGTATTTAGCATAGGCAGCGTGAGTTGAATCAACTGCCCTTAGGAATCCTGTAAATTCATTGTGATGTTTGATCCTAATATAGAGAGCAGTTACACCTACAGCTGCTCATTCAATCTAGGAGAATGCTTTGCTAAATTTAGCACAATGTTTATCCCTACTGTGCCTATATGTTCTGATTAACCTGCCTCCTGTCCTTCACCAACCCAGCAATCAGATAAACCAACTGAACTTTCTAGTGTGAGACAAACTAAATTAAAAGATTTTTTCAGCAGCTGTCAGCTGAAATAATTTGTAAAACTAATACATTTTTCCAATCCAGTTTAGAAATCTGTGAATCACCTAACTCCTAATTTATTTTCTTCAGTAGAAGAGCTTAAAATGATAGTCTGTTCATCCAGTTTCCTCACCTATTTATGTAAAGGCCCTGGTATTTGCATGTATGTGTCTTCTTCATACAATGGTGACATTCTTGAAGGAACATAAGGAATTAAGTATTTCCTATTCATGCTCAGAATGACAGTAACCCAAGCACCAAGGTCTGAGGCTACTCTGTTTCCTAGGACATCCTGATAGTTCACTCACCTTAGTTAAAGGCATTTTAACCTTTTAAATCATTGACTATCACCCTTTCCTGCTGAGGGTATCAATCAGAGCATCATTTGCTCTCTGAACCAAACAAGCTTACCAAACTCATCTAAATTGTGATAGTTCCTTCCTGAGAAAACAGTGTGAAAAATGTTTTCTGCTGACTTCCACAAATCCTGGATCACATATAGATACCATCAGACTGATCAAATAAATGTGCTGTTTGGGAGGGTGTAGTAAGAACAGCAAGAAAGGGAAAAGCAGAACCCAGCGCTCATTACTGGTATAAGTAATAGTAATCAAAAGTTGTGAGTATTATGGGCATTCAACAGCAGACGGAGCAGCAGCACTGTCTTTCCCACTGAAGATCTTCAGTACCCCCTCAGCTAAACTTAAAAGTCACAGGCTCCACATGCACTGCAGATTTCTGAGTCATTTGGACTCCTGTGTTTTTAATACACCTGGAGGATCAATCTCATTTGGCTTAAAACAGAGCCATCAGAAGGTGCTCCAAACAAAAATATTAGGAACATTTTATAGTTGGTAATTATTTTTAATCAAGATTTAAAGGAATAAGATTATTCCTCTGATTAAAATAATGCAAGTAATTCTTGTGAAGGTTTAGACGGGTGATGTTAATTGTGTGGACCTCTAAGAAGGAGGAATTATTTTCTTGCAAAGATTATGGAAGTAGCCTTTCCACAACTGGAAATTTATCCTCCACATGTTATATCTGCTTCTCCTGCACAATAATACCATAAACATCTTAGTACATTTAATGTAGATTCTGATTACAGGTTCTTGCCAGAAAGGGCTGTGACCCTAAAGAAGTCCCTCATGAGAAAAGTAACATAATTGTTCCAGAACAGATTTTTATTTCCAAAAATTTCCTGGCTGACTATGCAAAGAATATTGGATGGTCATGGGCATTCTTTGTAAGGAGTGAAGAGAAAGTGTTCTCAGGTAATGGCAGAGTGAAAGTATCCCCCAGCAAGAAGCTTGTTAACACAGATGCTGAAGAAGCTCTGGCAAATGCAGAGGAGAGAAAGGGTTGAGGTCAGAGAAACAGAAAGGATTTTGTCAGCTCCACAGTTGTTTGACTGGGAGTTGTGGGAGATCAGGAGGAGGCAGCAGGAAGGACAGTACAGATTTAAGGAGAGGAAGCTAGCTGATTCATGCATTAAAACCTCTGTATTTCAAAATGAGAGGGAGATGAACTTGGAGATCTGGAAAAAGAGCTACTAATGCAGAAGAGGGGACTGGATGTCAAGGGAGAAGGGAAATAAAATCGAAGAACACTGCCATAGGGAATCACGTTATGCACAGAGGATCATTATAGTTATGCTGAGAGGATAAAATTATTCCTGGGTTTGTTCTCCCACAAACAGAGACCAGTGGAAATCCTTGGTCCTCTGCATATAGGCAAGTGTCTCAAGGAAAGTAATCTGTAAATGGCAAATCAAATGGCATAATCCTACACTGCTCTCTGGGAGGAAGAAGTTGAATTTTAGATGAGGCCACAGCTGTCTTCCAGCTAGTGGACAGGAATTAGTCTGGCAGAAACAACCAGGAGCATGAGTAGGTGCTGCTCAATGTTGCAATACTCAGTTCTGATGGAAGGCCTCTGTAGCTGTTTTGGGAGGTGTGTGATCACTGCAGGCCCCCACTGCTGTGGGAAGCTGAGAGCTCTCACAACAAATGCCATTGAAAAATGTGCAGTGCTAACACAGCTGCTCATAAAACTAGTAGGGTGCTGTTGGGAAAACCAGCATTGAAGTAGCAGATGATGCTGTCAAATTGGAGACTTACCACTTTTAAACTGACACAGTTCCCTTCCTATTGGAAAGACATTTTCATTCTAAACTTTAACATTTATTTTAACAAAATTGTGTTTAAAAGAAACATCACAGTAATAATGTTTCTAAGGCTTACCACAGGATGGAAATAGATCATTAAGACATGTTCTGTAACAACTACATCTATAGGGTCGTCACAAAATACTCTCAGAAATTTTATGTGAGAAGTGCTATCCTCAAAGTTGCATGAGGAAAGAAGTGGCCTTTTAAGCCAAATTTCCACCTCTGTATAGAGCTAATGTTGAAAAGAGGACCTGCTTTGAATAAAATTCTGGGGGGGGTTATCCTTCTTTTCACTGAAATACTGACTAGAAGTCAAAGACTACCTATTAAATTTCTGTTAATGTACGTGAAGATTGGCTTTTATTTTGGATAGTTTAAAAATGGTGACTTATGTTAATGGAGGGGAGTGCATAAGGTGTGTGTTTCTGGCATCCTGCTTGTTACAGAATGTATTTTTTATTTTGCAGCTTATAAATGAAAAAAAANCAGTTTAAAAAAAAAAAAAAAAAAAAAAAAAAACAAGCAGAAAACACCAACCACCCCTGAAACTTGGATGGTTCTTTCCAACAACCTTTTGAAAGTTTTCCAGTCTCTCATTTTGCACCTCCTTGACTGTGTGAAGATATAATTAATAAAACCCTGTCATCAGGGGCTTCTTATTAAATCATTTCACTGAGTTTTCTCTCCATGTATTTCTGTTTAGCTGAATGTTTACTGATGAGTCAATTAGCCACTGCTTTGTTTGTTCAACTTAATGTCATCACATCACCATGAGATCACTGCAGCAAACATTCATCAACAACAGCATTGTCCTGTCTGGCTGGTTGCTACAGGCTGGCCTCAGGCTGGCCACATCAGGGGTCTGGCTGGCCAGTGGCCTTGGACTGGCTGAGATGTGCCATGGGGAAATCCTGTGTGCAGGGGGACCAGAAAGTACTTTTCAATCACTGGTGAGGATCATTCATCCCTGTGGTGCAACCCCTCAAGCAGGAAATAAGGAGGCAGACCAGTTTGCAAAAACAGCTGTGACAACAAGCCAAGGGCAAGTGAGCTGGTGTCTGCAACTGGAACAGACCCTGTTATGTTGTGATGGTAGGTACCTCAAGAAACATTTTTAAAGCAATGGAAATCATTAGGGAGCAAGGTAGTAGATGTACCTATGGATATCAATATCCATTGGTATATCTACTACTGGATATCAATATCTATATCTACATCTATGTTGGATATCAATATACCAGCCCAGAAGGTTTCAGTTATATTGATACACCCGGCCAAGCACAACGGCATCAGGTTAGTTTTTGTGCACTGTGGATTGCTACCATGGACTCATTTATTCTGGAGCTGAATAGAGGATGGCAAATACATGTCAGGGTCACTCAAACCTAGTGACTGAATTACTGCTTTAAGCACATCTGCCAGGCTATGTCTTCAGAGATTGTTTTCCCAAATATCTGCAAATGGACAGGATGCCTAGAGAGGCTGACCTGGAACAGAGAGTAGACAGAGTTAAAGGAATGAAGTAGGCATTTATTAAAAGGCATTGAAAAGATACACCTTGGGAAATACAAGAGCCTAGCTGTGGCTCTGCCCAAGATGGACCCAAAATGGATGACCAGTCATGAATTCTCACGCTTTCATGGGTTTTGGTTCATTTACATATTGGGGTTAATTGTCCAATTACAGCTTCAGGTTATGAAGTCCCATCCTCCCAGTTTGTTCTCCTCAATTCACTGCTTATACCCTTTGGGCCTGAAGCTGCAATGGTGTCCTTGGTTCTCAGGCTGGAAAAGATTGTTTTGTCTAACTACCCTGTGAAGAGAACTTGCTAACCCTTCATATGAAGTTGAGTTATATAGCAATGCAGTACAGAATCTGGATAGTATGAAAGATAAACCTTAAGGCATCAGACACAGTCCAGCTCAAGGTACACTTGTGTACATCAGCAAGTGATATGTTTCAGAGGGAGTTTTTTGTTCAGTGAAGATAAGATCCTTTCACAGAGATGCTGAAAATCTAAATCATTCTCAAGGAGTGCCTGTTGCCTTTCATGGTTTAAACAAGGAAGAGAAGCAGGCTCCTAAGAAACTTAATCAAGGGAGGCTGGATGTGACTGGAGCATAGGCTTGTGAGTTGCCTCTAAAAAAGAATTCAATTTTCCTCCTCTCTGCAATCCTCTTAAAACCTAGCAATCCACCCCCAGTTTCTCTCACAAGCATAAGTAGATAAATAAGCTGTTTCAGGAGGAAATAAAAATTTGTATTGATAACCAATCATAAAAGATGTGGAAGCTAACAAGGACAGGTCAGTCCACAAATTCTGTGATTTAGGGAAGAGAGGAAAGAGTCAATCCATTGCACATCACCCACTACATGGTCTGTGTCCTCCATGTGGCACAGGCTCTAGGTCCTAATAATATTCTAGCACTGATGCTTATTAACATTGCAATTTCAGTAATCAGCATATTTTGTCAAATAATTGGTAGGCTGATGGTTATGAGAGGTGACACTGCCAATATCTCATAAAGGCTGAAAGAAATATTTCCCATTTCCACGCTGCATAAACAAAGCATGCCAGACAACCTCAGGAATGCTAATGATCTCCAGTACTTCAGTATATTAAGTATTCATCAATTGAGCACAGACCACAACAATGTTTTGAGAGTCCTTAAACACATGAGAAACACATGAGAAATGATGTAAAGTTTATATGAGCTCATATAATCTTAGCTGCTTATACAGCCAAGCACAAGATCACAGAAATAAGGTCATGTGTACCATATCTCTCCTACTAGAAGGTTGTGCCCTACATTATACTTGCTGGTGCCACATCCAGCCCACAATTAATTGACTCAAGCAATGAGTTGTCCACTTCTTCCCCTATGGCATTATTCCCCAGTCTAACAGATTACATTGTTGGGATTTCTTTTCCTTGATAATCAGACTTCACTGTCCTTAATTTCATCCCATTATGTAATACCTCACACTTATGCTGTAAACTTCCATCCAAAAGCTTTGCAAGTGTTAATTGAGTTTCATAACAGGCCTCACGAAATAAATAAGTTCTGAGTCAGAGATGCAAAAACCTGAGTTTCTTGCCACAGGCCACATGTGGGATCATATTGATCACAGCTGGGTCTCTGTCACTGACTGGGAGATGTTTGCTTGCAACTTATGCAATAATCAAGAAATAAAAACTCTTTTCCAGCCCTGTCTGCTCCTACCAGTGTCTATCTGCACTGTGAAAAACAGATTACTTGTTCATTAATATTTGTCTCTTTTAAATTTTCACATGTGTATCGTTTCCTAGTCATGATTTTTATACTGTTGATAATTGCTCTGTCTATAAATAAACCAAGGCTTTTATTATGTGGCTCTTTTCTCATGGCTCTCTGATCTGGAGACATGTCTTTGCAGATTATGTGCCCGGAATGATACTCTGTGGAGTTTATGGAGATAAATCATGCTGTGACCTGGCCTCCCAGGCTGTGACACGACACAAGGGGCACAATCCAGCTGGCTGCTCCAGACTGTCAGCTGAGACACAGTAGCTCACTGTGCATGTGCTGCTCCCCATTGTGCAGCAGAGTAACGTGGGTTCATGTGAGTCACCATCAACTGACCTTGTTTTCCGACGCAGTGCAGCAATGGATCTCACTCTGTTACCACTTCTGAAATGAAGGACCCTCACTAACAGCTGGGGGACAGGAGCCTCTACAGGCCAGCACAGGCTTTCTGCATGGCAAACCCTTCATTTTCTTTAATTAATGCATTTGGGTTTAGAATACACAGCTAGAAATGGCATTTTATTGCACACATCACCGTAACATCTCAGGTTTCTAATTGAAGCAACTCAGGCAATATTCTAGATCAAAATACGAATGCAGGCAAGAGCTAGAAATCTTCTGGCTGCTTTGAAAACTAGTGCATTTGGTTGTAATTTCTCTTGCTGAACATAATTTCTTTCTAAGTCTTTACCTTCAATTTGCTTACTAGATTTTGGGTGATATTTATCTGGTGTTTTTCTAAATCAGATTTAATCATATTGTTCATTTGTGGTTCTACAACATAAGATTATTTTACAACTCAGATTATTTTGTATCATCTTTCTGCTATTCTCCCTGCTTTCACTACCATTTCCTAATGAATTAAATAGTACAGTGCATGGTGGAGGTTCCTGCCATGCAAAATGCAAGATGCTTTACCATGGCAGATATTAATGTATTCAAAAACTTATTAACTGGTGAATGACAACATTTTTTGTGTGTGTTCTGCTACATACAACATAGGGGTCATAAAACATGCAAAAGGTGTTTCTACAAGAAAGTTTTGGTTGAGTATCTTCCCTAAAATTATCCAGTACTCATCCTTTTTTTACCCTGCCAGCAAAAGCAAATCCATGATAATGAAAACTGGCAGTCATCTCCTGCCTGGGCAAAACAGCCCTGGAAAAGGGGAAAAATCTTTCTTTCCTGAGAAAAACAATCAAAGAGCTCATGTTGTGAACTGGTGGTTTTCTCACCTGCATAAAATGATGGATGTTTCTGAGCTATTTACCTAACTCTGAGATTACTTTCGAAAAGGATCACAAAAACTGAGGCTAACATCTTGGATTAGCCAGCCCAGGAGCTCACAGATCTCACAAAAAAAAAGTGCTACTTGTGCATAATTAAAGGATCTGCAAACTACTAGTCAAGATAAAAAGATCAAGGGCTATCATAAACCATGCTGCCTCATGGGATGAGCACACCAGCAGCAGAAAAACATGTTTTCTTTCTGAGAGGATTACTTGGTCTGGTACAGTATAGGAGTTTGACAATCACCTCTCCAGTAGCTCTCCTTGAGGACACAATGGAGTCTTTTTTTCTAGGACAGCTCCTGTGTTCGAAAATGCTGTCAAAATTATTTGCCTATCTGGTCTGATATTTAGCGAGGAACCACACAGAGCAGAGCTAGATTGGAATTTTATTTATTTACTTCATGAGAAAGTGTTTATGGACCAACACTGACATTTTTTCATGGGAATATGTCAACTCAGATAAAGCTTTAGGCAGGAAACTTTCCTACCGTACAGAACCCAAGCTAGAAAGACCTGGGAAAGTGCAGAGGTCTCAAGCTGATGGAGGCAGAGAATTCAGTATCTGTCTTGTCTATATGTTTTGCCTCAGAAAGCAGCTACAATTAGCAGGCCCAAGCCATTCACTTGCACCTATATTGTCATTTTTTTAAGAAGATATCAAAAGAAATTAACTTTTTTTTTCCCTTTCCTTCTTTCCTGTAGGAAGGTTTTGGGATGATCACAGTGGAACCTAGACAAACAGTGAAGGCTGCAAAACAGTTCTTGCTTTCATTCTGTTCCTAATATTATTTAGTCTTAGGACCCTGTGTAGTCTCAGGGAATTTGGAAGCAAAACATAATGTTGGTTAGAAGTCTTGAGCTCAAGTTCTATCCCAGCCTCATCATTTATAAACTGTTTTCAGGTCAATAAATAATCTTTCTAACTTGTTTACAGAGAAAGCAAGCAAACATTTTCCCGGCTGGTATTATCCTTTTTGAGTGGTTTTTGTTTTGACTATTTCTGTAATATTTTCCTTTCAATTGTGCTAACAGTTCAGCATTTACTGAACCTCCAAAAATTGGAATCTTTGTTCTAGTAAATACACAAAACCTTGAAAACTCTTCCTGGATTGTTAGTCAAATGAATCAGCAAAATTCAGCAGTGGGAAATCCAGGAAATTTCCACATGTCCCACATTTATAGCCAGTTATCAGTTTCACTTCTCTGTGTTGTGTTTTGTTTTCAGTCCCTTAGATCGTGTAGGCAGAGAGGGAGCAGGAAAGGCAAATAAGGCCAACAAGATGCTTTGAGTCATTCAACCTGTGCAGGGCAATTGTCCTGTGACTGTAGCAATCTTTCATCCCCCTCCCCTGAGCTCATGCCTTCCCCCACCACAGAAGAGCCTTAAAATAGGCTCCATGCAGCAGCCAGCCAAGAGCACCTTGGGATTACCCCTCTTCCAACACTGGAGGGAATGCAGTTGCTGCAGCTAATTATGACTGCTCATAGGTAATCTCTAGTAATACTCATCTGGAAAATTGTAGTTTCTCCATAAAAGGCAAATTTGGACATATTAAAAAGTAAAATCAATGTGCAAATCAAAGCTGGGAATGGCCAGGTGGCTGTCACTAAGGGCCATTTCTGCACCCCTCCTGCTGGCTTTTGCCACACACACATATGCGAAACAAAACACGTGAATGACACTGCTCGTCATGCTAACCCAGCTGGATCCTCCAACCTCCAGCTACTGTGACCTCCCAGGGAAGCACTGAACTGCCTCAACATAGGCCTCTCATGCCATTTCAGATGCTGCAGAGTATCTGGCATGATCTTCAGCTGTGACTTTAGATGGGTGTGGATCTCCTATGGATCCCCAATTCCCCTCTACCAGCTCTGTGTGGGTGGCTTAGCTACTTCAGAGCTTCTGAAATGTTCCGAGCAGACTGTATTTTGGCAATGGGCCCCTATGTTGCAAGCTGTGGAAAACATGTTTCTTTACTTTCACAAGAATCCCCAAGTGTGAAAAGACCAGAATGAGGCAAAATCTCACCAGAGTCTGGTTTACTTTTGCAGCTGTGGCAGAGGTTTTGTGCACTGTTTTTCAGCATGACACACTTTGCTGTACATGTCCTGGGGGGGCCATAACACCAGGGAAAAGGCCTTCCATGAAATTGCTTACTGTGCAGGGCTGTCTTTACATCCGTTATCAAACTCTTCTTCAGAAAGAGCAAAACCATGCTCTGTGCTTACTGTGAGTGGAAGTGCAGCCTGGGACATCGATTCCTTGGGAGCCAATGCATCCACACGTCCTGCCTGGGACTGCAGAGGAGTGTGCTCCACAGTGTGTGGGGCTGTCAGGGACTCCTCTCATGACAAGAGGATGCCAGGAGTGCTGCACACCTCCCTGCAGCACCAGGAGAGCAGCTCTCCACTAGATCAGTCTGCTGTCCTGAAAGCAGAGCCGTGGGAGTCACAGGGGGAAATTCTCACCTAGCAGGCTTTAAAACAAAGGTACAGTCCCAACTCCTTTATTATCAAAGTGGGAATGGGCATAACAGAAAGTTCTTCAGCTTTAAAAAACAGAAAAAAATCTATCAAAATCACATTCACTATTTTCCTTCCCCACACTTTCATCTGGTGGAAAATCTGATACAAAAGGGAGTTGCACTCTTCGGAAAGTCTGGCTAGAGTGTCAGTCCAGTATAAAAAAGAGTAGAGAATGAAAAAGCCAAGCTCCCATGCTCATGATGACTCTTAAGGGAGCTTAATTAAAGGTGATGCTGAAAGAAAGGTAAGCAGTTAAGTCCCTGCACCAGACAGGATATACTGAGCCAGACTACTCAATACCTGTAAAGGCAATGTTTGTCCCCTGCTCCCATCAGTCCTTCCTCAGTCCGTGCACTCTGATGAAGGATGAAGGTGAGGGGTAAAGCAGGGGAGGAGGTAAATGGCAGGCAGTGATGCCACTTCTTAAGTCCTGTTTCCTGGTTAATTGCTCTTCCAAAATTTTTATTTCACTCTGTTTCTTTTTTCTTTCATACCAGGAATCTGACGCAGAAATTGCCTGCCACTTACCAAAAATTAATAGCACAGGAAAGAGAGAAGGAAATCTTGTGCAGACAGGGTCATGTTCCAGTGAACTCGTTCTAAACATAACTTTTTTATTTCAACAATCCTGCTCTGGCAGCATCTGAATTCCCTGCCCAGCTGGTGGCTAAGGCTTAATGCCTCTATTCCCATCACTCTCCAACCCTATAAAGTAACACCACTATGGCATGCAGCTATGAGATAACAGTCTCCATGGGGCTGAGTCATAGACTTTTCATCTAGGGCTGAACAATTTATTTGCCATCATTCTTCTTTGCCTCCTGCCATGCCTTTTCTCTGCTCTCTGCCACAGAAATTTGCATTTATTCTCCATCTTCACACTGCTGCATTGAAATCTGTCTCTAGCCACCATGTCAAACAGCTGCCTGTGGGTCCTCCATAACCATTCACCAGAGGGATCAGGCTGCAACTATCCCTGCCTGCTCTGGGAGGAGAGTGAGCAGCCCACAGATGAAGAAATCCATCAAGATGAGGGGCAGCAACCTTGAAGAGCTTGTTTAAAACAGATATTCTGTGCTTTGACTAATGCTAGTTTGGGGGACTGCAGAACAGCATAATATGGCTGTGAGCTCATTACAGCTGATGGAGATGAAATTGTTTAGATCTGATGAAGATGGAAGTGAGGGGATGTGGCCCATTTCTTCTTTTTATGAAAAACTCTGGGCTTTTTTGCCTTATCCATAAAGGAGTTATGTCTCAATTTTGGATTTACAAATCATTAACATACAGGGCACGGAGTCAAAACTATTCCTGGTACAGGATTTTTGCATGACCTTGATAAGTTACTCTAATGGGATCATGCTGGTGCTCAGCAGCTCTGAAAATCAGGCCACAGAAGTACCTAAATATGGATGAGATGCCCACATTTCAAATGCTGAACATAACCACTTTGCCCTTCCATTTCCCTACTTACAAGAAATCAAGCTAATAATATTTTATCGGGCTCAATACTTTACTGAGGAAAGAAACTGCAGTGACTGGCATAAATTTCTAGCATTAGTGCATTAATTCGTTTTTTAGAGGCTGTTTAGGATGGTGAGATGAAGGTGCCATAAAAATGCAAAATACCTCACCAAATTTTTCTTCTCTGTCCAGTTACACAGTTCACACTTGCAAATGTATGTATCAGTGTCTCAGTAAACATAGAATCCATGTTTCAAAGCAAACAGATTAATATTAGCTTATTTACTTAACAAAAATGTTAATTTCAGCAATAAGAAAAAGAATGAGAGACATATAAATGTTACAGAGAGCAACTTCCATTTGGAAGATGTGCTCAAAGTCTCACACTAATGAAATGTCATAGGCTTTCTGAAAGTTATGGAGCATAAGTTTCTGACACAGGAGGTTACTTTGTCTTGGACTTCATATGATGGATAAAGATGAATTAATCACTGGAGTAGAAGTTGGTCGTTGCCTAGGAACCAATGATCATGACCTCATTGCATTCAGCATTCCCAAACAAAGGATAGCCCCAAAGAATACAGTAGATGTGATGCTTCAGAATGGCTACTTCCAAAAATCTAAAGGCAGCTCTAGACTACATTAACTGAAAGAGAAATATTTTAAAGAAACTATGCTTATTAACTTCCTACAGTGATATTTGTGCCAGTGGTGCAAATTTTTAATGAACCTGCTGATGATTATAGTGTATCAAAGATACTTAGGAAGATACTTAGTTTGAAAAAAAAATAAATAGATAAGTAGAAATCTGGATAAGTACAGTTTGACTAACTTAATGTTCTAGTCAGACAAAGTAATGGAAAAGGTACTATGTGCTTCAGAATTAATTGATATCAATTCAGTAGCTGCTGTAAAATAAACAAAAACCTAAACAGGTCATAGTCTTTCAGACTATAAATTCAGATGGCAAAGTTTATTTTAAAAAGTTATTTATTTGGGAATATTGTTAATCATTCAAAGGAATAAAACATCATATTCTGGTTAAAAATAGCATTGTTCCTCTCTGGGATACTTATTAAATGGACCTGAGAAATGGCCAAATAACAGCTCTTGAACACTGATAGGGAAAATTTGGTGAAAGGCTGTGTTACTGATGGGATTGTTTAAGGATTGTTACTATGCCTTATGAGTAAAACAGTCCTTTTTCAGATGACCAGTACTGGTCAATGTTATTATATTAATTAGAAGCAATAAGAACAAATTTTTTGCTCGCCTACAGATTAATGCAATAATATAACAGAATAGGGACATTTATTTAGAGCAACACATTTGTCCAATAAACTGGCATATACTGAAAGAAAATATACTTTAGTACAGAGCAGAGGAATAAATCTCCTAACTGCTACTAAAAGATGTTGCCTTGCTGCACATTGCTGTTTTGCACATTTGACCTTACTGCACATTGCTGTTATTTGGAAAGTTATCACAGATTAGGGATTAGATTTTAGTTTTCCTGTCTCTGTCCTCTGTCTCTAAGACTCTGTGGTGAAACAGTAGGCACTGGACTGGCTGAAATTTCCATTTCTTCAAGCATAGCTGTCCATATATTTTTAAATCATTTGTCTTTTGTCAAGGAACAGATATGGTTCAAGCAGCAGCCAATGGGTTCAAATAAACAGGAGATCAGACTAGATTTCTAGCTTCTAGAAATCCTTCTATTTCCTTCTAGTCCTAAATCTCATAAACCACAAGTAGCCTAAGCACAAAATATTCAGTGAGGCAATATCTAAGCATTTTGCTTCAGTGTGTTTTTTGTATAGGAGAAGGCAGTATCTTCACCCCAAAGGCTGACTCAAGGGATTGTTCCACTGCTGCATGGAACCAGGGTGTACCAATGGTCTTGAATTTATAAATTTCTTTGAAATATCTGTACTTTTATTTTTCTTTTCACCAGCAATTGATAAAATTTATTTGGACATTTGAATCTTAAAAAGAACATATTTAGTATTTGAGGTTGTCATTAAAAACTAGATGCAAAAAAAAGGGAAGATTTCCTCCCCTTGAGATGGCACATCTGCTCAGTAAACTTGCACTACACTTTACAGGCTTTGTTTTTCTTCTTCACAACAACTGCCCCTGTGAAAACACCTGTGAAATCAAGTCAGACAGAGCTGAATTAAATGGACATTAATGATACATACTGCCAATTCTCAAATCCACGATTCGTGAATCAAACACGTGATTCTCAGATCGTGTCAGGAAAGAACAGAAAGGAGGGTCTGAAAACCAAGGTCAACCACGAAAAAAAAAAATAGCCAAAATGGGCCAAGCCAGCATATGTAAGAGATCTATCTCACAGAAAATATAGTGGTGACACTGAAATTTTTAAAATAGTCAAAACAGGAAAAAAGAGTTCAACTGAAGTATAATCATGCCACAGGAGTTTTCTGAATAGTTCTTGGATCAATTTTTGCGATGCTACTTAGAGTAATGTCAGAGCTTGCTGGTCATCTTCCAGAGAATTGACCAGCTGCCTGCTATCAACACTGCAGCAGTCATACACTCATCCTTTCCTCTTCATTACAAATGTGACTGCTACTGCTTTAAAAGCTCTTTTCTCCTAAACAGCAGAGATCCTGGGTTTGTGCAGTTTTGTTAAGAACAGCCATTTTAATAACAAGTACTTGACCTGTTGCACACACAACAATATGAATTCTGAAGTATTTCAAATTAATTATTATCAATTATCACACTTTAAATATGTTAGTAAAAAACCCCATATATAACTATGTTATATTTTGATTACTACAGAGTAGTACTTGGAAATAACATTTACATGAAACACGCATTCTCTGTGGAAATGCAGCATTCATTTTGCACTGTTTAAAATCATGGCACATTGCTACAGCACACTGAACGCCTGGTGTTGAAAGTGGATAAAGGTAGAGATGTGACCAGAAGCCCTGAAGCACTGGAGAGAAAAGTGGTCACAAGGAAAGGGATGGGAAGGACCTCAAGAAATCCATTTGGGTACTCTGTGTCTGTCTCTTGCCCACCTTGTGCTTTGAGAAATCTTTGGAAAGTTGAGCACTGTGACTCCCAACACGAAGGTACATCTCCGCCTGTCCAGTCTTACTGCACCCAGCTCCTCTGTGCTTGGAGTCCCTGAGCAATCATAGTATGAAAGGCACCATGTTATTTCAGCACTTACATTCACAAGGCTAAAGAATAATAAAAAAAAAAAATAGTAGAGCACCATAACAGGAAACTCAATGTGAACAAAATGTCAGTCATTTCTGTAAATCATTTATCAAATCAATCACTATCTTAAAAGAGAAAAACATTTTCTCTTTTACTGAAACTGAAAACCCAGATAACAGCAAAGACACTGCTTCTGACAATAATTGTCAGTGGATAAATGTATACCCTATGGATGAAGTCCTGTCTTCACTATCTGTGACAGCAGACTCTCATCTGAGCCCTTTCACAACCCTAAATAGTTGCTGAGTGCAAATAAGTGAGCCATAGATAACTACAGGGAGTTCAGACAGGAACTGAAAGCTGAAACTGAGAAAAATAAGCAGGAAAGACACAAAAATTAGTATAATTTGTTTAGATTTTTACAAAGCTGTGCCTCTTCAGCTATAGCCCCTAAACCATCCAAGGAAAGAAGTAGGGACCTTTTTTTTTCAGTGTAATTGCATTCTTATGTATCTATTTTATTCCATTGCCTTTCAAACACCCTGAGACCCAAGGCAGAACTCCTACCCATCAGCACACATTTATGAGTCTGAATTGAGGACTTTTCATGCAAGTAGGTGATTTACACCCATGGAGCACCAAAAAGGAGTCACAGAGAGGCATGGACTCACAGGAGGGGTGTCTACAGCAGCAGCAGCAGCATCTCTCCACACCACTCCTCACCCTGCCTGTGGCACCCACTGCTGCTGCTGTACCTCACCACAGTCATTGCCCCCTCATCTCCCTGGTCTGAGCAGGGCAATGTACCTGCAGATCCTACCTGAAATGAGATGCTGCACCTCTTTACTCCACAGCAGTGAAAAAGGTACACAGGTGGTAGGCAATAAATGCAGTTCTTCATTCCAGCAAATGGTGTTGCTCTACCTCAAATATTCTTGCACCTTCTAATATTTAGCTGGTATATTTTATACTTTTTCTTCAATAAAATATTTTTTTCACGTAAGTTTAGCAAGAAAGCAAAGGAGCGGCTACCTTCCACAGTTATGACTTACAAACATCACCTAGAAGAACTCAGTGGAGCTGCAAGTACAATCAGAAAATAAAGAACATTTACTGGGGTATTTCACTACAAAAAAACCTGTTGACAGTATTTTATGAACCGCCCACACCAGTGTCCGTGGAAATAGAATGCTGTATTAATAAGGAAACCTTCATGTGAGTAGTATAACCTTAGAGCCTTACACTTGAATTCTACTAAAAATATGTTGCATTGTCATCAGAGAAAAGTTAGAGTAAAAAAAAAAAAAAAAAAAAAAAAAGGAAGATTACAATCTAGTAGACTGGATGGTACTGAAGAGCTGAGAATTGGGCGAGGAGTTACAGTACATTATTGTCTGGTGGTCCATGCTGTACAGCTAAAAGGCTGCATGGGCTGCCCAGCCTGCTGCCTGTTTGTCCAGCCCAGCACTCACAAGCTGCCTTCTCTGCCCTCACTCTGCCGGGCTCCTGTAGCCTGTGAAACCCTGAAGCAGCTATAGGGACAATGTCAGGAAGCAGGGCACACATGTCAAGCTCAGTGAATCCGTACAAAACCCTTGGAGTCACAGTTCTACCTGGTGCCCCACTGGACTACAAATGCAACTTGGGCAGAAGTCCAAGGGAAGTGCCTGCTGCACGCCGGCAGCGAGGTGATGCGTTCCGCTGTGTCAGATTTTTGGAACACAGTAGTAGCAGCTGAAAATAGTCAGAAGGCTTTAAGTATGTGCACAATCATCAGAAAGCAAGGAGAGAGAGATTCCACTAATGAGAGAGAAGGTAAATAGAGCCTGAGAAACTGGAAACATTCTTTGGTTTGGCTTACAGCAGGGAAAGAAAAATCTTAAAAAGTATTGTGCAGAGCACGAAGAGAGGCAATTAATCACAGGAAATTCGCTTCCTCGAGTACAGTAGGAACATGTGAGAGCCTGTCATTTTTCAGACCCTTACTCAAAATCTTTTCACGATTTTAGAATATGATGATCCTCAAGACCCAGGTGACGTGACATGGCAGCAGAGTGACTGACTTGACGATGATGGCAAAGGGCTTTGTTAGCCTGAAGAAAGACATAATCCCTAGGCTTTGGAAACCTACAAATTTGACTCAGGTGCCCCATCTGCCTTGGCAACAATGGCCCTTCCCAAATACCCAGCTGGCCATGTGCATGAAACAAGTGACCTGGGAACTCGCTGAACTGTAAAAGGGTGTCCATTCTTGGCACTTTCCAAATGACCCAGCAAGTCCAAGAACTGATATACCCTGCTATGGCAATTGTTAAAAAAATTGCAGCAATATTTCAGAAAGAGTGGGTAAATCGTCATGCTTTTTTCAACATCTGAAAGGAGGAATTTATTTAAACTTGAAAAGTTTCTGTCTCTGCCTTGACTTTAGAACAAGAGCCAGGTACAGTATTTGTGTTTTACAACCAATCCTAGGTTGTAAACTGGGAATTCTGTATGTTTGTGGGAGCTGGAAAAAGTTATCTCTGCTGAAAATCATGTATCAGGGATTCACAGGTTTTAAAAGTAACAATTTCATACAAAGTATGATGGCTTAGTAGGAAACTCTTATTTTTTGGCTCACCACATTTGCTAATACCATCTATGCAAAGGACTTCACACAAATTCAGTCTTCATAAAACCCCATCAAACTGAGGTAAATTCACTCTAAAACAAAAATCCTTCACCAGATTCCCAACATGGTGTGAAAAAAATCTCCAATACTCATCAACGATAGGGTCCAGAGGTTTTTTTCTCCTCTGTGGATTTGCCTCTAACAACAGGTAGCAATCACATCTGTTCCCACAATTTTGGATAACATTTCTCTGTTAAAAATGCAACAGACCTGTTCTGCTGGAAAAACAGTGGGAGGGAAAGTATTTCCAAGAAGTTGCACCAATTGAAATGAGCGATCTGCACAGTGCATGGAGGCATCCTAGCAGGAGCTGGGGTTTTTGTCAGTGACACCAGCCACGGGTGAGGCTCGCTGCAATCTTCAGCAGCCCCGTGGGTCTGTCCTCCCTTTGGCATTGGCTGTGTGCTGCTGCCTCCCCATCAGCACAGCTCTCTGTGCTTGCCCCATTGCCTAAACGGAGGAGAGGGAAATTACAGGGGAGAGCCATCAGCTCTGTATGAAACCCGAAAATGCTTTTCCATGCTTATAGCGATGACGCCTTCATAAAATCCCAGGTACAGAGTGGATGACAAAAAACTCGGGTTTGAAATGAGCAGGCAGAGCTAAGGAAAGTGCTTTTTTTAACTGCTGCCACAAACATTATTGACAGCTAAGTGACACTGGAAATACAAAAGCAAGGAAGGCACAGTGGAGCCCATCAGTTTAACTCCTCATCGGAGCACATTTAATGGGACTTTATGTTCAGCCATGTGAACTTTGAAATACCTAAGTTCAAATTTCACCTTCAGACTTCCCATCTGTTCTTATTTCAACCTCAGACTTTCCATCTGCTCCCATCTAGGCCTTCCTAATGCCATGCCCAGTCAGACGGTATGGTTTTACCAGATGCTTCTGTCTTGGAAATTTTATGGCATATAAGAAACAATAAAAATTTATGTTGTACATGTTACTTGTGCTAATTAATTCCATTGCACAACAATGTTTTTTAAATGATATTGTCCAGAAAGTCTGTTAAAATCTACTGTAGACAAGTATGGCAACATTTTATAGCTCCTAATGCCAGATGGGTTTGGAGTTCAGACATTTGCGCTAATGCATTTTGCACTTAGGTGCTGTGCTGGGAAAAAATCGACTCCCAGGGACAAAGAGTTAACATTAAAATGTTGGTGTTAGCTAGGGGCAGTGAATGCAAGGTGGAGGTGTGTTTTTCTGTACTAATTTTTTGCTGGAAATGAGTATATGATAAGCTGTTAGTGTGCCACTTTACAAATTTTATATAAAGTGAAAAATGTTATTTCATATTACTAATATGTAAATATTTTCACGTCTGAAAGAGCAAGAATGTGCTGGCTAACAACCAAAGATGTGCTGGATAAAATCCCCTCCACCTGTTCAGAGGGCCATTGTGCTAGAAAAAGAAGATTGTTAAATAAGCAGCGTTAAGTTCTGTATCATAGCAAGTCTAGTAAGAATAATTAGTGCATTAAAGAAAGAGTCACTATCCAAGGGCATTCCTACAACTTCTTACTCTAAATTACTGAATTCAAAGCCAAGAGATATTCTAAACTCTGAGTGCAAACAGTGGGTTACACAGTGGGGCTTGTTTTGGACAGGGGTTTTTTGTTTGCTTGTTTGTTCCACAAGACTGGGTAAATAAGGCTTCATGCCAAGCAAGAGTTTCCTTCCCTTGATTTTGCTCCCTCCCAAGCACTCTGGTGGCTGTGCCTCCTATACATGAGGAATCCAGAATGAGCCCAGGGATTTCACATTTGAACCCAAATGCTGTTAGATATCAGACAACAAGGGTTTCCTCCCACAACAGCAGATTCAAAAGCAACGTCCTGAAAAAGGCTCTGTCATCTCCATCACCACAGGAAGCTCCCTGATGGCCAAACAGAATTTGTTTTTAAGTGGCAGCTCCATCAACATCCCATCACGAGGGTTAAAAGGTGCAGAGTTGATGGGGGAATGGCTCTCAGCAACAAAAATTGAAAGAGCAGCTTGTCTCATTTTCCTCAGTAAAAGAGATGCTCTGGAAGGAGGACAGGGAAAGGACAGACTGCAGTGTCTATTCAAGTGAACATAAAGCTCAGATATTGTGTTGTCTAACAATTTTTGGAAGCTGACAAACAGTTACAATTGATGCTCAGAGATTAAAACAGGAAATTGTAACATTGTGAGGGAGGACATTTACAATAATGCAGTGATTCAAGAATACTTTTGTGAATAGAAGAAATAAGCAGAGTTTCCTGCTATTTGTGCTTTTATAATATATTATGCTTATAAATCCCCACACA
This sequence comes from Pycnonotus jocosus, assembly GCA_013400435.1. NCBI lineage: Eukaryota > Metazoa > Chordata > Aves > Passeriformes > Pycnonotidae > Pycnonotus > Pycnonotus jocosus. Next base: position 247,158 of record VWYP01020230.1, on the reverse strand, counting down.
GCTGTGGGTATTTGTCATGATAATCACAAATCTTCATAGTTTACTCAAATTTTAGTGCATGTGATTTGTTCCTGTAAATGATGCCAACACTGCAATTATTCCTATACTTTTTTCCATATTATTTTGTTTTTAAAGCAAACAATCTCATTTCCAGGGAGAAAAGATGATACCTGTGTGAATTATTGACTAATTGCATTGCACAAGTAGAAACTATACAGATATAATAACATCTTACAAGCAACCCATGGACTAAAATCTGTTTTCATAAACTATTCAATGAATATTTATGTATGGAAAATATATTCATGAACAAGAAGAAAAAAGACTAAATTTGCAATTAATATTTGTGGTGAATAATTTTGATTTATGAATGGGGACATTTTGTTCAAGGTTGCTAATTATCAGTTGGTTTGTGTGGCTGCAAAACAAATCATTCTAGCAAAAAAATTGGAAAACAAGTGAATATTCAATGCTTCCGTAAGTTTTGAAGTTCTTTATCTATTTTTTTAACTTCTGAATCTTCCTAAGTAACACCTGATTGCAGATAAGCATCTTTCTGAAACTGATACATTGTTTAACAGGTATTAATATGTTCATGATCCATTACTATTTTGCTCATTGTTTCTATAATGATAAAGCTGAAGGACTCTGAAAATTAGTTGTGGGATATGTACCCTTTCTCTTTTGATTAGTTTGGGTTGGGAACATGTCTCAGTTCCATGGTAGCCAAAATTGCTACCATTGTTGGCCAACCACTGTGTTCCAGAGTGGGTTTGTGATCCAACATAGGCATCCCTCCCACACTGCAAATAAATATATTGTCAATTTGCCATGAGTATATTGTGGAATTACCCCCAGAGAAAGTGGTGAAAATTTCATCAGATTAAATGTACCACCGTGGTATCCACTGCCAAAAACAAGAGACAATATGTTCCCAAGAACAAAGTGTTTCCATATCAACAGCAAAGGCTTAGAGAAACCTGGTGTGTCCATTGCTGTGGGTTTGCTGCTTGTTAGCAGCAGAGTAATCTGACTGGGAAGCTAATACTGAGGCTACTCTTTTTTCTTTTCTTTCTTTTTCTTTTAAGACAAAACAAATGCAAGTTCTCAGTTTTGGAGGCTTTCCTGGATGCCCAGAAAAGGCCTAAGTCCCACTGCAGTTAAACTGCATTTTGCCATAAAGACACAGTAGAAGCCATGTACCTCTGGCTTCCAGGTGCCAGCCAGGTGCCCTCAGATTCCTGTCACTCTTTTTGATAAAGGGCCATTTCCACAGTACTTGCCATTTTCCTTCAGACTTTGCTAGGGCTTACTTCTCTTTTACTCTGACACACACAGGTCTCCTCACTCCAGCTCTGTGGCAAGCAGCTGACATATTTCTGTGCCCTCATCCATCCCAAACCAAACGAGATTAAATAAGCTGACTTTCTGACAAGAGGTCTGTATGTCCTCATACAGACGTGAGGTTTGTTGTCCATATGAGGGAAGAAGACTGATATTTATACTCCCATGTCATAAAATCTGAAATTTTCACACAGGAAATCAAAATCTTGGAAAGTATAGGCACACAGTGACACTGCCTAAAATAAGTCATTCTATTGTTTTGTGTCTACTAGCTTCCCTGGTCTGAGCTTGAAAAAAACAAATTTGTGAATGCAAGTGGACACATGAGGGGAAGGAGGCAGCTCTTGTGTTTGGATAGGAAAGAAGGCTATCACAGTCCCTTTGGGGATACCTGGCAGAAGTCCCACAGGTAGCAGAGCTTCAATGAAAACTCTCAGCCATCAACAGCTAACAGTTCAGGTCCATGCCAACAGAAGTGGGTTCATAAAGAACAGTTCATTGGTCAAAACAATGAAAAAAAATAAAATCATAAACACTCATTTGATTACATTCTCTCAGGGCCAGGAGAAATTTGTCTTCAAATTCAGAGAAAATTCTTCCTGACAAAGCGTCATTGAAAGCAGTGAAGGCAGAACAAGGCTGGGAACACAATGAGAGCCTTTGCTGATCACTCTGGTTGTGTGCTTGTGCTTGTGCTGTCCTGGACCTTTTTCTGATTTATGAAAATATTAAGAAATGTATACCTTTCTCTAATATAAGGCAAGAGGCATTCCAAATTATACAGCTTCCTTGAACTGAATTTTCTTCCAGCCATATCTAATTATCATGGAATCCTTCAAAATATTTTCAAAGGTTCCTCAATTATTTGGACAAGTCTAAGTAATTCTTAGGCTTATAAGTAAGTAACTAAGTTTTTGCTTGTTCTTCTATAGCTTCTATAAAGCAAAAGAAAATTATGCTCTAATTTTTATTTAGTTTTAATCCTTTACATCTTCAATCTTTTGTTCTTTCCTCCAAGCTGTAATTATTCCCTTGAAAACACTCTCAGTTTAGAGAACATCTTGTTCACTAACACGATGTCAATATAATATAGTACTTGATTCAAATTAATCTAGCGGGAAATATATCAGCTCCAATTAGCCTTTACTGCATTTTTAATTCAGTACGAAGACTTTCTTCGAATTAAACAAACCATCATAATCTTAATATTTCACATTGGCTCTCTGAGACTGAGAAGTGAAGTGAAAAATGCATCAGCATTTCATGTTAGATAAGGATGATGGACAGGGTCTGGATGATGGCAGTTCTTTTATAACAAAATACATTCTTGGTGGTGGGGTTCTGGCTCCTGTTTTCTTTTTTATAAATATAAGTAATCCACTTCTTTCTTTTCCTTGGAGGATTTTTGTAGCTGTGGTTCCCTGAGGGACCTGCACTCTGAGCATCCTTCAGCATTGACCACTTCCAGTCTGTCAAGTAAAGTCTTTCAGGCTTCCTAGGTCATCATGGACTTGCAGATCTGTGTTAGGATTTAGCTGGGAATTGACTGCCTTGGTTTCCTCAACTACAGTAAGGATGACTTTCTCCTTTATCTTTTGTTCTCTGTTTTTGAACTACTTCAAATGTCTGTTATGAATAAATCATGATTGTAGGAGTGTCCCGGTAAATAACTGGTTGGGAGATATTGTCAATTCAGCTGCTAAAGAGAGGGGGAAAACACCTCAGATTCACTCAAAATAAGCTATAATATATAACTCCTTCTTATTGAAGAAAAAAACCCATAAACATACCAAAACAACAACAAAAATACTAAAAAACACACAAAACCCAAACAAATCCTCACTCATTCAACCCAAGACAATAAATGAAGTTTAGAAGACTTATTTTCATATTTCTGAGAAGAGTGTCTCTTTTGTCTACTGGTCTATTCATCTAGGGTTTAGATGAAGACCTGGATGAACTTCCAGGCCTTCCTGTGAAGATTCAGACTGACATTCTTTAGTAGAGAACACCCTCCCAATTTTGCAGGAAGAGGCTCCTCTGGCATCTTCTTACTTAATGTATTAATATTGTTTGCTACTAAGTGACTAGAAGTGCACAAATTACTTCAGCCCAGAGTGGAAGATGTATAGGTTCTGTAACTGATGCCAGTATTTACGGGCATTTGTAGAGGAGTGAACAGGTGGGTCAATCCCTTCAGACCCATTAGCAGCACCACAGGCACAGGGAGGATAAATGCTACTTCCCGAGTTCTAGTTGCCACCTCAGTTCCTGAGCAGTCTCCCCAGCAGCTCATTTACCTTCTTAGGAATCACTTCTTCTGTAGAAATTATACAGCAAATGACAAGATTTCCATGCTGTTCCACTTCTTGATTCTAGAAATCATTTGAAGTGAGTGTTAATAGTTCACATTCTGCATGGGCAAGCACTAGATGGGATGCCTACTAGATTGAGAAGTCAAATTGTCATAAAATGATTAACTGAAGTTATGCCTAAAATGAATTAACATGATTTTTAGGGAATGTAGAAAAGTGAAAGCAGCAGCAGCTCTGTAGTGGGTTGGCCCAGACCAGGTGCCAGGCACTCACCAAAGCCACTCACTCACTCCCCTCTGTAGCTAGACAGAGAAGAGAAAACCTAACAAAGGCTTCATGAGTTGAGATAAGGAGCTAGAGAGGTCACTCATCAAATACCATCAAGGGCCAAACAGGCTCGACTTAGAGATATGAAGCAAATGTATTACTAACAAAATGAGAGCAGGATAATGAGAAGTAGAATGAGCTCCTTAAAAACACTGTCTCCCTAATTCCCTCCTTCCAAGCTCTTCCTCCTATCCCTGCAGGGCAAGGAGGCAGGGAATTAAAGTTAGAGTGAGTTCATCACCTTTGGCTTCTCCTGCTGGTCAGGGAGAGGAGTTGCTCCCCTGCTGCACTGTGGGGACCCTCCCACAGGAAACAGCTCTCCGTGAACTTCTCCAATGTGGCTCTATCTCATGAGCAACTGTTCTCTGCAGAATGCCGCAGCCTGGATCACTCTCCCACAGGGTGCAGTTCTTCAAGGACAGGCTCCTCCTGTCTGGAAAGAGTCTGGAAGGACCCCTCTCTCCACGGGTCTCCCACAGGAACACAGCCTCCTCCAGGCATCCACCTGCTCCAGCATGGGCAGCTCCATGGACTGCAGGTGGATCTCTGCATCCCCATGGTCCTCCACGGGTTGCAGAGGCACAGCTGCTTCACCACAGTCTGCATCACAAGCTGCAGAGGAGCCTCAGCTCCAATGAGGTACTGGTGCCATGGTAGTCAGAAGGCAAATTGTTCCATGCTTTTTGGTATTAACATTAATAGCTCGTTCCAATTAGCCAGCACTACTTGTCTTTCAATATGATTGGCCCTTGACTTAGAAATGTAACATTACAACCCAACCCAAGTGAATATTTAAGGCTACAAAGACCAGGAATATGTTGCTATTCATCTCGGGATAAATAGGACGTCACACCTGAGTGTAAGTAGAAACTTCTTTCTTCTGCTTGGTTTGTACATGCCTTTCTCTTTCTCATTGACAAATGAGAAAATGTCACAGTTCCCAGACTCTGACACTGGCACCTATTCCTGCCTCCACCTATATTTCGGCAGGATTTGTGTTCACAGAGTTCTGTATTCAAAGGCTGTGTAACACAAGTCATAATTTTTTATGCCATTTCATCTATTTGTTTTGCTCTATCCGTGAGCCCTGCATATATCCCCTAACTGTGCCCTCGTAGATCTGTGAATTTTCCAGTTTTTCTGAGAACCACAGGAACTGGTTTCTGTGATTGCTGAACAGCAAAATTCTTTTTTTCCCCAGAAGCTTTTCAGGCTGCTATCACCTGAGCCTTCAAGGCATTTTTTTTCTCCCTCAGGACTCAGAAATGGCCTACTGGAAGTTTCCTCTGATGCTTAGAAATTGGCAATTTCATTGAACTCAGATATCAAGTCCTAAGCCTCAGAGATCCTATTAATCCCTTTGTAACTGAATAATAAATTCCTAGATAGCCTGAAGGATTTAGTGGAGGTATGTGTTGCTTCCAGGGTCTTGTGTCCAGAATCTTAACTAAGCTTTAGGGATGGAGGAGAATCCTGTTTCCAGAAAAGAGCCAATTTGTACACTCCACACAAATCTGGAGGAGAGATTTGCAGGATTACTGTATAAAGTCCAACCTCCATGACAATACTTAAATTCAGCCTAAGTGCTCTGGCACTTCCCCAATTAGTTTTCACTAACTGCTGAGGCCTTTCTTAACTCCCTGTCTGTGTTGCACTCCTGCCTCAAATCCCTACTCCAGGTGCACCTTGACTTCTCACCTCAGTCCTGCCTTGAGTATTCTTCAGTCACAGGAACTTTGTCTAGCCTGAGATATAACATAATATCTAAATTCTCAAGCAAGTTCAGAAGTCATTTCCCTGATCAGATAGGTGGAAACAAGATGTCTAAATTCCTGATATTTCAGATGTGAGCAAAGAAATCCCACATAAGCCTCCAGAGGAGACTGATTTATTAGACTGTTTTGATTCATTAAGATAGCGCTGAATTTGATATTAAAAAAAAATGGGGTATTGACCTCTTGGTCAAGAAGTTCAAGTGTTCTTTCAGGCAATAAGTGGATTGAAATCCACAGCCTGAACCCACATCACAGGCCTTGGCAGGTATCCAACAACTAGGGTATGGCATAGCCTGCAATAAAACCAATCATTCTCCCTTCTCTTCATCTGAAGCTGAGTCACAGAACAAAAAATCTCAAATCATGGCTGAGAAGAAAGTATGAAATAAAAAGCAAAGCAGAACAGGGTTAATAAGTTTCAAAGTCAGAATTGGATTCATAACCTTTTTTTGAATTTCTGGAGACAAGTAATCCAGTCAATAGTTTAACTCCCTAATATTCATGAAGCTGAATTTCATTTGTGCCAATGTCCTATATGTCCTCCATTAACAGTTCATTTAAAGCTTTTTAAAGTCCCTTTACATCTCTAAAGCAGTGTAAAGGAGCCATTCTATAAGTTAGTGTAGGCTGGAAACATTTTCCCCACTATTATTTATTCAGTTTTGTGGGGATTTCTTTGGAATGGAAACTATAGGAAGCCTTAATTGAATGTGTCCCCACAAGTCTTAAAACATTACTGCTACAGGTGATGGTTTCCAAGCACAGTTCTCTAGCATTATTCATGCCTCAGTCTTGTGGAGGACATGGAGATTTTGCAAGTGAATGTGGATTATCGTACAGCACGCTTGGGCTTTCTCCAGGGCTTCCATGAAACAAAAGCATTTCCATAAATGAAAGGGATGCCTGATTTTTCTTGTGGCTTTCTTGTATACTCGGAAGCTTTTGCCAAAATATTGGATCATGGACTGCTTCATACTTCCATCTGCAGCATGCAGTGTGCAGGTCATCTCTCTCCAGAGAACCAGAAAAGTGTATTTTTCCCCATAGGTCTTTGGATATGAAGTCACTGTGCCCTTCACACAAGTCACAACCACGGTGACTGTCAGCTCTGCATCTTGCTGAGGTCTTTTTAGATCAAGAATAACCAAAGCCAGCTCCAAGAATCAAACTCTATTCCAAAATGGAATGCTGTACTAGTGGTTTTCAATTTTCTGTGACCTTACGAAAGAGGTTCTGTGGAAATCACTGCATAAGAGCTTCTCTGGGAAGCTGTTTTAAAGTGTTTTAATTGGTTGTATTGAAGCAAGCTATCTTGCTAAGTTTTCATCTTGAATGAGAACAATTGGATCCACAGTAAATAACAGCACCCAAGGGATAAAATAACAATTGCTTTAAATGGAGAATGTGGTGTTTACCTTCATGTAAAAACAATTCACCTGTAACGACTCTATTTCCTTCATTTTTCCTTCACTGGGCATATCCTGCAGCTCCAGGCACTGAAGTGTAGCACACAAGAAGGAGGCAGGCTATCAACCACACTAATTTAGAGGTCTTTCAAAAGCAAAAGTCTCAAAGAAGGCCATCAATTTTAGTAGTACCTCTGATGCAAATTGTTGATTATTCTGAATTTCCTTCTCAAAGTAACCCATCTGAAAGGCAGGTCCTTTCATGTGGCTAAAAGCCATCTCAGAGTCTTCCCATGGTCTCTGTGGGGAAAGTTTTTCAAATTACCAGTAATTTGTGGAATTAAAACACTGCATCCTACTTCCAGCAATGTTTTGCAAACCCTCTGACTTCCTTTGAACTAAATGCTCCTTAGGCTCCTGCTTTGTTCTTCTGTCAGGCTCACGTGCCTGAGAAGCTCAGTATATAAAGTCAGTATCAAAAGAAGTTAAACGTCTACAATTGGAGACAAATTGGAAATATGTGCTGCGGCCAGAATTCAACCCCACTTAGCTACAGAGAACAAACAGGTGCATGAATTAGGAGTGTAAGTACACCAGGCTACCCACGGAGTGAGCAGAGACAGAAAGGCACCCCTTTCTGGATGCACAGAAAGGCCTCTGACCGCTGGCTGTGAAAGGTTGCAGGACAGTCGTGTGACCAACGTGAAGTGCCTGGATCCGGCATCAAACTCGGCCTGTGTCCACACTGAGATATGGCTGTTTCTCAGAATATTAAATACAAGCACTTTAAAGGAGATACTGCTAGGATCACACCCAGTGTTTTGAGGGCTTTTGCCCTTCCATAGATTTGTATGAACTGCAATCACACACTCCTGCTGGACCCCATGTTACTGCCATACCCTCAGGAAAATACAGTGTGGGCTCACAGGCTGAAATCACATAGCCTGAAGTTAGAATTGCTGCATGTGAGGACCTATCGATCAAAAGCCCTCCCCAAGACATGAATGCCATTATATGAGCTGAGTGAAAAAAACAAACGGTAAGTTGTTCAGTTCTTTCAGGGGTAAAGACAATTTTAGAATCTAAAAAGATCTCAAAATGTAAACATCGAGACCTATGTATTCCAACAGAATTAATTATTCTTATGTTTATTCTTTTTCTCCTTTAAAATATGTGAAATCAAGTACCACTCCAAAAATCTGCACAGGAGTGTAAGGGCCTTTATTTTAGACATATTGTTGGGAAAAAAAATTCTATTTGCAGGGTCATGGGTGCTGTTTTAAGAGCTTAGGGGCAGCAAATATTTCTTGTCAACTTGAAGCAATTTTTTCTGTTTCTTTTCCTAAAAGCTGCCCATGCTGTCTCTTTTACAAATTACTGTGAAATTTCAAAAGACCACACACTTGGCTTCCCCATTACTTTTTTCCCAGGAGCCCCTAAAAGGGCGAGGAACCTTGTTAGAATAATTTCTTTCCAGAATAGAGTTTGAACTGGAATTCCACTGGAGAAATGCTATTTTTTTTCTGGCCACAATCCATAAGTTCCATCTTCATATTAGAAGTTTGTCATCTTGCTTAAGCTGGAATTGTGTCCAGCTGGGGAGTCGCCACTCATCCCTTCATCATCTCACGAAATATTCAGAGAATGAATTCTAACAGCTAAAAATGTGTGGCTTATGATATGCAGCTTGAATTTATAGTAACACTATCTGCACACTAATAAGGAATTTGCAAGCTGTAAAGATGATTATCTTTGTCCTTAAAGATGAACATCATTAACCAGGGCAGTTCCATATTAGCAATGATATGCTAAGCAGTCACTTATTTTAGAATTGCCCATATTTTCCCTACCCTTTTTTTTTGTCAGTAAATACAAAAAAAGCTTAAAAATTTAAAATAAAACTGATATTAAGATACAAGGCAACATAATAACTATTATGTCTATAACTAATAATTACTATTTAGTTCATAAATTTTTTAAAAATACCCAGATGTAAGGCTAATATCCCACTAAACTAGTTGAAATAGAAAGTCCTGGATAACCTTATTGTCTTTGCCTGAAAATGGATTTAAAAAAACTTTAGGAAATTGATCTTTTGATCTTAATAACATGTAAATTTTCATCTGATCCCTGCTGACAGTTCTCTTCAGTCTAATCCATTCCTCAGTTCAAACTCCTGAATTTCTATATGAAAAAAGACATTGTTCTCTACAGCCTTAAGGACTTCCTCATGCAAAATTTCTGAGGAAACATTGCAGTCATGTTTGTAGAGACTGTTTACAAGTGTAGTCCTTTGGGACCTGTCACCTCACTCTAAGCAGCAGAAGGGGTATGGTACTTTTGACCTGATCCTCCAAAAAAAATTACAATCTGCTTAATCTGGTCTCACTTTCAAATTCAAATTTTAATTGCTAATTAGTCACCCTTTTTGTTTGAGGTTAATTACATCAGCCATGCGTTTGAAGGATTCAAATTTTCAAAATGTGCTAGTGAACAGAGAAACTAAGGTACGGAATTCAAGTCACAAATTTGTTTTATAGTTGGCTGAATGTGAATAGTTAATCTGGGAATACACCAGGAAAGCTCTCACCAGCCCACACAGTGTCAGTGGTTTTGGGACAGCACTAGTGGCCTTCAGGGTCCCAGTAGTCCTCACCCTCCTCTCCAAAGCCTGTGCAGTGCCAGAAGCCATGACCTCTGCTTTTCTCAAATTCTCAACAGCCTTCAAGCAATAAGCATGAAGTATGGACACTTCAGACACTTCAGCAAAAGTCAGAAATCTCAGAGGAGATGACTGTCATTCCTGACCATCTGTTTCTCTCATCACAAACACTCATGTGCTTTTATCTGCATCACCTTCATGTCTGAGCCTCCAGTGTCAGCACTGCAGCCCATTGTGGTTCCTTCCAAACCAGTCAAAGACTGTTTATTACTGTGCTTGCCCAGGATTGTATGTTTTATTTTAAAGACCAAAGGTAGATTCAATTTGGCAATATATTTTCTTTAGAAGTCAACCCCCTTGATGCAGTTAAAGGCATGAGGTTTGAGGTTCTTGGCTATGAAAATCTTGCCTTTTGCCAAAGTTGCATTGTCTGAAGTCTCAAAGCAGGAGTTATCATGTTATTTGAGATGAAGGTCAGAGTAATTTGTGGTGCTTGGGCATGACACATGTAATTTTACACTTTATCTGTAGGTGTGATACTGGATTCTGCCAGAGTAGGCACCTGGTATCAATGTTCATTCTGGCAATAGTTCAGCAAATCTCACAACTCCCAAGAAAAACCACAGGTTAATGTGTAGAAAATGAAATCAAAGTGTCTAGAGATAGGCTAACATTAGAAATGCATGACCTATCCAGCATTTGTGGGTGACAAGGAAATGGAGGGATGCATTCCTCTAGGATTTTTTTGCATTTGGAGTGATGTGGCAAAAGTGACTGCTATGTATCTCTGTCTTAACAACTGTTTGGAGAAATTTTCTCATACTTAGGTTTTAATACAGTGTTTATCCTAGGGAACATTAAATAAAACTTCATTTTGCTCTTGGGAGGTACTTTTCCCGTTATCTGCCTGCCATAGCTATTTGCTGCTGGCAAAGAGACCCTTGAAGAAAAGGAAGTCTTTCATCACAATTTTAGTGGACTGAGAATTGCAGCAGTCTCCAAATGACTGATGTTTCTGTGGGCAGGCTAGGCACTGAGCATCAGGGGAGATCATTATTTAAAATCAGTGCAGAGAAGGCCATTTCTAGTGTCAGTACTAGGATGAGTCATTTAAAATTATTCCTGAAACTACTGTAGAACAAATTCATCAGATTCATATCGTTGATCCAAATTATTAGCATGCAACTGCGTGCTCCTCACAGAGAGCAATTGCAGAATTTGGTCCATTTTCCAAGCTGTATTTCTAGAACTGAAAAAATCCATTGTAGAAACTGTCACTAGTTTAATGCTTGGTCAGTGGATAAAAGCTTCCAGACAGCCTCACATTTTCATTGAAGGTTATGAACCCTCTTGTCCACATACCAGCATTTTTCAAACAGCATCTGTTATATAAAACCAGGAGCATTATGTTGCACATAAATGGAGGTGACTGATTTCACAACAGCTCTCTATGTACAAACAAGTATAAAAGATAGACAACACAGGATTTATCAGGCCACAGTCAGAGCACTAACCATAGCAGCATTGTTCCACATCCTTGAATTTATAGACAGGCCAGGGTAATGAGAGAGTCAGTGATTCATTTTACCCACTAAATAAAAGAAGTATGTTCCAGCTGTCATAACTTGCCATTAACAAAAGCACCTGTGCTTTGAACTAGATAATCAATAACACTCTCCCTTTTGGAACAGGTTTTTATGCATTTTATGCATACGGGCTTCTTTTCTTAGTTTATAGTTTTATTTCTTGTTCTTCACCAAATCAAGATGAACCGGTCAAACACTGAAATTGTGAATATGAATCTACCTCAAGTTCAAAGCCAGCATCTCAGCAACTGAAGCTTCAGTATCATTTAGTACACTGAATAAAATTCAAGAACTTTCCTTGTAGTACCTCTAAAGTGGTGTCTCTAAATCTATGTGTTGAGAAAGCGTTTGGTAATCCTGTCTGCAAACATCCCCGAAATAGAGCCCTCATAAACCAGATACATGTCCTGTCACCTCTTCCTGCAACTATTGCTACTGCAGCAGCTTCTCCTGCAAAAGATGTTATAAGAAGACTCAACATTTCTGTTGACAGATCAGAATGAAGCGGCACAATCTGGCTGCATAGTTTTGAATCTCTGTAGGAAATTTGCAACAGAGATTAAAAAAAATCCACAACTGCAAAATGTCAATGGATAATATTTAAATATTAAACAAATTTGAAAAAGTTATGCATGTCCATGTACACTTGTTTTAAGATAGGCAGAAAGAGGGAGAGGCAGAAAAAACATGCTGTAATTGTTTGCAAATTCCTACAGATGTTTATTCATTTTCTCTGGTTGAAACTCTATTTGGTATGCGATCAAAAGCAACTATATAAAGGAGTTTGCCTTCTTTAGGAGCATTCTTTCCATTAGCAAAAGTATTGGAAGACAAGCCAAAGAGAGGATTTCTGAATGGAAAGCTTGTTGACAGTTGTGGTAATCCAGACTCCAGTTGGCTATTTTTCCATGTGGTTGTTGGGCAGGGATTTCTGTTTATGGTTCTGGTTGATCATATTTTCATGTTCTCTGCAGTCTTTGACCGACAGCTTCAAATTGAAGAAGCATAGCAGTAATCCAAGAATATGTTCATATCCTCAGTTACCACAGCCTTAACTGCTTGCAGGAATTATTATGCTTCGCAGTTTACAAACAATACAAAAAAGCCCATAACAACTATTATCAAAATCAGCTGCAAACTTCCCGGCAGTTCTACTCAACTGAGTATCTAAAAAGCAAAACTTTGGCTTTGCAGAGCAGTGGAATAATGCAAGAGTTCCTCAGAGAAGACCTAGCACCATAAAACCCCACAATGTTATGGTTATGTAAAAGCAGCCTGACTCACATGGCTTATCCTCATCTCAGAGATGCAGAGGTTAGAGTGAAAACATTAGATCATCTAGTCTACCTCTGTAATTCAAACCATAGAATCTCATCCAGTCACTCCTGTATAGAAATCAGATGCTTAGGCCTGCCAAGAAAGGTCTGAAAAGATACTGGGCCTTGATTTGTGAAGAAGTAGTAATTTTTGCCAGTCAAGTAATTTACCTATAACTTTTTCAATATACCCTTTGATGAAACTGAATTTTGGTTGGTCATTGCACAAGGGAAATTCTGGGGGAAAAGGTCTGTTGCTCACAGCAGTGCTAATTTCACCAACCTCATTCTATTCAACCCATATATCTCCAGAAGAGAAATGCCAGAAATGTTGTGCAAATAATCCTGTGACAATTATAAAAGCAAGCATTTTTCAGAAATTTATGAAAGAATAGAGAAAAAGTTATAATTAAAATATCATAAACATCCAAACATCCACTCTTTGATCACCGAGGATCTAGAAATTACACTTTAGATTGGTATATTAAGGTTGTTTCAAGATGGATATCTGGAAGGTGACAGGAAGGACACAGGGCACTACGTCCACATTTTCTTATGAAGTGTAATCCACAGAATCAAAATTGTCTGAAGAACAATAAAATGCTCAAATGAAACATACAGCTAAAGATCTACATACTAGTAAATGTATGATCCTTCTTGTTCATACTCAAGCTTAAAGGCCTTTGGATGATACTTCAGGGTTCTTTTAATTTCACTTTATGTGGTTTTAGTTGTTGTACCACAGTAGTTGTGGATGGTGCAAACACACTTATGCAGAGCTTTGAATGAGTGAAGATTTCACAATGCCACCTGTGGCAATCATGCTGGTAGCAGTTATGCAGAAAAAGCACACACACATTAGATGTATTTATGGTGTATGAATCTGCTCTGCTGCTCCTGTACAGGCAGATCCTGTGCCTCACAGATGTAAGTGACAAGTGCTCAGTTCAAGATTGAATTTCATCTAAACACCTCACCTTTTTTTTTAAATTCTTCCAACAAGCCTTGGCCCCTATCAACAAACTTACTACATCTAAATAAAGGCCATTTCTTTAACTCCTCATTAAATAAGCAATTCATCTCAAATTATTCCCCTGGTCAAATCTGCAATTTTAGGGATATATTTGCTATCAATCAAACAGGAAATTTTCTTTTTCAGCTTTCTTCTTCAGACTTTCCCTCTCTTACAATCCTTGGAAGAGAAATATGAAAGTTATACTCAGCCCTTCTTTCAGTGCCTGCCAAGAAAAGACAGATCAAGTCATCAGTAACACACACAAAGACACAGTGATGATTCCAGAATAAAACACATATCTTTATTGGTTAATGAATTCTTGGAAATTTACTGACACAGACGTTCAGAATAATCAATATTTCACAGAACAGCCAACAATGGAATAAGCCACAGCTGTAACAGCCAGTCCCAGAAGTTCATGTACATTGCAGACAAAGATCACCAGAGCAGAGGGAGTTTTGCCCCTCTGTTTTCCACCTGATAACTAAGGCTGCATCTATCCTTGACTTTCAATGGTTTTCTTTTATTCAGTTCCTTTCAATGGTAGAATTATATTTTCCTTACAATGTAAAATCAAAATCATTTCTCTTAAGGATTTTTTCCCCTGGCAAATCCTTTTCCAGGAAGATTACCAAAATAAAGTAGAAACTAAAAGGCATGGAATAATCTCACAGCAACAGCTGTGTAGACAGGAAGTGACTCTCTTCTCTTTACAAGTCTTGGGATGAGTAAAGGGAGATGGATATTGTCTATGTTTTCCCTTTCTTCAAATACCAGACTCTTAGGTCATCAGTAAACAGGGTGATACTGCAACTCTTCTAGAGAGGGTAAAATCTTACAGTCCATGTTTAGAACTTAATATCTAAGAATATGGAGTTGATTTACATTTCTTTAAAGGCATGTGATCAGCATTGAAGAGTGCAGATGTTCATGATAATGGAAAACAAGCAGACTCTTCCTAGAAAGGATAAAAAGTTTTGTCTGCAGTAGTCTGATGTTCTGGATAACTGTTGATTCACATTTTGTGCCATTCATCTAACTAATTGATTGTTTTAAGTATATTTGCAAGCTTTTTATATTTCACAGAAGTATTCCCCAAGGGTACTTACTGGCAAAGAATAATTTAAGCTGGTAACTAAAAATGGAGTCAGAGCACAGTATCTGCAAATGAGCATAACACATCTGGTGAAAATATGCCACAGCTAGAAATGTCAATAGTCCTTTCCAAACATATATTTTTAAATGTAGCCTGGAATTAATATACACATCCACCAATTAGCCATCTACCTGTAGGTGCAACATCAAGGGCAAGAATGAGTTAAAAACAGACAGTCGATATTAAAAATATTTTAAACTGTTGTGTCCTTTTACATCAAGAAAGAAAAAGGGGTTGGGGGTGGAAAGAATGTCTTTATATTCTAGAAGTCACTTATTCTGTAAAACCAGAACCTGAACCCTGATGAAGAAGTCTCTGAAAAATAGTGGGGCTGTCAGCTCTCCAGGAAGAACATTCCACCTCTGTGGCTTTAATATGGGCTTTACTAAAGGGTGTGCAAAAAGAGAGATGGCACTTGTAGTGACAAAGGACTTCCTGGTATCACCCTTCTTACAGAAAGCTTGCCAGAAACACCTGCAATTTGCTTTGCTAGTCTTTTACTGAGCCTGCTCATAGACTGTCATCTTTTTCAGTATGTTTCATAGAAGTCCTAAATTTCACAAATCAGCCTGGTAAGCCTAAAATTGTAAAAGGAATTACACAGAGGAAAACTCTCAGGTTAGTCTTTAAACCTTTGGTTTCATTTTACATGGTGTACATGAGAGGGCCAAATTTTCAGATGGCATTTGTTATAGCAAGATTGAAAACAAATGGGGACACAAGTTCCACTGAATGGAAGCAATAAAAACCAGGAGGTTCTTGTCTAAGCTGGAACAAACCAGACCTGATATGGTGGTGTCTTCTCCCACACTGCCACTGTAGCCACTACAGTACAGAGACAAAAGCATCTCCCCAGAGCAGCAGAAATTATTCAATTATTCTACACTGGGAGACGAGAGGGTCTAACAAGTTGTCATTAGTATCCATAGCACCTGTAGATTATGGAGGGGCTGAGAGGTGGAGAATACACTTTTCTGAAGCCTTGCTCACTCTGGAAAACCATGAACTGGGGATGGACACCAATGGTCATCAAAGGCGAATATTTGGTCATGGCACTGAAATCCACACTGCACTCACAGGTAGATACTACTGCCTCGGGGTTACAGCACAGCGTGACACACCTCAAAGATCCAACGTTCTTGCAAATGAAATTTCTGCATTTTGGATCCCCCCACCCCAATGTGTTATAAAGATCAGGTGGTACAACAACCACTCACATTCTAAAATGTATCTATGGAATGCTAGTGAAACTCATCGATTCACAGCGGGAGAGAGAAAGATGAAATCTGTTTAGTGCTTAGGAAGTTGTGAACTATTTGGGTTGGGTGGCAGGATTCTTTTGGCACTTTCCATGCCCAGTATGTAAAAGCTGATTCAAGCCTAGGAATGTTTAATGTTATTCCACATGAGAGATAAACTTAAATACTAAGTTGTGAGCCTTTGAAAAATGAATGAGAGAGGAAGATGAAGGGATGGAAAACAAAGTGAGTAGAAGACAAAAGAAAATGGCAAAGCTGGAAGATTTTGTTTTAAATTTGCAATGGAGAGCAAAGCAGAGAAAATACGCAGGAATGCTCACTTGCCAAATGACCTGTTGTAGGAAGATATCAAGAGTTAGATAGACTTCAATGGTCCTTGCAGGTTCCTTCCAACTCAGGGTATTCTATGATCTTCAAATCTATAACCTAATCTGGCTATTTTGGATCATCAACATATTTGGCAGCCATACAGCCCATTAGCACTGATAGACTGGGTTTCTTGTGTCTAGGCTAACTGCTGGGAAAATGAAATGCCCTGATCCTTCTTACACCTCCAGGCTGCAATAATGCAGGGTGCTGGGGTTGGCTGTCATGATCTGCCTATGAAGCAATCCAGTCTGCATGGAATTTCAAGGGGTGTGGTGAAAATCACAAAAAATCCTATCTCTAACACTTTTATTTTGCTCTAAGGCAAATTGTTTGCAAAAACTTTCCTTTTGATTCCTGTTGTCCAAATAACTCCAGCTGAAATTGGAACTCAACTATTAATCTGATAATGACATGGCTGAGACAAATTCTCTGACAATTGATCTCAAATGACATACAAGGCTTTACTTTACCTCATTGTCTGCATTCCTTTCCAGCCAGGAGTTCTGTCAGTATTTAACACACACACACAAAACCCCCTCAAATGTAAGTATTAAGATGATTACTATGTACCTGGAAATATCCTTTAATTTTAATTTTGTTTTATTTTACTTTTAGCTTCAAAGCTTTCCCAGGAATGAACACCTGTCTTTCACAGCATTACAAGAAATAGTCGGGTACCTCAGAAGCTTTGTTGTGTCAAGTCCTCTAATAGGGACACTGTGAGTATAAGTCACATTTTAATTAATGATCAAAGCAAAGGACACCTGTAAATTTTGGTTCAGTTTCTTCAGTTCTTTGATATCAGGTTTATCCATTAGAAAAGGACTCCTTTGATGCATATCCTGCTGACATAAGGTATCTTTCATGCCTAGATGCCGTGGTGACTGGAGCCTTACAAACACTGAATTGAACAAGATGAACAGAATACTGTGTTTTTACTCTATTATGTCTATCAGTTAAAATCTTATCTCTAAAAGCAGCAAAACTCACCATCCTGGGCAGTCTTCTTCTATTCCCATGACTCAAGACTTTAGAAGGTGCCATTAGGAAGTCTTGTTGGGGTCTGGCCCTGAGAGATAGTGACAGATTTGTGCAAACCTTGAAGCCTGTTCACCACCCAAATGAGCATGAAGATGCTGTTGGGGAAGGAAGGGACACAGGACACTGCCAGCCCCTGAAATGCCTCCCCACTTCCACTGCAAAAAAAAAAAAAAAAAAAAAAAAAAAAAAAAAAAAAAAAACAAAAACAAAAACACTGGTGGGACACCCCAGCTCAAATCTCTATTCATTCCCAGGAGAAGCAGGAGGGGTAAAGCAGTAGCTCAGCCGCCCCCAGTGTAAACAGTGAGCACAGCACAGGAGGGACAAATCCTGCCTTGCATGGAGGTGGCAACACAACCTCTGAGCAGGGTCAACACAGAACCCTCTCTCAGGCTTTGCAAGTATTGAGGCAGGGGAGGCAAAGGGGGTCTGGCCCTTGTGAAATAAAATAATAATGACAGAAATATCACGTGGCTTCACCTAAAAGATTAGTTTGAAAGTTGTTGATCATTTGTCATGGGGCTTTCTTACCCAAAAAGGTGCCTTGTGGCAGGGAGGTCTCTGTGACATGCAGTATTGAGGCCAGATCACATCAGCAGCACAGCTACCCAAATAAAGCCAGAGTCAAATCTCTTCCCCAGAAAATGCCTAAGTCTTGTATGTAAGAAGTCCTACAGTTCCAAAAATGCTCAGCATTTTAGGTGCCTGACTTTTGGAAAGCCTATTTTAATCTATGTCTAAACACTTGGGGAAAGTCATGCAATGATTTAAAATGTATATGTATTGATGGCAATTATATGGATTCTTTGCCCAACTTTGCCTAGCCAAAACCAGGTAACTAGCCTAAATAAGCTATTCAGGTTTCTTCTATAGTCAAACATGAGCAAAGGATACCTTTATAGTGCAATGCCTTCTGTCATGGGAAATGATTCATGCTCCAGAAGAGCCGGACTTTGTACAGCTGGATCTATTTTGCCTGCATTTAGCCTCATCTATTTCTTTAAACTGAGTTTCAAAGGAAGCTACACTCTGAAAGTTGTTGAGAAAAATGTTTATCTTCTAGAAATGAGTGATCATTGTTTGCTTTCCTATGTGAAAACAAATGTGTAAATTTTTAGTAGAGAAAATCTTTTGCTAACATGATAGCAAATCCATCAAAATAACCACACAAAATGACTCCTGGAAAGACAAAGATTGCCAGAAATACTCCCTCCCACACATGCAGATTTTATAAGCTGTTTTGAAGGATCTGGGGGGGTCAAAGTGAAATATTAAATTCTCAGAAACTGCACTATGAAATCAAACATAATACTTCTGATTATTTTGGTGTCAGAAAACCATCAAATCAGACCTGAAGCAATACAGGAATATCATAGGCCTTAGACATCATCCACTTGGCTACACATATGTCTCTGCCTACAAGGGAAGGAAAGAATGTACTTACAAAGGAATCAAGGATAGAAAAAAAATTGAAATATGTCTCTACATGCCACGTTTGAGAGAGGGGAAAATAACTTTGCAATGTGTTTTTAGAAAACATTTTCTGCATTCTTTTTCTTTAACTGAAAGGTATAGGATTGAGCCTTTCTGTGTCTAGACCCACCCTCCCACAGTATCTCAAGGCTTTGCAGTCATCATTTACCTTGTCCGTATCCCTGTGGATGCAAGAAATTATCATTATCCTTCTTTTAGGATGGGGAACTGTGACAGAGGGAAGATTTCAGCATCTTCCTTGAAGTAATAAAAAAGTCCTAAGCTAAGTCAGGAGCTGAGCCTTGCTCTGTCCCATCACAATCCAGTAACCTACTCACTGGATCATCATTCCTATTCATCTTGCCCTACCCTGAGTTGCATTGCCAATAAATTGTGCCTGTTCTTTTGCCAGGGCCTCCAGTAATGTTTTGCACCGTTACTGTCACTAGTCCAACAGACTACAGACAGCACTTTGTAGCTATTACTTCTTTTGTTGGTAAAGCTGCACCTCTGACCAGAGTGGGTTTAATACCTAATATAAAGCAGCTCAGGAATTTTTCCATGAATCTTTGGAAAAAATGATTTGTTATAACCAACATTTTCCTTACTATCTTGCCATGTTCAACACAAGATTTCTGCATAGGCGTTTTTGAACTTTAAGAAGAAATAGTTTTTCAGAGAGATTGCTTGACTGAGAGGCTGCTGATTAGAGCACCCTCCCAGGGTGTGATAGGCTTGGGTTTTATCCCTGGCTTGCCTCGTACAGAGAAAGTAAGTTTTGCAGCCTCCATGAGCTACTGGCAGTTTTGGCATGAAGGTCTCCTACTTCTGAGCAAAAATTCTGATTAGATTTAGGCTGATCAAAGGAAAAATAAGGAAAAGTTTCTAAATACAAGAAACTAATTAATGGATGGACAAAGTGCTGGCTAATAGAGTTCCTTTATCTCTGCCTCCACAATGAAGCAGGTTTAATCTTGGTCTGTAAAACATTTAATAGGGCTTAAACAATTCCTCTTCGGGGAGGGTAATAGTGTTGGTAAAGACATACATACTGTCAATTTGATTTATTCTCTGTTTTGCTGATAACCCTTGATCTTTCAATTTTCTGCACTACATATATGATAGTTCACACCCAGGCTCTGATTTACAGTGACCAACTAGTTATTTTGGCCACAAAAGCCATGGCAGGGAAGAGCAATTATTTTGCTGCAGAGTTGCTCAGTACCAGCAGTAGAGATACCATTGTGCCAAGCTTCTTTTTCCCTGCACAGTACAGAAGGAGCCAGTCCTTCAACAGTATCCCAGCAGGATTCACAGCCCCCACCTCCCACTCAGAGGTCACTGCATCAGCAGCCTCCTGCAAAATCCCTGCTGTACAATCAGAGACTGACAAGAAGCTCTCTGGCTGTTCAGCTACCTAGCCTACTGGCACTAATTTTAAAAACAAACAAACAAAACAAAACAACAACAACAAAAAAACCCAACCAAAAAGAACCCCACCAACTCCAAAAGCCAAGTCATATCAGAGGAGAGAACGGCAGCAAGGTCCCAGAAGAGACTCAGACACTTTCTGTAGAGCACAAAGGAGCATAAATAACCCCAGTACCAGTATTTCTCTCTGTAGGCATAGGATTAACACTCAGAGGCAAGGGCTCAGCTCCCTGCAGGCACCATGGATGACTTCTTCTCATCTGCAATGTGCACACAAACATTATTCCACCCAGAATGATGGGAGCCTCTGTACAGCTTCAAGCAGTGTGTTTGCACAGATGAGGTTCATTCCTTGGAGGGTGCCTCTAGCTGTTACTGTTGTCCCAATCTATAAGAAGCAAACTATAAGGAATTCATGACCTGGATCTGGAAATGAATGGACAGTCTGAATGAACCTCAGACAAAACCAAAAAACTAGCTTTTAGGGGGTTTGTTCTGAAATATAGACTTCCTCAATTTGGAAGGAGGGCAGAGGAGCATGAGGACTGGAGAGAGCAATTTAGGAGTTTTTCCTTGTAAATTGTTTTAGTGAACTAGTTGTGACTCCCTCGTGAAGCAAGAAAAACCAGGCATGCACCGTATCAGCCACGCCTCAGATAGTGAAAGAGGTGTTGTTAATTGAAACAAAATGATTTTGCAGAGCATTCATACTCTCAGAAGATTTGTATTTTCCCTTCATTGATCTAGGCAGGGAGTCAGAGCTGAGCAGCACTGCACTCAACCCTGTGGAAGCAGAGGTACTGATCTAAATGTGTACGTTGGATCATAGCAATGGGTTAAGCTGTGCAACTGCACTGAAAAAAATAACACTGTAGTGAAAGTGGGGGTCCTAAATATACAGGTTAAATTTCTGCCCTACATTGTCTTCAATAGTCAAAATCTATTACATTTTGTGACAATATTATGCACTGACTTTTCCAACACAAAAAGTAAATACCAGTGTATATGTACCATCTCAACCATGAGGTGCCCTCCTCACCTTTGTGTAAACATCCTACAGGGAAATGGACTGGACAAATACTCACCAGAAATTGTTCATTCAATAATTCAAAGTCACTGTTGATTCAATAATTCACTGTTGATTCAATAATTCAAAATCCATCTGATCTTGCTCCTGCAGGGGCAAAGGACAAGCACAGAACTGCAATGTCTACAAGACCAACAACACTCCCTGTTTTCCAGCTCTCTGATTTCTGGCAGTACACTATGCACTGGTTGTTGCATCTGCCCTCCCTCATGGGAAATCCTGCATGGCTGGATCTTCCCCCAGGTTTGCAAGCAGCACATTAGCAGCTGGGGGAAGGGTCTGCATTTCCCTTCTTTTACCTGCAGAATCTTGGGAGAACTAGTGGCATGGCTTTTAGAGACAGTGAAAGTCCAGAAGGATGGCTCAAGTCTTCAATCATATGTTTCAATGCACATCCCATTAAGAAGAATAGGCCTTCAAATGTCAGCCTTCTATCTCTGACCTTCCGAATTTTAATGTTATTTATAAATATCCATGTCATTCCTACTAGAAGGATAAAATTTCAGTTAAGTTAAACTGAAAATAAACAGAAACTTCAGTCCTAAAATAAAGAAAAAAGATGAATTACATTCCCAGATATCTGAAATATAAGAGATTCCTGAGATTCTCTCAGAGAGGCATGTTACACAATCCAGAAGTGTAATACTATCCAGAAGAGCTGATATTCAGCCTATATCCTGTCTCAAAGTTGTTTGCTGAAGCCATTTCTGGAAATAGTTCTGCCATAGACATTACACAATGGGCAACTGTGGTACTGCAGCTCACTAAATATGAATCAACTGGACAGCAGCCCTTTTGCATTCTTTGTGGGGTGCTGCTTTGCTGCCTTCCTTGTCAGAAGGTGAAAATCACCTGTAGTATGCAATGCAAAGCTGTGTGGTTTTTAAATGCCAGGCTGGTCCTTTCCAGAGGGCTGGAATCATGTGCCAAAACTTTCTATATTGGTGAAGAAAATCTTTTTTTTCTCTCTCTCTCTTTAATAAGACACTGGTAGTACCTCCATATTAGCCCTTTTAATTTTCCCTTTTTAGTTCTCTTCATTTATATCAAAATACCAATTTTTCAACAGTAAAACTGAGTATAGCTATTGAGGCAAAGATCCAGGAGAAAGAGTTTTACATAAGTGTCATTGAAATATAGTGCAGACTCTGATCTGAAACTGTAAAGGTCAATCTTTAAATAACCAGGTCTTTTGGGATCTGACCTATCCAGGAGCATTTTAGCTTTGACTGGACTTTCTTGTTCAAATTCAGTTCTCTGGAAATAGTGCTGTGTCCAAGAGTACATCAGCAGGGCAGGGCTATTCTTAGAAAAACAAGTCAAAATCTGCTTGTCTCAATACTGCTCACATTGTCACCAAAACCAAGGACTGCAGCTGTGGATGCTGTTTCCATTGTGCAGTACTGCAGCACAGCTGGCATTTCATTCTCTACACCCTATGATTTAGTCTAACCACATTCAAGACAGGAGGAAGTAATACAATTCCCTGAGCCCTCCCACTCTCAAAACACATAAGTTGTTATCCTGCATCAAACACTTGAAACACTGAAGCTGGTAGTTGACCACCAATTTTCCCACTGCCCACAGAAATAGTTTCATGTTAACCCTGACTTGGATCCTTCCAGGTCCTGATAAAATCTGGGAATGGAAAGAATCTGGGAATGAATGTGCAGGAGGTGAGAGAACAAAGGAGGTAGGGGAGTGGCACAATGAAGTGTTCAGGGTCTCAAGACATTGGAAGTAGAGGATGCAGCAAGTGAGCAGCCCTAGGGATCCCAGGCCACTCGTACAGAGCAGCAGGGAACAGTGTGGTTTTCTAAAACTGGCATTAGGGCACTGAGATGTAAAAGACACCACAGATGTGCAGAGTTTTGCTGGGAGAAGGAAGGGGAGGTTAAACCTGAGCCCCAGTTTCTTCTCCCAACATCAGAGGTGTGCCCTAAGGAGTGGTGTTCACAAGGTAAATGCAGCACAGCACATGGATGAGCTGTAATTGTTTCTAGGCAGATCGTGGACTTAATTGCCCAGAAAATCGTCCAAAAATTCTCTGGATTGTTCACATCTCAAGTTCTAATGCTGAATGGCCCTTTTGTAGCTTCAACCTGAAGGTCATGCATGAAGTCAGCTGAAAAATAACCACTGATACAGCCACATTGACAAAAGCAGAAAATAAGGAACAGTGATAGAGATAGCTTACTGCAGAGTGTTGTGAGATTTATCCTGATGTCCCCTGACTCTCAGTGAATGTGCTAACCACTGAACCTCACTTTTTCACAAAACTGTAGCTTTAAATTCTCTGTGCACTTTAGAAACACACAAAATCTCTATAAAATCAGAGAGAATAAAGCAAATGTCAAGGTTTCAAGAAAAGTACCTCAAAGCATTTTATATTACCTCAGAGGGGAAACATTCTTGATGTCAAACAAGCCAGCTTTCTGTTGCCAGTGAATTTATATTTGACCATATCTGAAAGAGAATGGTTTTGCTGTGGTTACAAACCTGAAAGCATTTCCAGTCGCTTGCAGTAAACTGAAAATGGCCCCTCAGTTCTCCAGCTTAACACAGCAGTATGGCATTGACATACCTTAAAACAAAGCAGGGGTTAAACACTTTATAAAGCAGTTTTCAAATGTTCTAGTAGTGACATTTCAAAAATGAACGCAGTATAATCTAACACGGGGTTCAACACAAAGGGGTGTCATCGTGGAGATCCCTATGCTTTCCCATGGTGACAGCAGGAAATTCACTGCTCCTCCTGTCCATTCAGCCTCAGACTACTCAGCCACAACCACAAGCCACTCACTTAGCTGTGTGCCAGGACAGCGCAGCTGCAAAAGCAAGTGGAATGCTCAGCCAAGACGCTCTTCACAGGGCATTGAGACATATTTTAGACTCAGGTGTGTGGCCTTTTAGACCGGCCAAAATACAGAGGCAGCCTTTGCACACAGTGGCCAACAGCAGACTCTGAAGTTTCCCTGGTACAGCAGATGATCAAAAGTAAAGCATTGCAAACATCACCAATGCATCATGACTTCTTCTGATTATGATAGTTTATATTTGTTAACGTTATGCATGAGGTATAATTGGGACCTGAAGAAGATCAGAGCTGCCTTATTCAGCTTGTTATTCAGTCAGACACATGCAAACAAAAGAAGAAGAAAGCATAAAAACCTCGTGTGTATTTTTCTATGGCTATATAACTCTCAGTTGGAGAAAGATCCTGTTTTAATCCCATACTAGGGAAGCAGTATTGTGGTAGAATTTCCAGAGCTTATGAATGGGACTGTGGTTGTTCACTGTACCCAGCAAGTTGGAAAGACCCTTGAGGTCCCTTTGCTCAGGTCAGTTCAGCTTAGTCACCATCCCCATTCCTCTTCTCTTTTACCTTCACATGATGTCTGGTCTCCTTGGAAACTTTTTGATTTCCTTTTTCTTTTTTCTCCTTGAACTCACAGTGAATTACTGTCCCATACACTTTTTCTCTTATTTTAAGCTATCACAGACACTGAGAACTGATTTATTTGAGGCACAGTTATAGTTCTCCAGAAGAAATCTGATTCTCAACAATCTGTAGTGATGGTTTACTGCAAGTGATGTAGTTTCAAAAAGTCATATATCATAACATGTAAAGTAATTTATCTCCTTATAATAAACCATCTTAATACATGCTTACTGTCATGAATTGGTTAGGTTTGAGTGTCAAAACCACTCTGGTATGAAAAAGGGGATAATGAAGATTTCTAGACCTTATAAAGCCTAATAAGAATTTTTACTGAAGGGAGATTGAGTATGAGAATTTGAGCATGATCTATCTCCTTTCCTATAATCACCTTGACCCAGAGGACAGCTGCACAGGGTGCAGGATGTGGATTAAAGGCAATATCTGTAAATAAGGCTTCCTGTTAAATTCTCTATATCCAGTTCTAAGGAGTTAAACACATTAGGTGCCAATCCCTGCAGATTCAGAGATAATAAACAATCAGCTGTATATATTTCAAGAGAAAATTTTAAAATCAATATGCATGTTGACTGTATCTTCCCTAATGAGTTAACATCAGAACAATCATTCTCATAGAAACACTGCTGAATCACTGACTTCAGAGAACATTTAAATCTTCTGGCAGGAACATAATATGGTTCCCTAAAATTATTTGGTTAAAACAAGCCAAGTGATAATACATGCCACAAATTTTCCAATTTTTTTTTTATGACTCATGGTCTTCATCTTTTCAGGGTTTTTTCCCCAATAGGAAGCCAAGAGTAAAAAAGCCAAGATATTATTTCAATTATATAAGGGAATCTATCAGATTAGATGCCAAAATATCCTGCTATGGATATACTGCCTGTAGCTGACACTAAAAATAAGTGCCTTTATACATGTTTCAAGTCTAGGACCTATTGAAAACCTGCCAGGCAGTTTTCCAAAAGCCTGAGCATACTGTGTGCTTAGGGCACTGAACTTGTATCAGGTATCCCAGGTATCCTCTGGGATTGTCTGATTTTCTCCAAAACAAAATTTCTGCATCATGATTTTGACATCACTTTTGTATTTTGCTTTGCAAGCTTAGTATGACTGAATGACAGAATTGAAGCAGTGGGGTATGTATTTTGAAACCCTGCCTAGTGAGGCTCACAAGCATATTTTAAAATGGACAAGTGACATCACCTAAGGTCAAGAACCTTTTTCTCTTTCTTCAGGCTTCTGCAGGAACCAGTCTTTGTCTTTTTTTCTTCAGATTCAGAGTGTGGAGAAAACTTAGGGAATGTGCATAGTTCCTGCCGCCACACATATATCTGATGCTTCATAATAAGATATAGTTTATCTAAGTGTAGGCATATACATGCATATAAAAATATATGGGTCAATCTTACATATTATACGTACTCTTTAAATCCTCAGCATGTGACACATGCAGCTTTCTGTAGGCATGAGCAGATGCTTCATTACAAACCATATTAAACTTTGTCCTTTTTTCTAGAAAACAGAAGAGTTCACATAAACCCTGCAAACAAGGAGTGCCACTAACATGATCTGTTAGCATGATGTCACATTTATCTGATGTCACCATGCTTCTCCTTCTGTTTAATCTGTCAGGTTTCCAGGATGGAGTGTGTCTGGATGTCCTGTGACAAGTGCTGTGTGCGGCAAGCCTCTGCAGCACCCTGCTGCTGGTGGATGCTGATACACAAGAACATTGTCTTCATTTTCTGTTGGGTGACACAGGATGTGTTCACTCCTGTCCTGTTACTCTCTAGACACAGTCTTGAGTTGTGAACACACCCAAAAGATTAAATTCCACATCACCTCTTTCTTTCCCTAGGACAGGCTGATGTAATACATCTCTCAGTGGCACGAGGTTAGCTTGCATCACCAATAGATCTTTTCTCAGTCAGCGACCCATTGCATTTGGCAAATCTCCTTTACTATCACTGCATGCTACTCCAGGTAGCCCAAGTCCTGGCAATCACAAATGGTTAGGTGCTCCATTTGTAAAGAGAAGAGATCTTCATTTGTTGAAGAGAAGAGGTACTGTCCAAAACCAGCAATGTGATGATTGCCCTGGACACACTATCATTTAATGCCTGAAAGTGCCAGCTCTCCCAAGTGAATGAGATCACCTTCTTTTGATCCTTGCTGTTACACTGGATAACTCCCAGATATTCTACCCCTATTCTACCCCCACCAGAACTCTTAATAATATACTCAAGCATGGAATGCAATAAAATAAGGTGTCAGGATATCTTTGGTTCAGTTTAACCTGTAATACATGCTTAAAATATTTCTTCTTCCTCTTATTATTGCACAGGTTCAATTCTTTTTTAAAGTATATTCCTTCAGTCAAAAGAATAGATATTGGGGCTGATGGTTGCAAAAGCTGTTTACTACCAATTCTCTATAAAATTTTGGGTAGAATAAATATTTGTGCCTCCCCATTTAAGACCAGGCTTCTACATGTTTTACACTGCACTGGTATATACAATGCTGAGATACAGTCACGGCCACCGAGGTCAGCTTCATTTCACTCCACGATTTCCTGCATTTCTCATTAGATTTAAAATAGCTTGTGATACTACACACTATGATTTCCATTGAAAATACTGACCTGTGGCCTGTGCACAAAGTATTTTTTCCAGGGTGGTGTGAATATCAATTGTTCTTAAAAAAGAAGAAGGTAGCCGGTGTCACTGCTAAAAGAAAATGCTTAAGAGCAAGAAGAAAATGTAACTGGGAGAAGAGAGGAGAGGAAAGGAAGAAGGAGGGAATGCAGCTAGCTCTGACATGCCTTGCTCCCAGGGCTCAGTGGGGGATTGTGGCTGTCTCTGGGCTGCACTGTGGGATGTGGAGCTCTCCAGCCACGTTTGCACAGCAGGAGCCCATCCTGCTCCGCTGCTGACACCGGCACCCCGAGCGGAGGCAGGACTCGTGCTGTGCTGACCCTGCCGTGACTCTGATCTTCCCACTTCAAAGGAGGAGGACTCCTGCAGAAGGCAGCCCGAGATTCCTAAACTGTTTTTCACACAACAGATGAGCAGCTTTTGATAAACCAGAACACACAGTATAATTAGGCCTCAAACAGCATATACTAATTACAAGCACAGAATTATGCACATTCCTAATGAGAGTGTTGGAAAGGGGCATAGGGAGAGGAGCTCTAGGAAGCACAGGCAATCTTCAGCAGCCACAGCCACGGTGCAGAGGAGCTGTGCCTGGAGACCTGGTGCCGCAGGGAAAAGGATGCTGAGGAAGACCGGGACAACCAAGCTGTTCAAAACAAAATTTTACAGTGTTTAGGCATTGATGCCACCAGGAACAGGCAAGGGGGAAGGTGACCCACAACATCAGGCAGTGAACGCAACAGAGGATCCAGCTCTTTCCAGCAACCTCCAGCTTCATCTGCAGGAGGTGACAGGAGTGAGTGCACTTTAGGAGATAGGCAAGGCACCTTCAGGGCAGGTTTGTCGACAGATACTGTGGTCTGCTGAGGCCAGCTGTGTGTTTACCAGGCACAAAGAGCCTGCTCTTCCCTGGAAATCAAATTTTGGGGCCTGTGAAGTGCCAGCACATGCACAAGAAAGATGTTTTCAGGGTTGTTCATAACCACCTGCTCTTGATGGCTTTCACTGTGGCTTTACTTCACATACTGAATAGCATTGAATATCAGATCAAGTGGAGGCTCTCAGATAGGTTCCAGAGTCCTCAGATGAAACAGGGACACTCATAAACATCCCAACATATCAACCGTAGAACAAAAAAGGTGAAGATCAGCAAAAGTGGACCTAATCACAAAGTTTATTCTCCAGAATCCCTGTGAATAGTGTCACTCCATCCAGATTGGGCTGTTCAGAGGGATCTACCTAGTGTCAAGAAACTCTAATGGTCTCAAAACTATTTATCCAGCATGAGACATCACTGTGACCCCTTTATCACACCTGCCCCCTGTACTGGGGCCTGGGGTTACCACCAGAAAGCCTCTTTCCCCAACCATTCAACACTTCCAGATCCAGAATGAAAACTGGCATTTCAGCTTGCTCTCAGCCTTGCTCTCTTCCTTCCTTACCAGAAACCCGCTTTTCTGAAAGTCCATTTGCAGCCCATCCTGAGGTCAGCCAAGCATATCTCTGTGCAGTGGCATAAATCCTACACGAGAATGTGTGGGTTTTGTTACCTCCTGTTACAACTCTCAGAAGTGGGTTTACCCACGCAATGTGAGGAATAAGACACAAAAACACCGACAGAGAAGATGGAGATCAAAGTTAGTAATAGATTATCAGATTTTACAAAGACTGTAGTTCTGGAATATACAGGGAAATCAATCACCTCTATGTTTTAATAGAGGATGTGGAATTTGAGACTATAATTCAGGAAATCCCATGTTACATGGCATATCTAGCAACCATAACACTATTCTAGGAAAAGCAAATTTTATGCTTCAGCATACCGCTGAATTCTTCTGTGATGCTGAGTAAGTCGCTCTGAGCAGATTTTCCCTCATTCTGTGTTCCTCGATTTTGCATCCTTCCCATTCCCCTCAGGTTGCCTCCATCTCTTCATTGCTAGGGCACCAGAAGGAAAAACAGCAGGAGCAGAGGATATTAGACCCTGATATTAGATGCTGTGCCATAGCCGTTCATGGTAACAGGAGCAGAAATTACAGGGAAAGTTGTGTTCATCTCCTACAGCCTTGGGACAGAGGATGCCCAGTGCAGATGGTATCTTCGGAAACCTAAATGCCAGCTTCTGCCAGGTCACTGCTGAGCAAGTAAGAACTAAGGTTTCAAGAAGCGCATAATTCAGCCAAATCTGGGGACCTCTTTACAGACAGGAAGAAAAATGCACACCACTTGTGATGAAATTTCCAAAAGACCTGGGGCTGAAGTCCCTGCCCTTCATGGAAAACATAAGTGTGCTCAGGTCATTTAATGCAAGTAACTGAAAAATGGAGTCCTGTAATGGAAAACCTTAAACAAAAGAGACTTTTATTTGCCTTGCTCATTATAATTATATCAAAATAGAGACTTTATACAGTGCTTATTATTTGAACTTAAAATTGCGGTCAGTTTTTAAGTTACATTAGTTTAGAGAGGGGGATAAATCTTTCCTATGAAGTAGTAAAGTAACTTACACAAGATGGCATGTGAGGTTGATGACAAAACCAGACCCAGGAATGATAAGTGGAATCCTGCACTTAGGAAATATAATGCAGTTCATCCACTGTTTTCCACACGATCCTAAGCCTTTCTACACATGGTGGCACATTAATAGCCCAGATTAGTTTTGCCCATCCATGAAATACAGCTCACTCTCACATCAAATCCAAAGACTTTTTATCAGTATTCCTCAGCTCAAGATCAGTTGGGGTAAAAAATGTTTATCCTTAAAAGAAATGTCAAAGGGCATTTTATTTAAGTGTGTGCAATTATTCAAACTGGAATTTGGCAAGGTCACTGCAGTTAATGTCCCACTTTCACTATGGAAAGATATTTCTCCCTATTTAATGCTGGGTCTGACAACTCCAAATCAGAGGAACTACCTAACTATTAATGAAAAGTAAAGCAAAACCTTGATTTTACCTTTAGAAAAGGGAACCTGCTACAGTTTCTATACATGCAAATGATTTTCTTAAATTTAGAGGGATAAGATTCCCTTTTTCTGATGGAATTTGTGTGATATTCTAAAAGAAATTCTTTAAGCATAGAAAGTCCATGGTATTATTACTTTGGTAATATGGTACCATGACTTTGGCAGGGAACCAGAATGTCGTTCTGGTTTGATCTTTAACTGCTCCTGAGCCTATTAAATAACAGTTAAGCTCTATTCTTGGCTAGCTAAAATCTTGTACTTGGTCAGAAGGTCTTTCTCACAATAAGATCAAAAAAGGTATAATAAAGATGGGCAAGTAGGGAAATACCTCCTTCTTGCACTCATGGAACTTGTGGACACCTTGAAAATACTTAGTAAACACCTTGTAAACAGATCTGTCCAACATCCAAGGGTTTACTCATGTGATGCACATGCAAAGCAAAGCATTCAAAGATACAGCCAAGACTGCTGCAAGGTGCCCTCTCTAGACCACACAGCTCTTTTTGATCTCTCCTACTGCTGCCACAGAGCCAGAAATCCAAGTTCAGCCTCCCCCACGAGAGAAGGCAGAGTGCTCAGTGTGGAGCTCTGGGGAGCACCATACTGAAATACCTGGATGTTTGCACTCTGCTCCCAGTGCCAGGGACCTGCTCAGACACAAACATGACTCCAGGGTAACAATCACAAGAGAGGATCTTCTCACAGGGAATCATTAGGCTGGCCCCAAGAACAGGATTGTCCTGAAGCATTTCCCATTCAAACTTGCAGCTTGCAGCAGTATCCTCTGGCCTGAGTCACCCAGCAACTCCTGCAGGCACTCATAAATGTCATCTGAGGAGCAATATTAGCTCATTAAAGAAAGGAAGGCTAAATGAAGTAAACACTCTCATGAGCCTAAGTTGTTTAAATAAGCTTGAAAAATATATTTTTAATGGCATCTAAATGAAATTTGAATAATTTTCTGTATTTGAATATCTTGATGTATGCTGGAAGATGTAATAAATGCTCTTACATGTATTCCTCAAAGAGAAACCTGAGTTATTCTTTGATGTTATATGAGGAAAATGAGAGGTCTAGATTAGCACTATGAGGGCTAAAGAAGAGATCATAGTATAACAAAAAGAAATTAGTAGTGGCAAATTTACAGAACCACTTTATTTGTCTTCCCTATAATTATTTCTTGATATTGCTGCAGATTATATGTAAACAAATAAAAAATCCTGGTACAGCATGAAGGAAAAGACGACAAAACCAATGAGCATTATTTTCCTTTCTAGTTCAAGATCATCTTAAAACAAAAGAAAAAACACTGAGAAGTAAAGATTCTAGGAGGAAATGGCTTTTTCTTTGACATGAACATATCAGACAGTGTTACAAAATAAATCGTGTTGCTGCCTTGGCAGAAAGTATTCTTCTCCATCTAACTGAAGAGCCAAATCTGAATTTTCATGGCCTAGAATACAAACCCTTTGCAGCTTGTGCTCTTCCAAGAAAATGCACCCTATCATCTCACACTGCTTAAAAGGACTCACACGCTCTGCATAGCAAAGTCCTTGTTGGGCCCATGAAGAAAATCTCCTTGCCTGATTTTATTAAAAGCAGAATTTTCATTCAGAAGATACATAATTTTCACACAAAGATCAAACATTATGAAGCTATTAGCAGAAAAAAATACTTCAGCATAGAGACCACGGGAAGATTATGTAAATAATTTATTTTGAGTCAGATAATATTATGACTAAGATCTAAATATGATTTTAAAAGAGCAAGGTGACTAGAGTCAAGAAGGAAATAGTATATTCTTTTTTATACATATAATAAGTGGTAAAGTTAGTCATAATTGATCTAATCATGATAATATATCAGATTTTACAAAGAAGATATCATGTTTTGTAATGTTAAAGAAGTCATGCTACACTGTTTTCATTATCCAAAGAAGACAGAGAGTTGTTGAGGTTGGAGGAGATTTGAGAAGGTCTCTAGTTCAACCTCCTGTTCAAAGCAGGGTCAAGACTGAATTCAGACCAGGCTGAGATGATGCATCCCACCCCTTGCCTCCACCCCCTGTCCCCTCCACCTTTTAACCTAATTTCAGTTCCAGAAATCTGCCCCTTCTCCTCTGTGCATCCCAGCAAAGAGCTCAGCTTTGTACCCTCGATGACCTTCCCGTAGGCACTGGGAGCTGCTGTTAGGTCCCTCTGAAACCATCTCTCCTCCAGGCTGAACATATTCAGCTGCCCCAGCCTCTTTTCACAGGGCATATGTTCCAAGACCCAAACAGGAAAAGGAGAACAGCATCCCAGGTGCAATCCTGAGTGCTTTTCTTTTTCCCTGTGCCCTCAGGATCCAGAACTACTTCAGTACAGAACAAATGGCTCATACATCTCTGTGTACATATGCAGCCTGGAGGCTTTCTTGTTTTCCTAAAACAAAATAGACTGGCTACAAGATCCCAAAAGATCCATGAGGTTTCTCTTACTAACTTTCAACTACATTAAGCTATATATGCAAGCAGATGAGCACTAACTGTTGGAAAGGAATCTCCCTGATGTGACAGTGCTGTCCTCCTTTTTCAATCAAACTGCCTCCTACAGACAGTAAGATGTGCAATTATCAAACTTATTCAAAATATGACTAAAAAAATTATTCAGTGGAAAAACTTTTATTACCATATCAAAAGGACATTGGGGCATTTGCTGCATCACATTAGGCCTTTTGCCTCCCAATAGTGCTGGTCAGTCTGTTCCCACTTTCACTAGCAGTAATTACTTCTGTGTCTTTGGATGCAGAAAGTCCACGCTCTTCACCATGGAAGAAATGAGCATGACTCACCTTCTCTTTCCATATCAAACAATAATTGAATTTTTCCATTCAACCTTTCTGGCCAGAGAAAAATTTTTCCTTGTGTTCAGAAGTTTCCAACCAGATGGAAGGGCCATATCCACAGAAATTCAGCATCAGTTTCTCACAAATCCTGCTCCGTTTGTGATAGGTTATCAAAAGTAAGAGATAAGTTAACATCCTCTGTTAATTTCTCTTAAAATAAAAGGTCAGAAAACCTGACTTCAGCTGCCACATTTTATTAAAAAATTCAAAAATAGGTATCAGCAGATTCTTCCATGTACAATGAGCAGTCTAAAGCAAGGTAGTTTCTTTTACTATAAAATATATTTTAAAAAAAGAGTAAGAAATGTCCAGTCAATTTGGCTTTTTGCAAAAGGCTGACTCCATAAAGACCAACATTATGTCATCGTCGTGTCTGATGGCCAAGTCTGCACTGTATACAAGGTGTTTTGGATAGAGATTTTCTTCTTGTCCTTACTTAAAGTGAAGTCTCATTATAGTTTATGATCTGTGATTTACGAGTTTGAACTGAGTTAAGATCAGTCTCAGCATATCATTTCTGATCCAGACTAGGTACTCTGGTTCATGTAAGTCTCTGTTGACGTGAGGCCAAGGTATGCAATCACTCATTACCCATGCCATCGCCCCGCTGATGGATTACTATGGAAGAAGTTGGCTCCCAGGATCATAAGGAGAATCCCTTGCTTCAGGGCACCATGGGGACCAGGGACTCCCCAAGGCTTGTGAGGGCTGGGGGCTCCCCAGAGTCTGTCCTGCCATTCCAGCCATGCTCAGGGGAAGGGCAGATGTGGGGAAGCCAGAGGGGGCTGACATAGGATCCTGTGTTGTGGGTGGGTGGAGGAGGCTCTGAGGGTGGCTGGGTAGGACTCAGAGTGCTGACAGTGCCCTCTGGACCCTAACATTTTGATACAATCAGTGAAGCCTTTCTGAAATTCAACTGCTTTTTTTCTCTTTTAATGAACATCACTCAGGAACTCAGGAATTAGAAAAGTCCCACTGTGCTGCCCCAAGCTATAACTGATAAAAGGTCATGGTATCCAACACTGGATCTGTACAGTTTTCAGATGGCAGATGCTGATGTCATAAACTTTACCCAGCCTGGGTTTTGGCTGCTTCAGTTTCTAAACAGAATCTTCCATGGCTGGCACTGGACTTCCTTTACTGACTCCTAAAAGAAAAGCCTCTTGCATAGATCTTATTCATTTCCTTCCCCAAGTCACACCTATGAGGATATAATTAATTTCCTCCCTACCTAGAAAAAGGAAATGTAAATACATCTTTTTTACCCTCCAGAGAACTGGACCGCAGAATCTCTCCTGCACTGAAGACATCTATTCAATGATACCTCAGAGCTGATCTAACAGCCCCTCAACCACCCTGCTCTGCAGAAAATGCGGCAAGAGACTCTTCAGAGGTGTCACCAGGATGCTTCCGTTTCCACCAACACATGGACCTATTGAAGAAGAATCAGCGTTGGATTTTGGACAATGGATATTGACAGTGTTCATTCCTTTCTTCTTTAACTACCCCCACAAGACACTCTTTCCTCTTACATACTACACAAAAGAGAGTCCTAAAGAATGAGTCTCATCACCTCTATGACTACACTGCAACCCACAGCAGAAGCCTTTCTGAATCCAGAGGGCTGTGAATGGCATCTCTTGCCCATTCAATTATCTCTTTATTTAAAGAAAACCCAAAAGCTGTTGAGTGGAAGAGTTTCTAATCCAGCTCTCCAGCAAAACATCGAGTTAAAAAAATTAATGAATTCACCAAGAAAATTATTTTTCCATAACATCTTCTTAAACTGTACTTCCAGTTAGAAGATTAAAAGTGTAAATAGACTAAATTAATACAAACAGAATGGAATGAAGTAAAAGTTCTAACAAGATCTAACTCCACTGTCCATACTGACTGGATACATGTTTCTGAGCAAGCATGAGTTATAATCATTAGCCCTTGCAGAAAAAATGAGAATGTGATGTAATATCAAAGCAAAGAAAGTACTGGGCCTGCTTATATGTGCTGATGTAACCAGGAATAAGTCTGTCAGTGGTAATTACTAAGAGAGGAACACACATGAGTTTTGACTGACTGGAACTGGGTTGTTATTAGGTTCACAGAGTTCACCAATCCCTTAGTGTGAGAAACATAAGATAATGGAACCAGCAAGGACTGCTGTCCTGTGAGCTAGAGATGGATGTGAAGAAGATAAAGTTCGAAATGTACAAAATTATACTGTTCCTATAAAACTTTTGATGAGAAATAGTAGGTTTTGTCTGGCAATCTCATAAATCGAGTGTTAAATAGTTATAGCCACAAATGGTTTTCTCTATGTCCAAATTTACCCAAATCCCCAGTTTCCAGGAAATTTCATGTGTATGAATTTGTCTTTTGGTTTTATTTTGTTGTCATTTGTAGCACTCTAACCCATGATGTGTATAAGCAATAATTCTGACAGAGCGACCTTTCAGATTAAAGACATCTCTGGATTCCATGTATATACATTACACAATTTCATCACAAAATTTCCACTGAATGTTCAGGTTCCTGCAGTGAACTCTCACTGAAATTCAAGTCACTCATTTTTTAGATTCAAAATCTTCCCCATCAAACAGATGTACAAAAGCTCCAGGTCATGCAGAAATTCAGGGCTCAGGATTTAAATATTACTCCTTGGAAAGTTCCCCTTTGTTCTTGCTTCCATGGAAACTTATCTTCTCAGCATCCCTGGAGTGAAATCTTGTAGCAGCTGAGAGAAGAGTGGCATGGATTAGGTCTATATTCTAATAATACTGTCCCTGATTCTGCTGCTTTCATCTAAAAATCTGAGTAAGACTATTAACTCCTCTAAACATCTAAGCATTTCATTTGGTCTTCTATCAGCTACTCCTCTGTTGAGATTAAATACTGACTAATGTTTATCTTTCAGAAAAACAGCCAGTTATAAACCCACTTATTTTGGTTTTGGTCAGTGTCCAGCTGAGAGTCCTTGTCTCCTCTCCATCAAAAAAGCAGATTTCCTCACTTTGAGGGTGCTAGCCCATTGCCATTGGGGTATCTCACAACGACTATTTTGGCAAATGCTTTGGCTTCCAGTCTCTCACCAGCAGGTCCTTTTCCCTGTCACTCTTTGCTCCAGCCTCTGCTGTCTCACTTTTTTAATGTGGACATGCCAAGGTGGAACACATTGTGCAATTACGAGCAGCTAATTACTTAACATGTAGAGAAGTAAATTCATCTTGTCTTTCTTACTCAATCATCACATTATTGTTCATACAGGGAAAACCCACACTGCACCACACTAGAGCTCATTTTCAGCTAAATCATCACTCTGCCCAGAAATCCTAGCCAGGGTGGCAGGCTGTCAGGATATAATCTACCTGCAGGTATAACCTCCCCTGCTTATTCCCCTGCTCTCAATCATATCAAAACATTTCTTCTGACTGAATTTACTAGTTAGATCCAAGCCACTCTAAGAGACTGCAATCTGAAATAAGTAAGAATCCTGTATCTTTATGTAATTTATAAAATATAATAGGATTTCAGAGTATTGAGTAATGTCTCTGTTGTGTTACTGCTAGATTTTAATGCAAAATAACAGATTTTAATAACAGATTTTAATGCAAAAAATTACCATTCTAATCATTTAATGGAGTGATATCCTGAATAAAAGCATAGACCGTGAAATAATTCTTGTATTGGA
This sequence comes from Pycnonotus jocosus, assembly GCA_013400435.1. Taxonomy (NCBI): domain Eukaryota; kingdom Metazoa; phylum Chordata; class Aves; order Passeriformes; family Pycnonotidae; genus Pycnonotus; species Pycnonotus jocosus. Next base: position 209,943 of record VWYP01020230.1, on the reverse strand, counting down.
CCACAAGTGTGGTAATATTTCTCAGTTAAAGGCTTTCATTAATAAGGTATCTGCCACACAGTTTGCTGAATTGTTCCCACATTTTCTTAGGATCATGTTCTTCACCTCACATTTTCTTAGACTCCAAATACTGTCTGACCACTATTTTGAATTTGTCTATCTTCTTATTTGAGCTGTTTGACATCATAATTCTATGCTCATTATGCACTCTCACATTTCATTTTAGAAATGTCATACACTTCTTCATCGGTGGTGATCATATTAAAGATCACAAGAGATCACAGAATAGAGAGAGAGGATATAGCGCACAGCAAGATGTTTACTGTTGACGGAAACACTGCTGAAGGAAAACCAATTTTCATGTATATAATTACCATTATATAAAACCATAAGGCTAGGCAAAAGCCTATTTTCTAAACATTTTCTGTCTCATGTTTAGACCAAAGCTCTGTAGCTCAATTTGCAGAAAACAGGATGTTTGTTCATAACAGTAAGGTAAAAATTGTTTCCCTTTTTTAAAGCTGCAAATGATGGTACTTGCTTTTTTAGGTATTTCAAAATAAAAAAAGCCAGAGATTTGGAGATAAAAGTGCATGTTTCTTAATTTAGTGCTTCAGTGTCAAGCCACAGTAACTGTCAGTATAATAGAAGTACTCCTGCACAACAGAAGTGAATGGAAACTTTGACTTTTATTTACATGCATGGAGGATCAAACGCTTTGTGTAAAATCAAGACAGTGGCTGCTATCCCAGATCAGCAAGGAAGAGAAAGATCTGAAGTTAGAGGCTGGCAACATAACCATTCTGGCACTTTGACATCAATACATCAACTAGAAAGAAATGTTATACCAGCTTATTGAAAAAAACCTATCAACTAAAGCCCTGATACAAGAAGAATTAATTTAAATTCATTATTTGAGCCATGCTTAGTTTGAAACACAGGCCAGAAGCTCTATGGGCCCTGGTAGGGTTTAACCAGATGCTTACAGGTCACTTAAAACCCAGGCTGGAATAAAATTCTAGACTCAGAACAAGTTTCAAAGAAATTTGAAAGAAGAGTCTTTGCTCCAAAAATAGCTGAAGAGTCACCTTGCCTCAACCATGTCAATCAGAAAGATAATGGGAGATTTCAAATTATTAGTCTTAAAGACAGAAAGGTTTAGTTAAACCACAATATATATGGACTCAACCATGAGACATCATAAAAAGAGAGCTTTGAAAAGACTTCACAGATGTGTCCCCACCAGACTCAAAACAGTGTTCTCCAGGAAGTACTTCCAGAGGGAGGCTTTACCCCAAGGAAGAGGGAGCTGCAGAGCAGAAGCCCTGGCAGGCTGTGGACAGCCAGCTCAGGGGACAAGGATAGAGGGTTCATGGGCACAGCCTCTGGAATTTTTGGACTCAAAAGGTGGAGGTAGCAGAAGGAACTGCCTTGACATGCAGCAGCAAGAAGAGCTTTGGAGATGTAGTTTATCCCAGCAACAGAAGGTGTTTGCTCTGATTTTAACGGTTAAATGTCCCAATTGTATTGATACTAAATATTTCTATGGTTCAGTTTTCAATTATTGAATGTCATGGTTTAATCTCAGCCAGAAACTAAGCATCAAGCTGCCTCTCACTCACTCCTGCTCCCCACAGCAGGAATAAGAATTAGAAAAAGGAGTAAAACTCCTAGGTTGTGGTAAGAATGGTTTAATAATTGAAGCAACAGAAATATCAACATCAAAATAGTAGTAACAATAACAACTATAATTAAAAAGAGAGAGAAATCAGATCCCAGAAAGACAAGTAATGCACAACATAACTGCTTGTCACCCACTGGGCAGTCCCCAGCCTGTTCCCAAGCAGCAATCGGCCCCTCACAGGCAATTCACCTCTGTTTACATATGGAACATGGTGTTCTATGGGATGGAATATCGCTTTGGCCAGTTTAAGTCAGCTGTACTGGACAAGCTCCTTCCCATATTCTTGTGCACCTGCTCTCTGGCAAACTGAAATGTCCTTGATTTAGAGCAAGCACTACTTAGCAACAACTACAACATCAGTGTGTTATCAACATCATTCTCATACTAAATCCAAAACACAGCACTGTGCCAGCTACCAGGAAGAAAATTAACTCTATTCCAGCTGAAATCAGCACACTAGGCCAAGAATTTATTTTTAAAATAATACAAAGATTTGTCGGGATTTCTTTTTTAGAAATATGATGCATTTTCTCCATTGCCTTGTATTTCTAAATATTCTTCTTCCACCATTATCATTAAAGAGTTACCATATGTATCAAGGCTTTCAACAGTGTAATTGTATGCAACCCACTCCCTCCTTAAACCAACTTCACTGTCTCTACTGTATGCTGATCTCACACAGGCTCTTATACTGCCTTGCACCTGTAGTGCATCTGTTCACTTCCTAATTATATGTTAGTCAAAGCAAATTAATACCCTTGTGTATGGTTCATCCTCTTTGTCTTCCCAGGAAGAAACTGTCTGGTGGGAGAAGTCTCTTTCAGTCATGGTGCTCTGCTCAAATTTTTGTTTGACTGCTTGGCTTTGTATTTTCTAAGGTGAAGATTATTTTGGGTGGAATTTATGTAACCTAAGATCAGGCTTCCAACATAGGTATTTATGTGGGAGATAGTAAGCCAAGTTTCCTGTACTGGACTGTGAAGAAAAGGATGCATTTTAAGGACACAAGTCAGCCTATCTTGTGTTAAGTACTTATACATGAATTTTACCTTAAGATTTCATTGACCACTCTCTCTATTTAGACTAGAAGTGTGAGCAGTTCAGTAGCAGAAACAGATAGTTGTACTAAGAGCCAGTCTTTGGTACATATGAAGAAGACAAGGTCAGAAAACATATGCAATGCAGGAACAAGAATGAAAATTGCCGTAGTCCCTAATACCAAAGCTGAACATTTTGACAGCCTCCAGCAGGTTTCTGAGAGACCTGCTTTTGTCTCTTGCTAGAAAAGGTTTTGTGCTATGGATGTTTCTCTCATTATGCCACAGGGATGAAGTTTTGATTCCAATACTTACCCTTCACCAGCTGATTCTTGGATGACTTGGCCTAAGTTCATTGAGCCTCTTGAAGGCATACCCAAGACCCCCAGCTTAACCTGCTGTTCTCTAAAAATTATATGTACAATGAAGGAAAGGGTTCCACGTGCTCTCAGAGGCTCATGTTGGGGAAGAAAGAGGCTCCTGCTTTACAAAGTTTCCTGTGGGCTGATGGATTTGTAAGAACGAGGATCAGTGAACATCTATTTGTAGCTCACATTCACTTGTTAGGTTATGTTTTGATTTTGTGTAATTGTTAGTTTGCATTATAAGTAGTTATCTCAGTTCCCTACAGAGAATTAGTGCATCCCTGGTTATTTTGCTGTCTCTAAAATGTCCTTTTTTTATACTGTCTGAGTTGGCAGGAGTATTCTGTAAAGATGGCAAGTCCAAAATCTTCTCTTTTCTTCTCCGCTGCACTGCTCAGAGGGAATTGCCACTACATCAGCTCGTTGCCAGCATCAAGAAATTCCTCCAACATCATGCATGAGATGCTCTGAATATCCAATCTGTTTGAGTGGGAAAAAATAGAGGGAGGTAGGATAAGAGGAAGAATGACAACAAAATTTGATCATATTTAATGGACCATGGTAGCTGTCCTTAACTGTGGATATAAGAACTTTCTTTTCTCTCTGCTGGAGCAGGACTCAAACAGGGGTAAATACAGTGTTTTAAATAACTGACATTCAGCAATCTCCAGGAAATATTTGTTTGTTTCTTAAAAAAGTAACACATTAGGTGACACATGCACATTTGGAAAATACTTCTGACATGAAAAGTACAGAGCAGCAATTTGAGAGGCTTGAATTAAGACTTTCAAAGCTGGTACAATTATCTGACCTATTCTTCTGGGCAAAAGGGAAGAAAAGATGGAATTGCTGATACTCCGTAACGGAGTAACCTAGAGTAACTACCCAGAGTACCATGTCTGAAGGTTGTTCAGCACCCAGTGTGAGATGCACACAGAAGTAAAGGTGGCCAGTTACTTTTATTGCCATTCAAAAAATCTGAGAAATAGCCTCAAATTTCTCCTTGCCTTGCAGAGGGTCATACTCCTTGTCATCCTTAGGTTGTGATGGCAATACTTAAATACTGGGTGACCCAGCCTGGCCTCAGCTGGAAATTTGATGGAAACCAGCTTCTTTCCTTAAGAGGATACCAACTACATGTACCAACATACCATATGGCCAGAACAATACAAAGTATGGTATTTTCACTTGTGTTTTGGCACTACTTGTAGTCTCAGCTGCAAGTCACAAATGGACAAGCCAATGGAAATGAAAATTAAAAAACAAAACCAAAAACAATGCACAAAGTTATAGAAGCTTTCTCAAACCTCAAGAAAGGATTTGATCAAAGCAAATCTTTTGTTTTGGTAACTCTTTTCTGTTATCTATTCTCTGCTCTCTAATTGTTATATCTTTGCATGGAATGAATCCATGGCTGTGTCTGGAAATTTCTTTTCCTGAAGATTCTTGCCAAACCAATATTCTCTGCTGAGGCTGACAGGCTTTATGGAAAAGTGGCCATGTTGAGCTGGGGGAAAGAAGTAGGTTTCTAAGAGTAGAGGAAAAGAGAAAGAGAACGCAGACAGAAATGTGATGGGGTTTTGATCCAAGAATGCATTTTTTCCATTCAAATACATTCTGACAAAGTGCTTGGAAGGTTTTGTTTTCATTCAAATATAGGAAAAATATCAATTCTGCAGTGTTCAAAGTTATCATGAAGTAGAGCTGCTGTTCGCCAGCCAGCTCTAAATGCATCATTAATGGACTTACTTTTGTTCTCACTGCACAGATGCAAAGTTGGCAAGACTCCACTGTCATTAGCGAGTTACCCCAGGCTAACACCTGGCTAAAACAAGATTAAGGCCCACTGCCCTTAGATTTTCTCCAATGTATGGCATGTGTTAGAGCACACAGGGCCTCTCTCTTGTTTGCAAAGCAGAAACTAAATATATGCTGTGTACAACACCTCCTAACCTGTGCCTAAACTTTAGGTGTATAAGTAACCTGTGCCCTGAAAGAAAGTGCCAGATTTCCCTTATAGTCAGTGGAGAGAAGTATGTGTTTGTGAATGCTTCCAGAGGGCAAATGTGTCTGCCTCTGCCTGGAAATTTTGCAGGCTTTTGTACTCTTTCCATTGATCTGGGAGGGAATTCAGACAGTAAACTTCAGGATAACTGCTTCACTGCGTTCCTAAAATTTATTCAGAATCAGTTTTTGCTTTCAGTAAATTGGACAACATCTAATATGAATCTGAGGGGAGCAGTGCCTTTGCATAATATGTCCATTAGTAACACTGCCATTAAAGTATCACTGAAGTAAATAGCATAAAAGCAGTGTAAATTGATCCAGTCTCAAAGCCTGCTTCACTGCAAAAGTTTGTTTAAGCCCTGGACCTGTTTCAAAGCTTCTGTAACTCATGATATCATGCCAATGTCCATACCTCTGCCTAGCGTGGATTTATGTCATTAGTAAGAGGACATTGGGTTTACCACAATGCTAAAAAACTCTCTGTAGCTTGCAAAAGTGTGTCCTTGATACTGGCTGATGAACAATTAACTTGCACATCATGAATAAAAGAAGAAAATCCATGAAGCCAGCAAGGAGCAATTCCATGTCCTTTGGGCCTTTCTTGATCCAAGGAAGCTCCAGTGTCAGAAGGACCAGTAGACTAAATGAGCAATAGACATCTCCTAAAGATGAGCATAAAATTTTCAGGATTATTTACACAGTTAAAACAAACAAACAAACAAACCACACTGCTAGAAAGGGGATGTTTTCACATTAAAAAACATGAAAAACACTACTGTTTCATGCCTACCTATAATCCTAGTCCACCTGGTGCACAGTATCTGCATACTTCTCTTTGTCTTCTAAGAGCCTGGACTGCTGAATAATGACCACAAGCCCATCATTTGTTTGGCCTGACAGGTGATGCCTGTAAGAGATGTCCTGTATCAGTCAATAATGGTGATTTCTCTCCATTACTGTTTGATCAACATTCATTATAAAAATTTTTCCACTCTTCCCTGTATCCAGCCTCTTCCAGCAGAGCCATCTTAATCTATAAATAAAAAGGCACAGACTCTGTAGTCTTTGAATATCATTTGCCAGATGATTCCTTTTTTATTTTTCTTATCATCTTGGTTTTGTCAGAATTGTATTTAACTTGATAAGAATACTTCAAAATAATTTTATAAAGTTATGTGCAATCCACTGTCAGCCTGTGTTACATGAACCCCCACTTTGTGGCAAATACAGTGTGCTGAAACACGCTGAATTATGAAGACAAGCAGTAGCATTACCTAGACACTTGCTCCTTGATACCATTTTCCCTGAGTCCTACTGGAAAATCAAGCTATTACAAATTTTTGCAAAACATACCTAAAAAGGGGATAACTAAATGTCCATCAGCAGTCTTCATTTCTGTGCTTTATGAGTACTGAGTATTTGTCTTTGCAACATTCACAGATTTTTTTTTTGTGTATATATATTTTAAACATTTTTTTACTGTACAATAACCTCTCCAGCTTCCCAGTCCTAAATGCACAACAGTAGCCTGAGACTCCAGCTATAGCATCCCTTTGACCCCTGATGCTGAGCTCACAGCAGCAGCCTCAAGAACCTCATCTCTTCTGTGGCAGGTTGCAGGTGTGCTTGCCAGGCCAGATGGGTGGGTCCTGATCCCTGGAGCATCTGCACAGACACTAAAATGTGCTGTGCTTCCAAACCAGCCTTTCTGCCTCTCACAGCTTGTCTCTGCTCCCTGGTCTTCTCTGCTTCCTTTGCTTCCCCCCACACACCCACAAGAGCTGCCACTTCTCTTCCTGGGGGGCTTCACTGCACAATCCCAGCAGCAGCAGCAGACAGATGGATTCCTCAGCCAGGAATTTTGCCTCCTGCTCTCTGCCTTTGATATTCCTGCTGCTACTGAAAACAGGAGCATGTCAAGGGAACTCCAACAGGAGCATGACTGAGGTCACACACCCACCAAGAGTGCATAGAAAGTAATTTTGCTACTTGATATTCTGCTGAGAAGGGATTTCAAGTGTGGCCCAACCAGGTTCTGTAATGTTTAGTCTATCTGATATTTTTGTTAATGATCTGGATAATGGAAAAGAGAGAAAATATGTAGAATTTGCAGACAATGTCAACCTGGAGGGAGCTGAAAGCTTTTAAGGGGTTAGAATTAGAACTGGAACTTGATAAATTGGAGGCATTGTCTAAAATTAACCAAATGAAATTGGTGAAGATAAATGTATTGCCGTATATGTAGGAAGGAGAAATAAAATGCTAGTAAAATTAGGAGTAAAGGAGCAGGCAACAACACCAAGAGGAAGGTAACAGTGCAGGACAAATCAAATATGCATTTATAAACTGATGCTGATAAAAATAAAGGATAATTTAATTCTGTATGATATTGGAAGTAATGTTGTATATGATGCAGGAGCAGTACTTACTCTACATTACAGTATTGCACCTGTGTCCATTTTGGGGCACTGCACAGCAAAAAGCCCATGCAGATATCCTGGAAAGTAGCCAAAGGGGGGGCAAGGAGAATGATAAGAGGTTTAGAGAAAAGGTTGAAGGAGTGGGGTTTGTTTAGTCTAGAAATGAGAAGACTGAATAGGGACACTATAACAGTCTTAGAATACATAAAAGGTTGTTCTGAAGAGGACAGTGATCAGTTGTTCTTTATGTCCACTGACTATTGCACAAGAAGAATTTAGCTTACTTTATAGCAAGGAAGATTCTAGATATATATTAGGAAAACCTCTCTAATAAAGAGTGAAGTACTAGCATAACATACTTTCAAAGGCTGCAGAATAGCAGCAGAGGTTTTTAACCAAAGGTTAGTCAAACATCTGTGACCTCGTGATGTGTGGGGGCTCCAAACCAAGCCAGATTTGAAGAGAGTTTCTCAGAGACAGCACAGGGACCACCTCTGGAAACAGTGCCTGTTTCCTGACAATGCCCTGGCCTCTGGCGCAAAGGAGGCAAATGCCAGCAATTGTCAGGGAAACTATTCAACCTTTTTATGCAAACTGTTTTCAAACGACCTCTTTCCCCTCAATCTGTTCTAGGAAGCAGAGAAACACTTTAGATAAAACTTTACTCAGAAAAGGGTTCCCTATATCCCAGGCAAACACCTGAGTAATTACAGTCTGAAAAGTTAATTTAGCAAATTATATGCAACAAAAAAAAAAAAAAAATCTTAAAATACAGAACGTTAGGAAACCTTAAGTATAGGTGGTGTTACCAAACTCCACACGTAATTTTTATTACAGTGTCAACACAAAGATCTAGCCAAGGTCATCATCCTGAGAACTTGGTGAAGGACGGAGATAAAGGATATTAAAATAGTTACATATGCTAATAACAGTCAATGAACTCACGACAATTTTTTGTCTTTAGAAGCTTGGTAGGCTACTCTGTCTCTTGATATCACCAGTCCTTTATTCTGGAAATGGTTAGAAAATCTTGGGTTTTAATTAATTTTCTGAAGTGCTTTTCTTTGCTTCTTGATTCTGCTAGATCAGGATGAAATTTTAAAGATTATCTTTATAAATTTAGGAGCTAGAAATATTCCCTTGAAATTAAAGGCAAAAGGGAAAAAAAAGGAAAAGAGAGGAAAGAAAGAAAGCTGAGACCTTCACTAAAGCACCTGCCTTGAGGAGTTAAGACTTCAAGCAAAATACTGTGAGACTCATAATAATAGTGTGAGAATTGGCAATCCTTCATCAGGGTATAATTTCCCTTTCTTCTAAACCCCCTTTTTACTAGCAAAGTGGTCACACTGTAAAGAAGACTAGACCCCTAATATTAGGAATAATCCACAGGTAAGGTCACAGCTGAAGTTCCATTCCCAAGCTAAAGAATGGTTACAGTCACTGAAAAAATTACATAGAATCTTTCTTAGGATATTGGGGGGGTTGTAATTAGAGGAAATGTATCTCTGTACCCTACAGAGAAAGCAAAAATGTGTAATTGTTTTCCATAGTAAATTAAAAAGGGTGAAATTAGACAGATGAGTAAGGAAAGATGTTGATTAAAGAGTAGAAAGAGCCTGAATACATGGCATATGCCTCATTGTGTGTGTTTGAGCTCCGGTCATGAAAAGCCAGTTGTGCTGAAGGCTTGTTAGAGCTTGTCTCACAGCAAGGCAATAAACAGGAGTAAAGGGATTTCTGTGTGAAGCCACCGACCAGGATGCAGCAGGTGCACCCCTGAGCAGGGAGCTGCACCCTTCCAGCACAGGGCTGGCCACGGCAGCAAGGTCTCTGCAAGGGGCTAAAGCCATCACTGACTTCAGGCTTTTGGTCAGCCCCTAGCTAGGCTGTTTGCTTAACACAGGCTACTTCACAGAAGTGTTGTCAGAGAAACATGGCCTTTGCTTTTTTTGTATATTTTGCCCAACAAAGAGGAACAACATGCCAAGCAGCATATAATGCATATTACCACAAGACACTTCCGTTCAAACATCATGCCAGAATTTTGATCTAGGCATTGCAGAAGTGGTTCCTATGCCAAGCCATTCCTTTCCTTTCAATATTCCTTTGTGAGCAAGGCATGTCCTGGAAGAAAAAGTGAAATGAAATCAAATTTATTTTCTTGCCATGTTTGCAGAATATCTCTTGAAGACTAAGAGCTTCTTTTTTTTTTTTTTTTTCTTTTGTTTTTTTTTTTACCTAAAGTTATGCTCAGCATGCTTAGAGCTACAATCTGTCATCAAAACTCATACCCACATGTCCCTCTGTAGTTACAAAGTAGGATGAGCCCAGGGAAATCCATCCTCCTTCTGAAGGATACTTCTGCAGCCAACAGTCTTGAAGCAGAAGGTAACTGCCCTCAGCACAACCCCTCTCAGGGGAATCAAAAGGCATGAAATCAAGTTTGGAGTTTCATTCACCCTGGACTCAAAGGCTTTTTATGCAATCTGCTCCTAGAACTCAAGCACCTAGCAAGGCGATGCAGAAAGATCAGGAAAGTATTTGGTATTTTGATCTGAGTGAGGCAGTCAGCTCTCCAACTATGAGCAGAGGAATTTTCTTCAGCTAGAAAGATTTTCCTTTACTACAGAATCAGGGTTTGGGGTGGAATGAAGCCTTTTAATTGCCTGTCCTTCTTGAAAGGGATCAAGCTCCTGGTATTTTACCAGAAGCATTTCACAGAGGAAGTTCAGGCACAAGATGGACATTTAAGTGCTTTGTAATAGGACACTTTGAGAATTTTGCATTGGTCTGGTTCCCTGTGTTCAGTGACAAAAAATTCAGAGGTCCAAGCCAAGGTCTTTACCTGCATCTGGATGGAAATCATCATAGGACTGGTAGAGAGGAGGAGAAGGAGTTACTTAAGAAAATGTAAGAAGTACATTTCTTAAGAAAATGCCTAAGTACCTAATTCCAGACATGCAAATAAATCTTTGCTAGGATAAGAGGGTTTAAAATAAGCTTTTAACAAATATTTTCAGGAACATGTCTTTTCTGGACATTCTCAAGTTTTCGAGGCCTCATATTACTTTTCACTAAAAGTAACTTTTCTCAGTGTTCTCAACACCTGAAAGGTTTAAATACTGTGTATCTAAGTGGAGTGTCCCAAATGGGTAGAAAAATATATCTTCTAGCTCTGCATTCTGCAAGCTCTTCATAACTGCAAGCAATCCAATTGCTGTTAAAATTTTCAGTATAATGGCTGTCTTCACTTGGTGAGCAATTTTTCATAATTTGTTCATGTTTATCAACTGTTTGTATCGTAAAAAATTACTTTTTGATAGGAGAATAAATTTTTTTGGAAGTTCCTGCTATTGCAACAGACTGTGCTTTCATGCTAGCAACAATGCTTGCCTCATAACCCACCCTTGCACTTGCATGCCTGTTGTGTAAGACTTTAGCTTAGAACATCTTGTATTGAGAGTTCTGTTCTGTACATGACTTAGTGTAACTCCCTAAGCATTTTGCATCTAGGAATCTTTCCTTATGTTAAATAACAGCATGGGCAAAGCTATATTACAGGGGCAAACTATTTCCAAACTATCCCCACAAGTTCAGTAAAATCTGCAGAGGTCTGCTGTGATTCTTTAGTGCTTGCAGGTCACATCCATTTTCTCTCTCAATGAGCTGCTTTGTTTATTCAGTGTTGTGTCTTAGAAAATCACAGCAATGCAGTAATGCAGAAGATGCATCATGCACTCGGCAATCATGGGCACCTTCTGGGTTAAAGAAAACTTTCTGGATATGATCATGAACTACTGAAAAAGTAGAGTGTCTTTTTCATCCTATTCTCTTTGATCAAAATTCTCTTCCTTGTTTTCCAGCTCATAGACACATATCTGTTACAAGATTCCAGCAGAATATCTATATATAGTAAGACAGTAGATTTGTATTTGGGGAAAAAAATAAGGGCAAGCAAATGTCAGAATTTTGCATGTATTGGTCATTCAGTATCCTCAGAAGTATCAAATGCTTAACCTTCAGAAAAAATCAGAGCTTTTTCACAAATTCACAGATTTGTACAAACTGGTGTAGATTAATTGAACAGGACTAAAGCCACCTCGTGACCATGGAGGTTCTAGCTTCTGGCTTCACTCCTTGCATTCTCCAGACACAGCGGATATATCCTGTAAGAGTCAACAGGGAATTCTGCTGTTAATTTGTGATGAGATTCTCTTCAGTCTATTTTAAACATAGAAAAAAAAATTAGAACATGGAGAAGCCTCCAAAGCATCAAGTGGAGAAATACCACCCTGAGCAGACACCATGGGAACAGAAACATGGTTGCATCCTGTTGATTCTTTCAGAGGCTCTCAGATGGAGGTCAGACGATGGGGCTAGTGACAGGAGGAAATACATAGTGAAGGAAACGAAGACACATGGTACTCAACTCAGAAACAAAACAAGTTTCTTCAGAGCCCACGCTGACTGGTGACACATCCAGGCCATCTGGGTTTGCTTGCATTTAAAAAATTGGGCTTTCCAAGACCTGGAGCAGTCCAAGATCTCCAAAACACAGAGACTCTTACAGTACCTTCATTTTGCCAAGCATGCAACTGCTATGTAAGGCTTGGACCTGCAACATAAGGACATCTTGCTCTTCAGAGCAAAGAACTGCGATATGACACTGATCAAATGCATATAAAATCTGCAATTGGAAGTGAAAAGAAGTCTCATTCTATTTCACAAGCTCTTGCCTTAAAAGCTTTCTCACTTGTTTTGAGAACACTACCTGCTACACAGGGTCTGGCCTCGCCCCAAGTCTCTCTGAAATTAACCAGACTCGTGTTCAGTTACTTTGCACACCCTCCCTCCAGTTTCCTTCTAGTGTAAGACTAAGACTTGAAATTACTTTACTAATTAATGGTGGGGATTAGCAACAATTGTGACAAAAAAGACCTGATGCTGTATGCCATACCTGGGTAAGGTGTCTCCTACCTCATCTCTACAGCAAGAACAAGACCTGTAGAAAGGATGTAGTAGTGCAGGAGGCTTTTAAAATTCCCCTCCTCTCAGTACAACATACAAGGAAAGCATTATATGATAATATTATATCATATTATATCATTATATAGCTCTATAATAATATTATATAATTATATACAGTCCTGCCAAAGCTATGAATATTCCTACCTTTACCAAGCTTCTGGGAAATTTCTCTAACTATGAAAAAAAAAAAAAAGCTATTAAAAAATCAAAAAATTCTGTTAGCATGCTGCCATATTTCCCAGTGGCAGCACTTCATTGCAGAGAAAGTATCAAGTCTTCCTTCTGCCTCTTCAAGGACTGGTTCTCCCTGCTCTCTCCTTGTATTCTGCATTAATGAACGTGCCCTTCTGTTTGACTCCCTCATTGCAACCTTTCCACTCATCCGTCTGTCACTTGGCAGTAGCTTCGGAGGGCTCTTCCCAGGGACATTTCGTGTTTATTCAAGTGTTGCTGTGCTGTGAGACTAGAGAAGCAGATCTGTTGCTTCCAGCTAAATCTGTTTATTTCCCAACCCACAGCACCATATATTCCCATAAAAAAGGCAGGAAGGCAGATACAAAATTGAAAAGAAGTCAGGGGACTCTTTTTCTTTCTCATATTCCCTTTTGTTGCACATGGCCTTTCTATTCGGGTAGTACACAGTGAAGTCAGGGTTTGCAGAACCCATGTGAAAACAGCTTCTCCTATACTCCATTCATTTGTGATCCATTTGCTTTTACCACAAGATTATGATGAGCTTAATATATATCAAGATAGTGCAAATGTACAGAGGGAGGCCAGCCCTTGGCCCTACAGAAATCCCAGTTTGTAATGAGCTGGACATGGTCCTCACCAACAGGCTCTGGTGGGGTGCAGATGGAGCAGGAGGAACTGTAGGTGCATACTGTGGGTACCATGGGGTTATCTTGGGATAGAACAGCTCTCTCTCTCATGTTAAATGTGGATGGTGGCTACGGCTGCAACCTGGGCGGGGGGGACACATGTTTTTTCCTTCCTCAGCCATGTTCGTCCTACGTCCATTAGGCTTGGAATGAAGCCCAGGTTAGGAGACACATTTGAAGTTGGATGTTACTGCCTGTTCTGACCAGAGAGGAGACAAAATAAGTCAGTAGATAGCTTAAGAACTTGCTTTGGAGTGGTCCCATTTTCTGGAGACTCTGCAAGAGATCATACCCAGCCTATCCATCACTGCTGAGCAGCAGCTGTGCCATGGGGCATGCAAAGGAAGGCTGCTTTTGGCTGCGCAGGGTGAACACTCTTGGGTTACTTTCTGCTCTCCACAGGGCAGGAGCCTATGCAGAAACACCTGCTGGAGACTGGTTTATGTGCTGTGACGTACTGAAACAGCAGTTCTTTCTCTCACTGAGCCCACAAAACAAAAACAAATACAAAAACAAAAACAAAAACAAAAAACACCTGTATGTGGAATTGGCCATGGTGGCAAATGTAGGAAATTAAGATAATGCTTGGCATTCAGAGCAACCTACAAGAATAGCAAAAGATTATAGGTCTCTACACACATACAGTCCCAAGTTAACATGTAAAGTATATCCGTACTTTACAAGACAATAACAACAGAACTATCAGCATGAAAAATGGCAAAAACTACAATAAAAATTTACTTTTATTAAAATCAAGCTTTGAAAAGGTGTACAGGCTAAAAGGATGCCATTTCATTAGCTTTGGGAAAAAAAAAAGTTAAATAGGTGAAATTCAAAGCTTGCAATACTGACCTACTCTGCATTGTGGGAATATATGAATTAAAGATTTGTGTAAATACACTAGAAAAGACAGACCAAAAGGAAAACAGGAAGAAGAGAGAATAGCTCTTGCTCCCTGCAGTGCACACTGAACAAGGCTACAGCTGATTGTTAAGAGGATTGTGATCATCAGAGAATGAAATTCTGAAGCAGTCACTGGGATGGAGATCTTCATCCAGTCGCAAGGACCAGCATCCTGCTGGGGCGGTCCAGCCAGCAGCCCAGTACATGCACAACTTTGAGACTTTGCAAGAGCTAAAGAATCTCTGCACTTGAAGGACCAACACAGTAGCCTCAAAAACTGCTCCAGAACAGGCCTAGGTCTTGACCAGTAAAGACTGGGGATCACCATACAAAGTTTGACGCCTGGAAATGCAAATACCAGCACTCCATGGTTGAACGCTGGATTCATATAAAAGTATCAGGATAGTGGATTGTAGAGAGAATGTCAGCCAGCTATAAATGCCTTATCATCAGCTCTAGCTAACAAAAGGGACTTGATAAACATTGTCTTTTCCTGTGTCTCACAAAAATGGAAACCAACTTTCACCTTACAAATTTACAAAAGGAATAAAAACCTGGAAGGTCTACTGATTGTAGACATAGCCCCTTAAGTTTGTGACACAAAGCTCCAGGTAGATTGTATACCTCCACATCTGATTAAAAAACACCTATTTGCAAACAAAACATGGGTTGTGGTTTCCAGAACTACCACTGAGACTATGCTAAATTATCAGACCATTTGTGTAGGGCAACCCATGAGGCACACTTCCTACCCCACTATGATCTAAGCAAGGAGCTGTGAATATTAGATGTGATATTGTGTACAGGCCACAGGATATCAAATTCCCCAGTACAACACAAAAGGGTGGTAAACCCATCCCTTACCCTCACACACCATTATTCAAATATTAGAAAATAATCGAGGATACTTTATGTTGGCCCAAATGAACAGTGACACAGGAAAACCATCATGTTGCAGATGTCAAAAATATAGCCAAGTCAAAGAAAACAAATAAGCTTAGTGGTTGGTTGGTACCCTCAAAGCAAATTAAAATTTTAATAGTACATAGCTTGTCTTGAATCTAGGAACCAGGTAAAATTATTTCTCAACTCCAGCAAAGAATCCAGATGAACCCACACATCTATGTGGGGTTTTTCTCTGACTTTCTTTTTGCATACAAAAATAGGCAGTGTATTATTCCAGATTACAAAAGTCTGCTAATCAGTCAAATGAATAATTCTTCTCCCAGATAGATGAAATAGAAATGCTACTTGTCCTCATTCTTTTATTTCCCAGGATGGCCATCATAACGCTCTCATATTGGACACCATATTGTATTCTTTATATTCTGCAACTCTCCTGCTACCTGGAGTCCCCTAAGGGCTACTGAGGACTGCTCAGAATTGAATGTGAACTGCTTTTTGCCATCTTTATTGGCAGGAAGACAAAGTTCAAACATGTAGCTACACTAAGAATAGATAGACATATTCACACCACAGGTCAATCTATCCTATTGCTCAGCTCCAGGAACTGATGTAATGGGAAGAATATGAAAACAAGGAATAGAGTTGAAAACACGGCAAAGATTTGAAAACAAAATTGGGATTTCCTTGGCTGGGAGTGTATCTATCCCTTTAACAGCTCTTGGTAGACCTTTTACTGCAGTGCATGTGCTCAGTTGTGTTTGAACCTGTGTAAACCTTTAACAGCCATGGTATTTTTCATCACAGCATTCCACAGCTTAACTCTCTTTCTCAATGAAACCTTGTCCTTCTGTTTGCTTTGAAACTGCCCCTACTAGTTTCATTTAATGATTCCTCGTCCTTATATTGTCAAAGAAAGCAAACACTTGCTACTTACCTGTAGAATCTGCTTGGGTCTATCTGCTGATACTTTCAACATTGATCAGTAGCTTAGTATTAAGATTACTAAAAGATCCATAAGCAATTAAAGAAAAGATATAACTCTGATTAATGCACAAAAGCTCAATAAGATAATATTTAGTATTAGGTCAGGGCTAAAACTAAATTTGCTTCTACCCAATTCCCCATAACTGAGGGAGAAGCAGTAACTCTTTCCATGGCCTTAGAGGGCTCAGTTGCTGTTGAATTTGCTATCTCCCAAGGCTAAGATTTGAGGTGAAAAGTGTCTTCCACACCAGGTTCCACAAGGCTCAGCGTCTACTAGGTACAATTCTGTCTGACCTAGATCCTGGGCCATCAATCAATAACAGTCAGGGGTTTCTGATCTGCAGGGGAAAATGTTTTCCTGTATTTTTTGATATATTGGGAGTCAGGGACCACAATAAAGTAATATCTACCAGTGCTAAAGTAGATACCTCTGTATGTTATCTGATTTGCAATGAAAATAGGCAAATGAAAAGGGGAAAAAAAATCTTAAATGAAAAATACTTCTGTTATCTGAAAATAGTATTACACAAGCCTCTCTTTTTGGAAATTATCCATTCATTTTCTTCATAAACATTTACTAAGGAGAAAAGTATTTTATGAACATATGGCACTTGTCTCTGTTTTGGATGTAAAAACGTCTGGTATTTTGCTGACTTCATTTCATTGTGAGTCACTGTGTAGGTTTGTATAAACACCAGGATATTTTCATCAATTAGAAATAACTGAGATTTTCAACATAACATTCCCATATTTACTTGCACTTGAATAGTTTTGCTAATACCCTAGACAATACACACATAGATGCATTTACTGCACACACAGGATCCCTGTTCCTAAAAAAGTCCAGACAAAGCCTGAGGACCTATGACTCTACCATAAAACCCTGCTGTATCCATTAGCAAAAACCATTCAAATTTTCCCAGTGAGTGTTCTTCATCAGTTGGGATACTGTGGTGAGGAAAAATAAAGTTTTTTGAAAATCACATTCTAATGGGAAAAAAAATACTATCAAATGAACAGACTGTCTCTTAAGATAATTATAGCACATACAGAATCTCATCTCTTTGTTTCAGATAATCTTTCATTATAATATATTCCTTCATATTGTTGGTAACTACATACCTAGACTGAACAAATCAATTGCCCTATCAATACTCCAAGAAGTAGATTGATCCTGTCCCAGTTTCAGAGTACTGCAGGAGAGAGAGGACACCAGAAATCCTGCCTGCCTCAAGAAACTTGTAAAAAGACTCACTTTGGTCATGATCCAAATTACTAGACAACACAGAACCAAGACAGCAAATCCAAGCCACTGTGGTGGCATCGCTGGAAGTGGTAAGAGGGCGATCACATTTGACAGGATCAGAAATAGGTTAGAAGCAGAAAGTGCTTATGCTACTATTGAGGGCACTTTCACGGGAAATAGATGACGTGGGTTCAAACCCCTTTAGCAGAAAAGAGTGTCCATAGCTCAAGGTTCTGGAAAACTGCTCCAGCCTCGAGCTAAAAGGTAAAATAGAGATAAAAGCTGTGTGAAGCTAGCCTGTCCCATGGGTGAATTCACACTTGCTAGTCAGCTTGGTTCTGAAGGCAAGAGGAGAGCATCTTCCCTGGTCCCTTCACAGTGAGAACAGGCACCACCTTTGCTGTTTGTCCTCCCACAAGGTGACACTAGATGGCAGCAATTGAAGTGGCAGCAGAAGCTGCAGATCTTGCTGGCCCAGACGGCGCTCCAGCAACCAGATGGCCAAAAACACGGGGAACACCTGAGAGTCACCTCTTCTGTCCCTACCTACGGCCGCCGAGGTTATCACAGTACTCAGGCAAGCCATGAGATACAGACATGAAAATGAAGTCTGTGCCTTGACTGTCCTGCTTGCCATACCTGATCTAGCTGAAGGTGTCCCTGCTCATTGCAGGGGAGTTGGACTAGTTGAGTTTCAAAGGTCCCTTCCCACCCGAATTATTCTGTGATTCCATGATTCTGTGATTCTGTTTCTTTTCTCTACACTGACTTGCCCATATCTGATTGGCCCCTTTTGTGTCTGAGGCCTCTGAGCCTGCATTTAAATAGCATTTTTTCACAGAGTAATATGATAGAAGGTGTTAACCCGTCTATTGTTATGTTTGCTTCTTTGGAGTCAGCTGTTAGCTGTCAGCTATCATGGGTTAGCTGTTGCATGGCATTATGGAAATACTCACAAAAATGGCCTTGTTAGTAAGGAAAACAGAGTCAAGGAGCACAGTAATAGATGGATAATGTCATAACTACTGTTCTGACAATTAACTCCTGAAAGAAACCAACAGAAGGAAAAGCTGAGACTCCCCAAGACATGAACAGTGCCAATATAGCATATATTCCTCTTGCTTTATTAAGACAAGGCTTCACTGCCAACAAAATCACAGGCTATTCAAGATTTAACAAAGATGTATCAAAAGACATTGACCAGCAACAGCATTAGTATTGCCTTTGAAATATTCATGTGCTTCCTGTCCTCCACATGCCAGTTTTGTTCAATATCTTTGCCACAGTTAAAGCTGTCTCCACCACCTTATTACACCTGCCAAGTTCTGAAAATGCATTTGGGGCTTAAATCTGGATATCAAGTCATCAGCATGGGAAAAGGGCACAGCACTTTACACAGTAATTGAGATTCTGACTTTGAGCTAGTGAAAACAAAATCCAGTGCTTAGTCACTGATGGGAACTGCAGGCATTTTAGTCAAGACCTCAAAACTCGATTGCTGGCTGCAACTTCTGCTGCTGCAGTGTGGGGTAGTCACCTAAAGATAAGTGCCTTATACGACAGCCAAACCATTTACATCTTTGAGCAGTTCTGGCAGTGGCCTCGCTGTCTGCCTGCCAAGCGGCAGGGAAGGAGAAGGGAGGGGTGGAGACATGAATTGTCACTGTGCATAAGTGTACACGAGATGGAAGCAGTGGCAGGTGACTCAAGATTACAGAGACACTGTCTGCATGTGCATGAAGAGGGCTTGGGGAACCAAAGAAAATGAGAAATTAAACTTCAGGAGAGACATAAATGGTGATTATAAGGGCTTCTAGAGGCTTATGAGCAGCTAAAGAAAAACTAGCAAAAATGTGGTCCTGCTGCTGAAGGGGGCAGGAGACCTGGAGACAAAGGACCTGGAAGTTCTCAATGACTTAACCACCTTGATCTTTACCAGTTGGAGCAAGCTTATGCAATTCCAGGCCATGAGACCAGAAGGACAATCTGGAGCAAGTAAGACATATCCACAGTAGACAAGGATCAGATTAGCAAATATAAACAAGAACATGAGACTTGATAGGACAAACACACAAGTGCAGAGACACCTGGCCAATGTCACTAGAAGGTCAATCTCAATTGTCTTTGAAAGGTCATGACAAGCAGCAAAAGATCCTGGCAGCTGAAGAGAGCTCATGTCACTCCTATCTTCAAGAAGGGCAAGTAGATCTGTGATACCATAGGCCAGCCAAGCTCACCTCAGTCCTTGGAAAGGTGAGGGATTGAATCCTTCTGGAAACCATTTACAAACATGAAGGACAAAAATGGTGATTAAAAGCAGTCAGCATGGACTCACAAAGGGGAAAACATGCCTGACCAACCTGAAATCTTGGTATGATGAAATTACTGGCCTGGTGGATCAGGGAAAAGCAGTGAAGGTTTTTAATCTTGATTTTACCAAGTATTTCAACACTGTCTCACATAACATCTTCACTGACAAAGTGAAATACTGGCTAGATGAGTGGATAGCAAGATGGGCAGAAAACTGGCTGAACTGCCATGCCCAAACCTTTGTGATAGGTGGCATGAAGTTCAGATGGAGGCTAGTCACTAGTGGAGCACCTCAGGGGCTGGTGCTGAGGCCCATAGGGTTTAGTGTCTTCACTTATGACCTGGATCACAAGACATAATACACATTCTGTAAGTTTTCAGACAATACTAAACCGAGAGGAGTGGCTGATGCACCAGATGAGCATGACAGGCTGCCATTTAGGGGGATCTTGCAGGGTGGAGAAATGCACCAACAGGAGTATCATGAAGTTCAAAAAAGAGAAATCCCAAGTCCTGGCCCTAATACAAGTGGGGTCCGACCATCTGGAATGCAGCTTTGTAGAAAAAGATCTGGGCACCCCGGTGGCACCAAGCTGAACATAAGCCAGCAATGTGTCCTTGAAGCCAGCAGCATCTTGCTTTGCATTAGGAAAATGTTGTCAGCAGCCTGAGGGAGGTCACCCTCTTCCTTCTCTCAGCATGGGTGAGACTCAGCAGGAATGTTGGATCCAAGCCTGGGCTCCCAGCACAAAAGAGTCTCTTAGATACTGGAGTGACTCCAGGGAAGGACCACAGAGATGATTAAGGCACAGGAGCATCTGTCATACAAGGAGAGGATGGTAGAGCTGGGACTGTTTAGCCTAGGAAAGAAAAAGCTTGGTGGAGCTTATCACTGGGAGGGGAGGTGAAGAAGATGGAGCCAGGGTCTTCTTAGCAGTATCCAGTGTTCAGACTTGTTTCCCAGAAAGGCTATAGAGATTCCATCCTTGGAAATATTCAAAACCGAAGTGAACACAGTCCTGGACAGGCTCCTGTGACTCTGTTCTGAGCAGAGGAGTCAGACTAGGTGGTCTCCAGAGATCCTACTCAACATCAACCATTCTGTGAATGTGTGAATCTGTGATTCTGTGTCAAACAACTTAGTCACCAGATGTTCATCACTGTTTTCTGCACTGCAGAGTCCACCCAAACCCTGCAAGACCAGCACTGACAAGCTATGGTACAAACAGTAATCACACACAATTGTCTTCCCCTTATTGTGCATGACTGATTTGCTCATATTGTGATCATTGCACCAAATAGAGAAAGCCCAACAAGCCTGTGCATCACTTTTTAAACGGGAGCAACAAATAAAAAAATTATCTTCACAGTTCAGGGACAAAGCATCTCTTTGGCAACTCCCTGGGGAGATGGTTTTGGCTCGCTGTCTCATTTCCTCAGCAGTACAAGGCACTGTAGGATCAAGAAAATTACAGGAAAAGATTAGCAGGCACCTTCTGTCCTCCTGTCTTAGGATATCTTGTGTTCTGTTGTAGCCCTACATTTACGACTTTTTAAAGGAATAATTGCAGTTCTCAGAAAACAATTACTCAAAACTTGCTAAAAATAATAGAAAATTGAGATTAGTCTGAAAATTGAGCTCTCTGCCAGTAAAAAATGTTTCAGTGTAAATAAACATATGCTAAACTGAACGAACCTATGGGAAAGACTAATTATCACCTGCACTTAGGTATTAATGACAGAGAGCATCCTGGTGACAGCCCTGTGCTCCTTGAGGCTGACAGGGCCTGGTTGTGCCAACTGACACACCTCCATCAGCAGCTACCGACACCCCCAAAATACCAGGAATGCTGTGAATGCATGAAAACCTCACTACAAGTATCCAAACCTTGCAGCTACTGGGAGAAACTTAAAACTTTTCTGAAAGTTTAACAGTCTAAGTGGCAGGAGTAGTCCATGTTATCGATGATTTAGATAGCCTAATTCATTTAATTTGAACATGAGACCAGCAGCATTCCCTACAGTTGCTCCTCTCAGGCACAGAAGAGAAATCATCCATCTTTGCCATTGTAGGGCTCAATCATCAGAGGAGGGCCTCTTTCTTCTTTTTCTTTTTGACAGTCAGACAAGAGCTGTTCTTTACCAGCAGAGAGTTGAAATTTTATACGTGAAACAAGGAGGCCAAGGTGCTTCTTACCGTAGCTCAAAGTAATTTTTTCCTTAAACCAGTGCCTGTTGTCACACACCGTCTAGATTTATAAAATTATTATCATTTTTGCTAATAAATACCCTGTAAGATTTAGTAGCAATGTCAGTGGCTTTGTTTGTCACAACTAGAAAGATTTTCAGCTTTTTGTAAACTCTTAACTCATGATACCTTGTTCAGCTTCTTTTAATAAGTATCAGGCTGTGCTAAAAATATTATTTGTCAGATGACATTTTTAAAAATGTTTTGGATAGAGCTCTCAAATCCTATTGAAATGTTTTGAGAATATTTTTGACTGCCGATGCACTATGAACAGCAGGAGACCTTGCTGACCCCAGCAGAGATTAATGGGTTGGAATTTGTGTCTTTCTGAGGAATGGAAGACGTCAACGCTGAAAGTTCCCTTACCCCACAGATAGCTGGTCCCAGTCCTGTTGTTTTTTCCAGTCTTCAGAAAAAATCCTTGGCAAGAACTATCATTTTTCCAGTCATCAAATTTCCAAGAATCTTCTCTTCACATCTCTCTCTTTTTCTTTGATGGACTCTCTCACCGTAGTAAATGCAGACCTCTTGCAGGAATGTGGGCCAGACGTGTGTGTGAGCCAAATGGCTTATGCCTGGAACAACAGCAAATGAACAATGAAATCCAGCAATGAGATGAAATAAAAAAGGATACTTTTTTAAAATATAGAAATGTTTCTCACTTTTTAATTGATTTGATTCTACTGTGCAATTAGTTTTGGCCCATTGGATTACCATCTGATCATGTAGAGACACCATGCCCAGTGCCACCTTTTACACATTTGAAATTAAATTGTCAAAACTGGCATCACTGCAGAAGAAATTTCACAATTTAACCTAAGACAGAAGAGGCAGGTGCACTTTTTTTTCCTTCTTTTCTCAATCCAGATACACCAAAAACCTTGTTTCCTTGAACAGATCACCTGATTTCCTGTGGATGAGTGAATATGTTCTTGCCCTTTGCTACTTGGCCTATACGCATTAACACTGACCTATTACTAGGTTCTTTCAATAGTATTGTTACTGTTCAAATGGTAGAGTTTTGGGGTTTTGGCTGTCTCACAGGTGAGAGACTCTGATTTATAAAATTAGACACACATTTTTAGTTTAAAGCCCATCAAAATGCCATCAAAATCTTTAATTTTAAATGAGCTGAGCTGTATAAAATCTTACACTTGAAAACACATTTGGATGCTTTAATAGTTAGACACTTCATTTGAGATGTACAGAATTACAACTTTATTCCGATTTTCAGATATACTTACTAATTTTGACCTATATTATTATTTTCAATTTTTTCTATTTCTGTGATGCTATCCTGTCTCTGGTAAATAAAGAAATGGAAAGCTATCTGTCTTCTAATGTATAGTTGTACCTTGCCAAACACTCCGAAATTAGAAACACTAGGTTTTAGAGAATGTGGATAACTCTAAGGAATAGTTGATGGATTCCTTAAGTTCTAGGCCTCATATTTACATCTTAATTCAGACCACTAGAAGTCAAGAATTCCCATACATGAAGAATATTACAGTCAATCAAAAGTAACTTCAAAAAATCAAGGAAATGAAGTAATGAAGAATGGTCAGAATTATGTTGGTTCTGGTAAAGATTTTGGAGAAAGCCTCACATTTTTAGGAAGGAGGGAAGGTGGCCGGGAGAAACCAGCATAAATTTACCAATGACAAACTGTCTGGCTGACCCGGTTGCCCTCTGCAATAGGAGGACTGGTTTTGTGGGGAAACAAAGCAGGGCATGTAATTTGCCTCAGCATCAGCAGGGCCGTTGGCACAGTCCCTCATGGCACCACCCCTGGAGACAAACTGGGCAGACAGGGACCCTGGGCAGAGTCCAGGATGGGTGAAAGACCTGCTAGGCTGGCAGGCTTAGAGAGCAACAGTCAACACTCTGGAGGAATGACATTGAAGAGCAGTGTTCCTCAGAGATATGTGCTAGAGCCAACACTGACCTGGTGCAGAACAGACTGAGGACAGCAGCTCTGTAGGGAAGTGCAGGGCTGGTCTTGGACAACAAATATGAGCAATCAGTGCAGCTTTCCAAGACTAACCATGCATTGGCTGCATTAGCAAGGTGGTAGCAAGAAGACTAAAGGAAGAGGTTGTCCACTCTATTTTGCACTTTTGTGTCTCCGTCTGGAGTACTGAGCCCATTTAACTGAGTCATTTGACTGAGCCCACTTATGACAGATTTTATCCAGCTAGGAATGTCTCCAGCAGAAGTGTGGGGACTGGAGCAGCTGATATTTGATGAGGTGAGTCTTTCAACCTGGAGAAGACTAAGTAAGGGTCTAATTGCTGTCTTGAACTACATAGTGGGAGGTTGTAGAGAGGACTCACAGTCTTCTCAGAGGAGCGTAGGAAGGGACAGGAAGCAGGAAGGCTGCAGCAAGGGAAAATCGGACCAGGTCTGGGGAGGGTGGTGCAAAACTGGGACAGAGGCTCAGAGATGCTGGTGACATCTCCATCCTTTGAGATATTTAAGATACATCTGGACTCAAGAAGTCAGACCTAGCTGTAAGTTAGAATCATTGAATCATAGAATATTTCGAGTGGGAATGGACCCATAAGGATTATCCGTCCAATTCCCTCTTCCTCTCAGAACTACCTAAAAGTAAACCATCTAATTAAGAGCACTGTCCAGACACTCTGTACTCTGATAATCTTGGTTTTATGACTGCTTCCCCAGGGAGCCTGTTCCAGTGCCTGACCACCCTCTGTGTGGAGAACCCTTTCCTAAAATCCAAACTGAACTTCCCTTGACACAGCTTCATTTCATTTCCTCATATCCTTGTTAGCCCTCACTTGAGCAGAAGTTTTGCCTGGATGACTTCCAAGGTCCCTTTCAGCTGCACTTATCCTGTGTCCATGTCTCTAAGAATAATTTAGGTCCTGTTTCTCACAGTGAACTAAGAAACAGCAGTTGTCACAGCCACTACCCCAAAGAATATTAAGACACAGGATCTAACGTCTTCCTATCTATAGAAATGCTTCTCCAGTCATATTTGAAAATACATTTTTACTGCTCTTGGAAAACTCCCAAAATCCAGTTTTAACAGCCTAACTGGGAAGGACTGGAAGAAAGAGTTCATCAGGGTAGAACAAAGGAGCCTGGGATGCCACAAAGCCACTAAAATGAACTTTTTCTCTTTCCTGGTTGCTCACAAAAGGGATTGTGAGTGTGGTGGAGTGTGGTAAGTATGGGCTGCCCCTGGACCCCGGGCCTAGCACACCAACCAGGCCACAAGCAGCCCCCTTTGGCAAAGCCACCCGGTGTCACACCACCCACAGCCACCAAGCAGGCGATTTAGGTCAACCCAGCCCCTTTCCACCATCCCTATGCTTGCTCCCAACGCAATAAATAGAAAGGCTATTTTGTCAAGCCCAGCTGTTTTTATTCAAGAACTTCTCAGAGGAAGCCTGAATGCGTAAACAGGAAAGCAGGGGCTGTTTTTACTTCACCCATCTATAGCCAGTACACGCGGGTTGACATCAGGCGAGGGCCAGCTGCACTGAGTGCACCCAACAATTTGCTCCCTAGGCAGCAGTGCCAGCCCCAGGGCAGGCATGGCTGGAGGGAGGTGCAGACAAAAACACAACACCCCAATAGCCCTGTGCCCACCTTGGATGCCCCCCAGGTCCCCATGCTCGCTGGGGGCAGCAGAAAGGCAAAGAGGCACCTGGAAGATCATCCTTGCTTTGGAAATTCACAAAGGAGATTTTTTTCTTCCTGCAAGAGTGCCAGCCTCTTAATGCAACTAGCTGATCATGGGGGGCCTCACCACAGTCCCCCAGGACCCTCATGGTTGTGTGATGTCAAGTGCTGCAGCCAGCAAGCACTGGGCACCTATTTTTAGCCCTTTTGGAGCGGAATTGCAGGCTGCACTGCGGATCTCCCTGCAGAAACACTGGTGGGAAGGAAAAGCAGCACCACACTGTAATTTTTTTTCTCTAGTGATGGGGTTTTCTTTCTGAATCCTGAGTATCAATTTCATTCACTGCTCCAGGCTACAAGAAATATACTTCACCTACAGCTATAACGTCTTCCCTCCTGCCTATATGTCATCATATAATAAAACACACAGCAGTTTTATAGTCACTGTAGAGTTATTACAAGACATATGTGTACAGAGCACACTGGCTTACATGGCCACCCAAGCGATTAATAAAACTGGTTGCCTGCTAGAAGTGATCTTTAACTAAAGGTTGAACAAAATTGGTCTGGAAGCCTTGAGAATAATTTAGAGTGGTTGCTTAAATCACAGAGACACAAAGTCTGCAGGAGGCGGATCTTCATGTAGCTTTCATCATTAATGTTTTTTCTCTCCATGGTCTCAACACCTTTAAATAGAGCAACCTACCAAATAATATTTATGTTAATTTGTTTATTTGCTGCCATAGAAAAAATAAACAACAGCAACAACAGTGCTAAGGGAACAAGTGTGAATAGTAGTGAAGAACTGCCTTGGATATGAGTAATTTCTGTCTCTATTTTAAACATACTGAGCAAATTCTGCTCAGTTACACCAGCCTAAATTGGAGAACATTGAATTCCATGAGAATTGATGACAAAATTTAGCCCACAAGTTCAAATCACCACTTCATGAAATAACAAAATCTGGTTATTAATTTTATTAATTACTCTCAGCATATTTTACGCAGTACTTGTAAAATTTTCCTTGCATATAACTTAGTTACATGCATAAACTGAACATAAATTAATTTCCTTATGTGTTTTGCTACTTGTTAATAACTTGAAAGGCACAACAGTAGTGGTCTTAACTTTTATTGGAGAGTAAAATGACCATTAGATCTGCAACAGAAAAGATAGGACATGCAGACACAGCAAGTCTGCTCTGCCAGGAGAGTACCACCTTATGTCTGTTTTTTATTGTACAAATCAGGTTGTAGTGTAGAGTACAGAGAGCCCTCAGAAAAACAGATTTACTCCATGGTTTTCTAGATCCTCAGTTCACTATAAATAGAAGCACACTAAGACTGTTTGGGAGACATTATTTGTTCTGCATATATCCTATCATTAAGGGGGCTTACTCATTTTCTACCCTGTCTTTAATCTGGAAAAGATAAAAAAAAAATAAGTAAACAGTATGTTTAGGCTAGAAACTTCTCTGCTGTTGACCAGCTGAGTCCATGTCATGCTGCCTCCCAGTCAGTGCTCAGCTGCCTTTTTTAAACTCTCCTTCTGCTTCACCTCCATGGAGTCCATCTGCCAGGCAGAAGTTGAATACAACGTCCAGGGAGTCACTAGATAGAGTTCAGCATTTACTAACTTTAGTTAAACTCACCAGGGACCACTATAAAGACTTGTACAGAACTAACATAAGTCCTGGCTATTTGATCCAGGGTTTAATGTTACAGTTTCCAGCCAACACAAAGGTTTGGGGGGTTACTGTTCCAGTAGAAAGGTAAAAATTTCTGACATTGCAAATTGAATAGCTGACAATAGACATTGACTGTTCCAGATGAGTTTGAATTTGTTGAATTTATATTATAGAAATAAGCAGCCTCAGACACCTCTTCTCAGGTCTTCAAATATGAACTACACAAATTCAATGGAGTTACTTGGATTCAACTGAGATTAGGACGTGACTCTGCATCTCTAGCAGGCAGTGCCCAGTGTTCTTCAGCACCCCACCAGTATGTAAAGGAGACAGCTCTGGCCATTCATATTGACATCCAGAGAGTCTCTGACAGATTGCCTTTCAGGGCAACTGCTACTACATGGTTGTCTCAAGTCATGATAGAGGGATTTAACAGATTTTTTCTTTAAGCTTGTGCAGGTGTCAGAGTGCGGGTAAAGGAAGAGAACAAGTCCATGCCTGCCATCAAGTCCATCCTCTCTGGCCTCCCTCTGCATCAGCCATTCAGAAGTGCAGTTATGGAGCCTCTTCTCATCCCAGCACAGGGAGACATACTGCAGTGGCCAAATTCTCATTGTTCTTTCATTCAAAATAACACGATGCACCAAGATTTCAAGAGCGACTGCCTTTCTCTAACCCTAACCTCCAAAAGCTTAATGCAAGGCATCCCTGCCTTTTTGGTTTAAGTATGAAAGGGAGGGGAAGAAAATATCATTTTAAAAAGAAAAACAGTGAGGCCAATCAATAGGTCTTCCCTGGTACACATTTATGGAAGTTTGTTTCGGAGAAATTGGGAGGCTGAGTGGTGAAACCACAGACTAAGTAGTGGGACTCCAGGACAGAGCCTCTTGTCCCTTCAGCCTGTAAATTTTAAGATTTCATAAAATCATGTCCCTCCAGCAAAATCTGTTCTTACATACGTCAATAAGAACACAGTGGCACATGGCAGGAGACAGAATCAGCTCCTACTATTTATGCAGGCTAAAATTTGGGGCAGTTTAGTTGTCACTTCATGCACTGGGGAACAAGAGTCTTATGACTTTTCTGGGTCTGGGAATAAGAGAGTCACTAGTGTGAAAACAAAGGAAGACATGGTAAAAAGCTAGAAGCTACTCAGAGAGTCCTGAAGTACCTGTTTTCAGAAAACAATCAATTCTGGGATGCAAGGAAAGAATTAAAAAGCTCCCTGGAGCTTCACTACAGTGTTCAATACTGTTCCTCATGTTACCCAGTACAAATAAAATGTGACCTCAATAGGCCTATGTAAGGCATATTCAAACTCCCTTTCCCATTTCCTTTTAGCTTTCTCTTTCATGTCTTTTTTCTTTGATTTCTGAATGAAATTTTTGCCTTGCCTTTGTGGTCAACCATGCCAGCCATCTAATGATCTCTTGAGAAAGACGCTTTTCAAGAGTTAGTAATCATGTGCAAAGAATTTTGGTCATAAATACTTCAGGGATATTGTCAAGAATAAAATCCAACAAAAATAGGCAAGTTAAAAAAAAAAAGAAGTAGGAGTAGTCCAACAGAGCCAGCTGCACTTCCTCCTGTCACACAGTCCTTCATGTATTCCTCAGGACAGGACAATTCAGAGTATCCCAGTGATTTCTTCTGTAGGGGTAAGCTGCTGTTCATATCCTCAAATCCTAGAAATACAAGTCTTTCTATGTTAATGGACATGATAAAATTGACATTTTGAAGACAAATATAATTCACCTTTCATGAAGTATCATCAGTACCACAGTTATTAAAGGGATCTAAGAGACAATCCCTAGCTAGCAAACATCCCTTACTTAAGCTTACACTTGCAGTTTCTGAAACTAACACATGTTTTCTTCATCTATGATGAAAAGGCATCTCCATCTCCACTGTAAAGGAGACCACAGCTTTGAGGGTCACAGCAACAGTGTGCCCCTATGAACGATAAGAAAATCAAACACTCTGCTCACCTTTGCTAGTAGTCTGGCGTCCTGTGCCTCACCCATCAGTATGAGCCCTGAGAGCACCCTTAAAACATCCCTTCCTCTCTACCCTAGAGGTTGTGAGATTCATTTTCATGGGTAGCATCCTACAGCCACTTCAGCAGCAGGTGTGGCCCTGCCTGGGGAAAACGTGGTATGGTCAGGCAGAAGGAAGGGCTTTGTGGGAATTCCATCAGCCTCATCAAGTCTGATGCAGTAACTGCCAGAGACTAAAAAACACAGAGATGTTACACCTAGTTTAACACTTGCTGCCTATGAAAGGCAATTTTTAGCAGCAGAGATTCCTAAGGAAAGAGAAGACAGTCTCTAAGATCCTCTAAGAAAGTATTCAGTAATCTTTTCTACAGTGCAGGAGTCCTTTTCTAAACAAACACCATTTCATTTCTAAAATCTGTTAGTTTCTGCTTTGTATCAATTTACAGTGACTCACAAAGTATCCCTAAGCAATTTTGGAGTGGTGAATTTATGTGAAGTTCTCACTATAGCTGTGGTTGTCTCTTCCACTAACAGATGAAGCAAAGAGATTTTTCCCTCAGTTCTTTCACCGCACACAAAGTTCTGGCTAAAATATGTACCTAAATAAAGCAGGCCTGTACCCTTGTTTTTCTCTCTTGTCTATTGTTATGATGGAGCAGAAGTTCATTACGCCTGTCAAAGCTCCAGTGGTACACCAGGACTGAAGTCATATGGGAGAGAGAGAACATGTTTACTACATCAACATGTTACAGGCAACACCTGTGCTCAAGAGTGGGTTTTTGTACCAAGCTTTGGCTGTGACAAAGCAGGCAGTCACTACATGAGAGCTGAGGGCTGGATGGCAAAGGGCTCCTCTCCAACAACCAGGAGTACCAGGTGAACTGAGATTCTCTTAAATGTCTAAAGAAATAGCCATATTTAATGATCATAATAATATCCTTGCAAGCAGCCTGGGGGACCAAAGGAAATCAAAATCCAAAAGACAAGTTTACAACATCCAATTCATTTCCAGCGAATCTGGTTCATACATCAAAATCTGAAGGCAGAGGAAAGCACTCAGCAACTACTGCACTGCTCGAAGTAACAAATTCGTTTTCTCAAGGTTTGGACAAGTAAATAGATGCTCTTATTACATGTTTATATGAATCATTTGACATGATTTATTGGTTTGTTTTGTCGTTAAAAACTACAGGCTCCGAGTATCTCTCAACTCCTATAGTATGTGTTAAATTTTATCAGTCTATATGCATTTTAATTTGGCTCTATTAATGGCTCCATCTTCTTGAGTTTGAATAGACCATGGGGAATAATGCAAGGATCTATTTTAAGTCTACAGCTATTTTCTATTTTGGCAAAGAAATAACTGACAGTAAATAAATATCATGCCATATTTTAGATTCATGTGAATAATTCTGGATGACCTTACAGAGCTCAACAAAATAGGAAGGAAAATAAATCAACAGCCAACATAAAGAATGTACAAAAAAGAGTATAATACTATTGAACTGTTAGTAATTGGAAGTGTGGCTGTATTAAGCTAACTTGAGCAGCTATTTGATCATTTTTTTCCTTTTCATACTTGAGACAAAAACTAGTTCCTGCTGGACTAATACCAGATCCAGGGTCAGCTTCTTGAAGCTGTTCATGGTATTTTATGCCCAATTCAGAAATTAGGCCATTTCTGCATTTTCTAACATGTTTCAGTTACTGAGATTTGAAGCATTTTTCCTATTAGACCAGTCCATGGTCATGACATGGTCATTGATGCATGAGATGAAAGGTCTTTGAAAACCTTGTTGTGAAGTGGGACCTTACTTTCCTTCAGCCCATCCAGCTCCCAGTCTATGGTTATTTCCACAGAGGTCTCACAGTAACCTTTAAAACATGGGAGAGTATGAAACTCTGCATAAAGATCTTGTTCATAATGTAAAGATAACTAAATCAAATTTGGTGCTTCATCTCTTCAAACTTTACCTCATCTGCTGGTAAAATAAAAACTATTACAAAATAGAAGTCTTACCTCTTTCCAGGCTACTGTATTGTCCCACTAGTAGAGAAATAACTGGTTTAAAGTTATATTCCTGTAAACGTGGATGTATGAAGCAGCACATTAGATGGGAGATGGCAGGATGAATTTACTCTTTTTGTTGTTATTTTACCCACTTCCCATTTTGTCCCTATCACCAAGACTACGTAAGTCTTTCCCCTAGTAGGAACTGGGTTTACTTTAGCTGGTAGTGCTCCAATTACTGTTATTTTTATCTCTAAAATTGCTAGAATTTCTTGGAAATCTTGTGTGGGATGATATTAGCTTATTTGGCCCATACTTTTAAAAAAATTGTTCGTTTTTCTCAGGCAAAAATATGTGGGCCACTCACTACCTATTGCATTAGAGCTGAGCTCACTGCCTTTGATCCAGAAGACCAACATGGGCTACCCACAGGAAAAAACACCTACTCCTGAGCTGGTCGCCTGCCCAGAACAGGTATCGCTGCTGTCACTGGCGGTGCCACACAGCCACTTTCCCACAACAGAGGGAGCTGTAGAGGTACCTGAGCAAAGTTCAGCTCTCAGTCATATGAGATTGCCCAGTGATAAATGCAGAGGCCACTGAGACCTTTCTTCCTGTCTTTGGTTCTCCTCTACATGTTCTTTGTTTGTTTTCTGGACTTGGAGGTATTTTCCAGCATCCACTGCTAAGTCATACCACAGAGAAAATCAGAATGTTTAGTTGTGCTCTTAAAAGCTGAAGCTCTTGAATACAAACCAAGAGTTAAACCTGCAGTAGGTACGAATTGATATATCTCCATTAATTCCTTTGGACCTATGCCACTACTCTGGTTTTCATCAGGATATCTAGTGGGAAAATTTTCAGATGGGTTGTTTTTTAATACTAAGACATAGCAAAATAGTCCAACCATAGATCTCTTCTATGGAACAGTCTTCAATTTTGAAACACAGATTGTCAGCTTACTTTAAAAAAAAATAATAATATAACAGCCTTTAAGTTCACTCACAGGTTACTTTTTTTTTTTTTTTTAAACCTCTGAGGTTTTGGGTCATTGGGTTGTTTTTTTATTTGTGAGACTTTTTTAGAAATCTCATAATTCATATATATCCACACCTTTCCAAAATCACTCTGTTGTTCTAAAAGAACTTGCTCTCAAAATAAAGAACTCATCCACATGTCCTGTCCTTGTGCTGGAGTTTCTGGAGTGGAAATCAGAGAAATGCAGCCAGTATACTTTAAAGCTTTTTTCACTTAACAGACCACTTAGTTTACACAAATTGCATACTTGCTGGTTTCACCTGTCCAAATTGCAAAAACAAACATCCACAAAAGAGCCAAAGTAAAATCCGAGCATGCATTCAGAAGATGAATGGCACCAAAAAGTAGCTGTTTGTGGACAGAGAGCATTTACACTTGCATTCAGTGCAGACTTATCAATGTGACAGCTTCCTTTTGTTGCTGCTATGTATTGGCTTTGATTACAAACCACCGCAGAGCTGAAGGCTAAGAAAAACTTCCACATTTCCCAAATTATTTCTGGAATACGTGAAGGTCAAAAGGTCAGAGTGTGCTCCACAGCACACCCAGCAGCCTGACACCAGGGAAGCGGCTCGCTTTGGGGGAGAGCAGGCTGGCCAGAGCCCAGTACACTGAGATTTTAAAGGAAACTTTTTCACAGGTTACACCAGCTCACCTCAGATGCTACAAGGAAAAGGGGGAAAAAAATCTATTTATGCTGGGTAAAATCTCCCAGCTGAGTAGTCATGGGTTTGAGTGCTACAGGGTATCTTTTTAATAAATATCTTTTAATATCTTTTTTTGCCACTAACTATACTTCCTATATCTCGATTCCCACGAAGCTCCATCCCCTCCCCAGTCTCAAAAGACCACCAGTTCTACGTCTTCAGCCTCCATCATCCAATTTCAGCTATTCTTCTCCTGCTGTAAATGTGGCTATCAAAGCAATTCCACAGTAGGCGTGAGATCAGCACCCAGGGGAACACTGCAGATCCAGAACCCCTTCCAATACTGCATGTGCAGTTTCCTCAACCCCACTGAATTTTTTTTTTTAATTTTTCTCCTCCCTGCCTTTCCCCAGGTCCTCTCCCTTCATATTTATTGCAGAACAGCAGACTTTCTACAATAAAGCAGGAAGAAAACTGAGTCCATCACTAAATGTGAGCACTGGCTTTATTCCTTCTGCCACTGGACCCCATATGTGCTCTGCTTTTCACTCTCTCATGTAATGGAGGGTTCAGGTGTTTCTGATGCTGCTGCCAGGCACTAAAAGCAGAGTGATACAAATGTGAGGTAAAAAGGATTCTTCGATCCCTGACTGCGATCGCAGATAAAGCTGGGAATTCTCCAGCACACACCAAGCAGCTGCTGCTGTGAACAGGCTCCAGGGATGTACTTTGGTGCATTCTTGGGCTAACTTAATGCCTCATTCTAACTCAGTTTTAAACCACAGTCATCCTTGTGCTGGCTCATTATTACAGCACTATAAAAATAAAATGTTTGGACAGAACTGAAACTTCCTCCTGGCTGCCACTCTCATTTGCATAGCAGGCTATTATCCTGTGTAAAGGCTGGCAGTTGTTTCCATTCTATGGCTTCTCTGATTTTCCTGTCAGATTATGTTTCCCTCTAATGCCCTTTGTGTACCTCTAGCACAATTACCAGTGTGGTTACTTGATCTCTGGATAGCAAAAGTCATATTCAAGTCAGCAGGAGTCAAGCAAAAAAAGCATAAGATCTTCTGGCCTTGATCTGGTTAATTGACTTGCTAAATCAGATAACACTGAATTCTCATGTTAACAATGTTCCTAAGTATTTTTCTTGCATTTTTTCTATTGTAACAGTTAGAGAACAGTTATGTTTCATGGGATTAAAAAATATGTGGGTATTTATGCAGTTAAAGGGAGTGAATTAGACATATATTTTAATTTAGATTTTAAGAGGCTTTTCAGCATTTAATAAAGTGAGTTGCATCTGCTCTTGACAGATATTTTCTATTTTTTTTTTTACTTTGAATTTCTGAATAAAACAGGTGGAAAAAGAAACAACTACAAGCAAGACATTACAGTCCTCAAAACTAAAAAACTCTTTCGTTTGTGAAAATGTGGATTCTCCATTTCAGATCTTGCTCAGGAACACACTTCCAAAATATGATCATTCTTAAATGTTAAAGCCACTGACCAAAATATTAAGGAAAACTAATTCCTTCATCTTTATTTGGTGTTTATATCACAACTCTGGGCCTTAATAACATTTTTGAGGTGATTGATACCTTCCAAAATCATCTTTAAGCAAAAAACAACCAAAAAGCTTCCGCAAACAGAAATTATAATAAAAGGTTAGATGAGAGCCTGTGCAGGAACTGTGAAAGACTTCTGTAATATATAATCTTTTAGGAATATACAAATTTTAGGAAGAGTTCTCAATGTTTCCCAAGCTGTGCAAGCCACCCTGCCGAAGGATGCCTGGGTGCATGTGTTGGAAGACGCTGACACCTTACTCTGACCAGAACTGCACAACTGAGATCCAGGCCTTAGGTCAGGATCTATCCACTCTTGATTAGGCTTTCCATCAATGTCCTCAGTAACATCATGACATTAATCTTCCAAGGATGCTGAGGTACTGTAACATTTTAATTTTGCTATCCTTGTAGGTCCAGATCAAGAGACATCTTACTTATTATTCACATTACCTTGGGCAGTGCATATCTATAAATAAATACAGCAACAAAAGCATTTAGAAATCCTGTATTGAAGAAATTTGGAGCTTGCTGGTTTTCACAGTGATCAGACTGTAAAGGAATTAACTGCATTTAAAAAGAGAAATATTGGGGAGAGTTCAAGTGAGATATAGTCTGAGATTTTTGGCCTGGACTGCTTTTGTTTTCAAATAATTGTGTTTGCTTCCCAGAGCAGGTGAGGAATAGGAATGTGGAGAAGAGTGATCAAATTTCACCCAAAAAAACCCACTGAGGAATAAAAGCAGCCATTACATTAATCCTCATCTTCAGAAAAATTCCACTTCATGTCAGCAGTTGGTAAAGGGAGTAGGCAAAAAGTGACAACGGGGTAATCTGCCCTTTCCATGTCCCTAAACCTCATGAAAAACCCACTGTCTTTGTCTCTGCCAAGATTTAAACTTTTAACCCTTCAGCTAATATATGCTCCGCTCAAAGGAGAAAACCATGATTTCCCCAACTGGAAGCTGTCTTGGCACCCTGTTCCCATCCTGGTGACCATTTGTGTCAGTGATCACACTCACTTACATTTTTTACTTGCAGGTGAAACCTCTGAGTGTCTGGCCTAGAATCAATTCTCCTTTATCTTGGTGGGAAGGTTTCTGTCAGCCATCAAAAGGTTAGGCACCTCAACCATAGATGTGGCCCAGGCACACGTGACAAGGTTCATCCCTCCCCAGCCTGAATTACTAAGCTGGCTCAACTCCAGAGGGACCTCCATCCTTGCACTGCTTATAGAACAGGCCAGACCACTATCTTAAACCAGACTTTCAGCTTTTTGACACCAAATGCTAGAGTAAATGGATCCCACCTCCCTAACTTGCATGGTCTTCAGACAGCCTCCGGCTGCTCTAGCTCCATCTCTTCTGGAGTGTCCTGACCACTGTATACTGGCCAGAGCAGACTGTACCTACATTATTAAGAAGATGTCATGGCATTACAGACCAGCGTGGCAGCAGAAGCATCTGCCTATTGAACTATGCTTGCCGTGATCTTGAGGCAACTTGTAAATCCATGTTCCCTTTCTAGGCTATTTTTATGCAAAATGTACATCAGGATAACTTCAACACCTTCATCAGTATTATCTGAGGTGCTGAGTTTACTCCTGACCTTTAGTAAAAGGAGCATATAGCCAACAAATTTTTGAAAGAGAAGGTCAGCTGAGTCTGTTTTCATGCAAGTCATATCTATAAAATCTCTACTAAAACAGAGTAGTCACTGACTCGACAGCCATCTGATTCTTAAACAATATTCCAATCCAAACAAACTGATCTTTACATTGGACCTTGCAACTCCCGTTGCAAAATCAGCCCTGCCATCGAGGTACATCTGGTGAGCATGAAGTCAGATTATTTTTTTCTCTGTGTGAGTATTCCAGTAAGTTTGCAGATGAACCCTAGGCTCTGGTGCAGTTTAAAAGCTGGAGGCTGAATACACTCTTTTCAGCCCCTGCCAAACACCAGCTCACTGCGGGATTAACACACACGCGGCGTTCAAACCATAGCATGTGTCTGAAAGGACAGCTCACCACAGTCCTTAGATCACAGCAGTGCCATAACAGACCTTCCAGTCACCCCTAAACTCACCCATAATGAAGTACAAGTGAATAAAGACTGAGGATGCAGGGAGCTAGGGACCTAGTCTCTAGTCCCTCCCCAGAGAAAATAGAGGGAGACAAGTTCTGCTCTGTGGTAACAAATCTTGGATGGGATAGGATGGAATGGGACTAACCACCTTCTGGAAGTGCCTATTCTCTGTTCTTTGTGGAGAGATTGAAGACAACTATTTCAGGAGAGACCTCTGACTTTTAGACAGCTAAGGTCTGTCAAGATGAAACCCATCCATCCCTGGACAGGAGAAGCTCACATTCCTGTTTTTTCAGCCAGCTTGTTTGTCTTTGCCCTGAAATGAACTCCCATTAATCTCAGTGTAAGTTGTGGCTGAGAAGTGGTTTGTGAATCTGTTTTTTATCTTTGCCACCTTTCAGCTCTCATTTCCAACTCAGCCTGGGTGCCTGGCCATTGCCATGTGCATAGGACCCTACCAGGCATGCCAGGACTCCTCTCAAGGGAGGAAACTCAGCCACCGAGCTGTGCAGACACAGCCTTCAGCATCTCACTACAGAAAGGGCAAGAGAGATTTTATATTCCTGGAATGGCCTACCTTCCTTGCAAGAGTATCTCAAGTTGTACTTATTTTCTTGAGGTTTTTTCGTCCTGGAAGGTTGTCCTCTCTCTGTTTTTATTCACTCATGAGAAAGGGAAGAGAAACAAATGCCATAGGGCTAGGACATGAAGGAGCACATGTAATTTGGCAAAGACTGTCTGAGTGCTAAACCCAAGTACTGCTGGAATCATAATATTTACTCAATTTCATATTCAGGGCAATACCCCAAGCTCTATTTTTTCTGTATTTTGTTCGTCCTGGCTATTAATAGCCTATATGACACCCATATGATCAAATAAATCTGGCCTCTGTGGAGAACCCTGTGGAAGTGGCTTGGTTGTGCTGTGTGTGGGCTGAGTTTATGAGCAGGTTTCAAGGAAGTTGTTCAGGGGTTTCACCACCCTCCAGGGAGGGCCTTGCACAGCAGTTTTCAGGGTAGGAGGGAGAGAAGGGAAGTGAGACCCCCTCTGTGGTGGCAATACCCCTGGCTGCTGCCAGCCTGGGGCCAGAGTGAGCCCAGGACCTTTGCTGTCCAGCCCTGGTGATAAAATACCTGACCATGGCAAGCAGTCTCTACCCCTGAGTGAGAATTTAGTTCTTTCTTTGCAATTTTATTTTGTTCCATTTTGAAGCAGTGAAAGAGTAAGACAAGCTGGTAAATAAAATCTCAAGTTCCTAGTTCAGTTTTTACTTCTTTTCATTTTGTCTCCTAGAAACTAAGGGCAAGTTAGTCTGTTAAGACCAAAGGCTTGGATAATTAGGCTTTTACAATTATTTCTTTTGCTTAGCAGCAGAGTACGTGGAAAAGTATTAATGCTATTCCTTGCTAAGGTTCAAAAACATATTCTTTTTCTGCAGCTAAGCAAGGCACTCTTTTTAAAATCATTTTACCTATAAAATTGTGAATGGAAGTAAAAAATGTTCTGTGCTTTGCCTTCCCCCAGGAGACCTTGGCTAAGCACTACTTCAGATAGTGGCAAAACATACAAGTAAGTTGCTAAAGGGACTGCCCCAGCACTGAATTTACTGCAAAACAAACAAAAGTGACATAAGCAAATAGGTGAACTCTTGAAAAGGGCCCCAGCAGGGCAAAGATTTGAGGGTTTTTCATTGGTTTCTCTGGTTCAGAAAGCTCAGCTTCTCAGAAAAAAAACTAGCAGTGCATGGCCAGGCAGTAGCAACTAGGCATGTTAACAAAATAAGCAATTTTAAACCATTCAATCAAGCTAGCCAAGGGGAGTGGATGAAAAAGGCATTTTTAAAAGCTGCTCTGTGCGCTTGAAGTGTCTTTTTTCATTCCTCTGGTCTTCAGATTCCATCCAGGACATGTCTTTGCATGTCAGCAAAATCTAGATGAAATCTCAAAGGCTGAAATTCTCTGCTGGGGGTTTAGGAGGAACTTGAGTG
Source organism: Pycnonotus jocosus (assembly GCA_013400435.1). Lineage (NCBI taxonomy): Eukaryota > Metazoa > Chordata > Aves > Passeriformes > Pycnonotidae > Pycnonotus > Pycnonotus jocosus. The sequence goes on along the minus strand of VWYP01020230.1, from coordinate 171,254 downwards.
GTCGTAAACCTTGAATGGGCTGCTACACGGGAGGAATTTCATTCACAGAGTTCCTTTGCCATTTTATTAAGTATCTTTTATTTACATTTTGTAACTATATCTTCTGCCTGCACCATGAAGCCTCTTAGCAACTTTTCAACAATGGATCTTCTGTATAATATGCTTTTTAAAGCTTCCTGAAATGAACTCTTCACACTGTATATATTAGATAACTAATATTGTGCTACAACTCTTTTGACTGTGTGTTTTTCAAGGAGCCACATGAGTTCATTCTTCCTATGCATCTCATTGGAACATATCTCAGAACCATCCATCATGTGCAGATCAGCAAGGTTGTCACGAATGGAGAAATAAGAGTTTTAAATTGCAGTCCTACCACCTGACAAAAAAATACACTGGCTTTAAGACTTAGCAGGGTGTTTGCATTCCTGTCATGAAACCTTGAACATCCATTTAAGCACAAGGCTTTGCCTGAAACACAGCATTCTGCGGGATTACCTGTATGGATCACAGCATGGCTGATGCACGGATGAAGTGGCATTTGCTTTGTACCTTTCATGTTAGATTTGACCCTGGAATTTTACCACCTGAAGTGTATTTTATTGACAGTTCAGATGAGCAGTGCTCATGTCCTGTAAGCAGCAAGTGGAATTGTCAATGCATAAAGGCCAAAGTGCGCGTGCTGTGATGCTGCTCTGTGCAGATGGGCTTGGCTGGACTGGCTGCATTTCCCCAGGAGGACCAGGCTATACTCTCTAGATATGTAAATGTAGAAAAAGTCTGATTTCTTCATGTGGTCTAAAGACAGCCGTTTCTGTGGTATGAAACTGATCTTTCAAATATATACTGTGTATGACTTACTTTAAAATTTCCACCTTTAGAAGTGGTTTATATGGGAAATGTGTGAAGGTGTCATGTATTGGTATTTCAGATGAACTTAAGGAAAAATATGAATGCATGCACATGAAAAAACAAAGGTAAGACTGTGGAAATCTCCAAGAAATAGGGTTCCTTCTCAGAATTATTTTTTCATTATATTCTGGAGTGGGTTTCTAAAGGCTGTCACAACCAGCAGGCTCAGCAATAGCCATAGTTAAGTTCCTGGGGTAGGATCATGCCATGCTCAAATAGGTTTGGATACATTCTTCTCAGCTCTGTTCTTGGCGTTTGGTTCATTTGGGACCCCAGCCACCGGACTGATATATCACTCACAGATATTAATACCAGTCATTTTCAAGGTTTCCTCATCATTCTTCAGTCCCACACTTTTAATGTCCTTAGAATTGTCTGCCTTTTCCATATGCAACACAAACCATGTCTTGAATTTGGCAGAATAGAATCCGGTATCTGGTTTTTCTTTAGAGTGTTTTGTCTCAGCACAGAGCAGGCAGTGTAAAACCTCATTCTGCTTCAAACTGAGTCTCTCTACTCTTCCTTGTAAGTATGCACTTATTCCTGCCATCACACAAGACCCAATATGAAAGTAGATGCCACTAAAAATCAACACCCCTAAACATTGCTTCATTACAGTAGCAGACAGACAATTTGTACCAGCAGAAGGGCTCAGATATGCTGATTAGTGTTATAATTGATGGTAAATATTTATAAAAACAATCCTAAGCTCAGGATATAACTGTAATATTTTTTGCTCAACGTTTTTCTTTGCTTTACATGTACCCTCCCCCTGTCTAAAACACTGCCACTCACTCCTCATGGATTTTAGGATCCTGTTCTAACCTGCTTCCCTTGCACTTTCTGAAGAGGGTTAAATTTCATCCACTTCATGTAGTATGCTTTGACACTTCAGTCACTACAACAGAAGATGGAAAGTAGGCAATGCATATTCACAGCTCCTGAAACAAAAGAAAGCAGTAAAAGACATTAGAATTGCAAAATGTGGCAAGAAAAAACACATTTTTCGCCCAAGGGAAAGGAAGCACTGTTTTTATCTTTGTGTGGAAGAAGGTGATGCTGCAGTCACCTAACACATTAGTAAGATTAAATGTTGGTGATACTACTCTTTGTCAGCCTTGAGAAGGTGAAAAAGGCACCTGACAGTCACATGAGGAATGCAGAATGGTGGCAATAAAACCATCTACATAGTTGCCACCCCTGGTTTGGAAGCCTGCTGGAAAAATCCAGAAGTCTTTAACACTAGGTTTCTCTTGAGCTCTGCTCTGTCATAACTTCATAAATCTTGTTCTTGAGATAGCTGCTAATTATTTGCACTCCTGTAAGTCAAACTGGAACCCACAAATGTGCATTCACAATGTTACCTAACAAGAACTGGTGAAACCACCCCAAATGATAAACAAGCCAAAAGTCATTGTTTAAACATTTGAGGGATAACCAGACTCTGGAAACATTCTTAAAATTTTGTTCTGATTTTTGTGTTAGGCCACACAGAAAAAAGAAATTATAAAGATATATTAAGATAAAGTGATTGTACTGCAAAATGAGAATAAACTAAAACATGTCTGCAAAATATTCTTTCTATTATGCTACATTTTTAATATCTAAAAATAAACACTTGTTTATTCAGATTTGGTGATAACATTGACTCACCTACCACACAGCAAACCAAAGATTTCTCTAATGTGTTTGTTTTGAAGAACTAACTTGAAAAACAAGAAGTCCTTTCAGTGGCAATAACATTTTACAATCGCAGAAGGGCTGTCATTTTTCAGGCTGGGAACATAAAATAGCACTTCATGTTTACCATGTTCATAGTCTAAGTACCCTGGAGTGGAAGACTTGAAAGGCTTTACATATAAGCTGCCTCATATGGCGTGGCACTTGTTTCCTCTGATATAAATAGCTTCTGCTTGTTCTTTCCTCCTCTTGGCTTCACCTCTCCTGAGGTCAGGTATTGTGCTGATCTCGTGCATGATGGGGGAGGTCAGCAATGGCCATTTGGAGATGCACAGGCTGACTCAGAGCATGAATCACGCTGTAAGGAAGATATTCTGTCTCTCAGCTTTTCTGAAAAATTCTCACTAATTTCAGTGAAGCCTCTTGTTAACAGCAGGCACTTTAGAAAGATGCAACTGGACTAGGCTTGTTGCTTCTACTGAGAGAACATCTCCTTAAGACAGATATGTCTCCTTTAAGAAATGTTCCTGAGGGTGCCTGGTGTTGTGATATAGCTGTGTAGCCCTGCACCTCCAAATATTTCAGTTCTTCCCTATGAGAACAAGTGCAGAAGCAAATAAACTGAGGTAATAAAAAGAACATCACTAGACTCCTTTAACCCCTCCCAGACCAAATGGCTAAAACAGCCATCAGATAAATCACAAAATTTCCCTGTTCTCCAGTTTCTAGACATGGCATCAAAATAACCCATCAGGAGGTTCATAGAGAAGGGGTGAGCACAAGGTGGTCTGTGCTCTTCCATTAGCATTTGGGTGCCCTGCAGCTCACACACACACTGCAAGAGCCATTGCACCTGAGTTAAGCTCTCCTTTTTTCTCCTCTGCCCTCTCCTGTTTTGCTCATCTGTGCAGTGGTCAGCCCTTCCTACACGCAGTGCCAAGGCAAGATCTTGCGGGCACCATCGTACTGCGAGCAACAGAGGACGTGCCAAAGGTCCCACCTAAAGGCTACACCGTGATGTGGGCACACACAATGGCCATGTGGGAGTTCAGTGATGTGCCAAACTGCTGAGCAACCGCCTGTGCTCAGGGTGGCCATAGCAGTGTTGACAGCACAGAGCAGCACAGTGAAGTAGGTTCTTCAGGCTTGGCTGATGTCCCTACACAAGCACTGCTGCCTCAGTGCCATCAGCTGTCAGCACCAGACAGGCAGATCCCTTCTCCCAGCTCAGAGCTACGGTAGGGAAATAGGTATGAAATGGGCAGTTCAACCATAAAGTGAGAGCAGCTACTCCAAGGCTGCAGGTGTGAAGAGGCATTGGCCAAAACGCTTTCCTCGGGAAACTGCAGCCCTGAGTGCTCAGAAAAGGAGGGTGCGCGCACACACACACACGCACACACACACACACACGCAGGCTCAGGAGCCTGGGCTTGCCTTGCAGCCTACACAGTGCCAGCAAATACGTGGGAGTGAAATTCAATTGTTCAACACCACAATCATCTCATTCAGTCAGAAAACCAGCCTTCAGACTAATCCTCCTCAGAGACTAGTTATGAGGAATGTTTCAGCTTGTAATGTTGTCATTTTGGTTACACACATGAAGACGAGAAAAGGAATAGCTTGATTTGAAGCATTCAGCACCTGCAGCTCCTGTTGACTTGACTGGTATTTCTGACTACCTGACAATTCTGAAAAAAAGACCAATCCTTTCACAGCAGAAAAGGGTTCTTTTGTCCTTCCTTGTAGGCAGAATTCACATATAAATCATATAGAAACTAAAAAAAAAAAAAGAAGTTTAGGGCTGAAATCAGGCAGATAATTTTCAGCCCAAAAGTGCAGTTATCAGCACAGAGAGATACAGATAATTGTAGAAGACTCCACTTACACTGCAATATGGGGTTCCACCACAGTACAAAAGAAGAAATTATACAAGTATGATTATTACTATAAGAAGGTATTGCAGCTACAGTAAGTGATTGCACCAGGTAGAAGACTGTTAAAGACTCATTTTAACTTCATCTCCTCCCTAGTCCCCCTGGGATTTTTGTTTTATTATTCTTTTAGGTAAGTGTAAGCTGGGGGAGTTTGCCTTTTACAGACCCTAATGTTCAACTCCATTTTTGTATCTCTAAAAAACAGCAACTCCTGATTTAAACAGCTCTGAGCAGGCATTCATAATTGAATTCCACTACAATTTTTGAATAAAACCACAGATAGGCTGTTTGTTTTTTTGAGCTAAAATTAGATATAGCCACCAATACAAATGGTCTGCATTCATGCAGGTTTGTGTAGTGGGCTGCCCACAGCACCCACATGGTGCCAGATACAAACTTATCCCAGTAATTTGGAAGGATTTCAACATCAACCTTCCCGATTTCCCTGTCTAGGGGATTTTTGAGTAATTAAAGATTACCCAGCTGGAGGCCACCAATGCATTAGCTAGAGTTAACACCAAGCTTTGGAAAAGTCTGGCTACCTGTGTTTAGTCCCAGTATTCCATAAGTTCTGAAAGAGGGACAAAGCCCACGGTAGGGAAGAAGCACTTGCCACTCGCATGTGCCACTGGCAAGGTTTTGCAGCTGCTTCAGGGGAGGATCACAAATAAACTGGGAAAATGCCAGAGGAACCTATCAGAAAATGTTGCAAATTTACTGGAAATTCTTCCCTCTGAAAGAAGTTTTCAGTACTGCTTTACCAAAATTGAAGGACATCCTAAAGCAAGGTCTGGTACTCTGATATTACCACAAGAGATATGGGCAACTCAGTATAATTTGTGCTTGAGTTCGCAGATGAACTCCAGCTGACGAAGATTGCATGCCTGTTAAAAGGTAAGCATTCAGAAATATCTATAATAAGAGGGGAAAGGTATCTTAAAATAATAGAATGCAAGGTTCCAGAAGGTACCAAATTATAAAGTTAAGGACCAATAGCAAATCCCTCAAGTCTAAGAGCTTGACGAGCAAAGGCAATTTAGACAAAGATTCCTCAGAAAAATGTCAGCAGCCTACAGTAGATCACAAGGTGAACATTAGCATGTTGGTTTAAAAAGAAAAATAAAAACCACTGAAACATATAGTGAAATTATGTGTAAAACCTTGATTAATCATCTGCAGTCCTCAGGAAAAAAAAAAATGTTCTTGTGAGAGTGTAGCTCAATTCCCATAGAGGTATAAACAGCTCCTACCTGTTTGGACTTCTGCAGTGAAGGAGGACACACTGACATAACACGAGATGACATGAGATGAGATGCAGTTTCTGTCCAGGGTAGGGGAATACCCCTGTTCCTACTTCAGTTCATTGGCAGGTCCCAGCACAGCAGCAGGAGGTTGTCTTGTTTGGCTGCAGAAGAGGATCAGCTGACATGGATAATCAACACTCAGCTGCCCAATGCTGGAAACATTATTGCCAGGTGGCAAATAATGTCTAAATACTCTGTAAACACAAGCCATTATTGACTAATTGGAAAACAGAATCAGCTCATAAATTATTTTGAAGTAGAAAAAAGTTTTAATTGAAGCTCCTAAAATTTACAAGAGAGAGGTGAGCTCTGCTCTCAACCACTTTCCAGACTCTGGATTTCCACCATCCATAGCCCAGTGTCTTTTGTATTCAATTTTTTTGTAAGAACCACAAGAAAAGGGTGTTTATGTGAGATAAAGCACCAAAAGTCTGAAATCTAAGTGGTTGTCTGCCCTGCAGTGAACACTAAGTGTAGGCTAATTTTCAAAGCTATACACAAAATATTGCATACTATATGAACTGCTCAGCAAAATCAAATTTATACCAAAGAAAAAAAAATGCTGTTGCTAGACCAGGGGTTTTTTTACCAGAGTCCTGAGCTGGTCTCTGTGCCCCTTTCAAACATGATGCAGGTAGTTCCTGAAAGCTAAGACACCAAGAGACATCGCCCTTTGTTAAATCCCAAAGTGTCACGTGGTACAGCATGCAAACCTGGATATACAAGATGTCTAAGAGCAAATTGTGAACTCTGACTCAGTGAAATCACACAGTATATTAATTTCATGTGATAGCATAGTAGAGAAATTTAACAAGCTTCTACTTGGAGGCCTAGGAACTCCATTTAATCCTGGATTGAGTAAATGTCCTGTTCTGCCATGTACCTAACGCATCAGCCGCAGCCTGGAGAGAGGCAGTAGCAAACACATCACAGGTAGGTACAATTAATCTTATTTTAAGTAGCTATGAAGCCAAATGCCAAAGAGAACATTCCTTCCTAGCCCTAAACATGTTTGTATAACTTTTAAGACTTTAGAGCACCTGAAATCCAGAAACTATAGTAATAGGGAAACATTCCTGATGTGATAGTTTTTAAGCGTTTAATATTATGCAAAGATGACAACATTCTAAAATTATTTTTATGAGTATGTAGAGGTGATTACACTTAGTTAATTCTACAGGATTTTTCCACAATGGGATCTTTGGCTGAGAAGATCAATTCCAAAGTCCAAAGTTTGTAACAAGCAATTAAACAAAACCGTGCAATTTTACTGTGAGACTGGTGACTGGTGTTGGCATTAGGATCACCAATGATAAATCCATCTTTAACATGTTTAAAAACTCTTCAAGAAAGCAGATCAATTATTATTTTTCAAATCTTTGCATAAAAATTAATATTTCTACAAGAAAATTTTTTGTTGGTTTATAATTTGTTTCAACTAGTAAAATCCCTTAGGTACAAAAATGTAAATATTTACCTAGCCAAAAGTGCTTTTATTAAGTCTCTCTTCAGGAAGAAAAAAAGAAAAAAAGGCAGGAGCAAAAAAACCCCAGCTATTGTTTGTTATACAAAAATAGGAAACACAGCGGAATATTCAACAAACTGGTTTCAGTCATCCCAGTGCAGCCCAATAGGTTTAGCATAAAAACTTTGGTTAGGAGCTGCCAGGAAATATTTCACTGCATTTGTGTGACATTCTTTAACTGGTTTTCATACATTCCAGTTTCATGTAAATATACCCATGTAGAGCTAATGCTGTGGTAAAAGTAAATGTTTGAGACTCTGCAAAGATTAAAGGGATACCATTAACCTCACTCTTGCCTTTAGCTGGAATATTTTCTGATTTTTTTTTTAAGCTTTAACATATATTTAAAAGCAAAAATAATTGAAATGGCTCTTTTTCTGGCAATTCATTGTCATTTGAATGCTAGAAGCCACAAACATATTACTGGAACTGAGTAGCCGTGACATTGTGATACTGAGAGTCTTAAAATAAAGGAGAAAGGAATAAAATTACCCCTTGAACCTCATTTCAATTCAAAAGAGAAAAAAAGTCCCAGGCTTGTTAACATAAATAGTATGTGCAAATATGCATAAGACAACAGCCCCTCGGTAACATTTTTCCCACAGGAGGGAATTCCTGCAAAATTGTAGGCTATGTGCAGATACTTTATTTTCTAAACAAAAATTGCATTATGCCAAAAGACATATACATTTCAACCACTATTAGGGCGTAATTAAATTATGTTAGTTATCTTTGTTTGTAATACAAGGAACAGGATTTCTGTTGAAAGCACAAGGCGCTCCTAAGTTAATATCCTTTCATCTCACTAAGTGTCACACTGTAGGTGGTCTGCAGTGCTTTCTTTATACAGAACTTTTCACAGGATTTGCTTAATTCAATGCTACTTTTTAGCTTTTGGGTCAAGTGAAAAAAATAGCAGGAAAGCCACAAGAGGACAAATTCCCCTTTCACTTAGCCCGTGTAAATCCTGTTGAATGGGGAAAGCAGGACAAAGGCTGAATACTGTGCCTTTGACATAAGGAGAAATACAAATATTTCGTGAACAGGGCAACAAATGTCTTTGAAAGTTGCAACAAAGTAACAATTTCTGTAAAACTTCAGAGCCCATTATTTCCTATTCATTGAAAACATATGTTGATGCTGTTGCATATCAGAAACAATCAGAAGTCATTTGATTTCTTATTTCCAAGACTAAAACAGTAGCTTACTTTTCAATGCATAACCTATTGTTACAAAACATCTGGTGAGCTGTACCTTTCATAGATTACAGACAGATTCTTGCTTTAAAGGCAAATCAGAAAATTTTATGGTTTCTTTTCCCTATAAATGCAGTATTTCCTCAGCCCCACTAGAACTCCTTTGCCTTGCTTGCTCACTGTTTCCATGCTGCTGGTGGACATGGATATTGTACATAAGTCTTTTAAAAGGAAAAAAAAATAGATTTTCTAGGACAAACTCTTCCTCTCCCACTCTTCACTTCCCACCTCCCTGTTTCTCTTGCACCTCTTTGTGTAACATTTTGCTGCCTCAGTTTGTTGCCCAGGATGCCACACAGCAGAGTTGACAGCTTGCACTGCACAAAGCCTTCCATGTGTTATGAAGAAAACTAATGCCATGCCAAACACTTCTGCTTTTATTTGAAGAGGGCCGATTAAGTTTTATATACTTAGAGGACATAAATGCTAAGAAATGTTATCCAGGTCTCTCTTACTGCATTAAATATTGGAAAGCTTTTTTATTTGATTTAGTTCATAGATCTCATTCCAGAGCCAAAGATTCTCATATCAGATGACCCTAATGTGATTTCAAAACTCACCTGCTGACTCTCAGACACACAGAATTTGAATTTCCCAGAGGTTTATATAATGAACTAAAGTGTGCTGAAGTAGCAGCCTGCAAACACGCAGGGCAACATTTTTAATTGCAAATAATGTAATATTTGCAATATAACTGGGTTATCAAGAAATAATCCAAGACACCCAGACGAGTCTTCATAATGACCAAGGTCAAGAGTTCCCGGAGCTTCGAAATGTCAGGTCTCTCCCAATGAGAGGAGCTGCCACTGCAGGTCACTGCAGCAGTGCTTGGACACCTCATCAGAAAGCAGCGCACAGACAGCAAGAGAGAGAGCACACACAGTCTGACAGATAACCCAGAAAAGAGATGGGGAAAGCAAATCCACAAAAAAGCAAAGTATGGGCTCAGTGATCATCCAGTAGCAGGAAGAAAATTATTGTGAGGAAAGATGTTAAAAATTATTCCTAAGCAGGAAAGTGCAAGTGGCACTGAATCCATGTTTAGCTGCAATATGAGCAGCAAGCAGAGGATGTGGTTTTAGCAAAGACAGACGTTACATAGAAGGGTGAAGCAACGATTGTCTAAATACAGCAAAGAACTCATGGTTCCCGAAGGCCCAGCCTACCCCAAGCTGCACCATAACCCAAAGCTTCAGCAATCACCCCAGATGTGTCAGAAAGGCAATTTACCCTTGGAACCATCTGAAACAGGTGTAGATGAAGCAATAGTAATTACAGATGAGAATCCATGGACATACCACATCTCATAAAAATATGCGTAGATTTGTGGTTTGCAGAAATATGTGTTTGATACATTTGAATGCAAAAACAAGGAAAATTTTAAAAACAACAGGATATTGCATTATAGGTACCTTAACATGAGAGGAAGAACTTGGAAGAGATGGTTCATCAGAGGAGGAAAACATTCAACAGATGATGCCAAGGAGGCCAAGTGTTTCATGCTTGGTTGACTTTTTGTTGTCATAAAATGGCAACAAGCACAACTACAAAAACAAATTTTTTAAAAAAATAAGATTAAAATAAGGAATGAAAAGTATTCAGGTAACTTGTAAATCAATGGGCCCTGTGAAACTTAACAAGACATGTCTGGAAAATTAGTTCATGGAAATTCTGAAACATTATCAATTATCTTTGGAAAGATGTAGAGGACTGGTGGCATAGCAGGAGACTGGAAAAAAGACAAATGAGATGCTTTTTCCAAATGAGATGAGATTTTTCAAACAGGTGTAAAGAGGAACCTGGGCAATAATAGACTCGTTCAGCTTTTAAATCCCCTTACAGTAATGGAACAAATAATTTCCTGAAAATACATCAAAGAAAGAAAAAAGTTTTTTAAAAAGAGAATATGGTAGCAACAAGTGTATTTGGAAACTTCCAATTCTGCAAAACTGATCTAGCTTCCTGAAAGGACTGGCAAAACTGGTTTGTGGATGAGGGAAGGACCATTAGGAAAGACAAATAATAAATATCATATAGCTTAATATTTGTTAACATACAGTTTGACCTTGGTAAAATTTTTGACACTGCTTGTTATGACATTCTCATAAGCAAGCTCAGAACTTTTGTACATGCTATAGTTCACAACCAGATGCAGAACCAGACATGGAGCAATTTTTGGTGGTTCACTGTCAGAAAACAGGTGTCCACTATTATCATATATCTTCCTGAATTACTTATGTAATGGAGCAAACATGCATGGCTATATACATATACAGGGTGGTAACAACAGTGGTGAAAAGTCAGGAACTCAACTAGGGATGAGACTATAGTCCACAGAATTATTTTTTCAAGAACACTATACAGATTGCAAAAGATCAGCATGAGATTAAATAAGCTTTATAGGTAGGTAGAAATAACCAATTACAAGTACAAATAGGGAATGAAAGGAAAGGATGGTTATGGGAAATTAAAAGCAGTGCATGAGTCACCACACTGAATTTCTACCAAATCCCAAACCTCATAGTGGCTGAAGGGGTCCCTCTAAGGCATCTGAAGTCATTCTCCCACACTTCTTGCCATTGGAAAGGCCAAGAGGAGTCCATGTCCAGTTTGGGGAATCATTTTTCAAGGAAAATATGAGCTTTTGGTTAGATTGTGGAGATCTGTCCACAAAAGTGGAAGAATTTGGGCTACTTTTTCTGAGGGAGAACACGATACGTCATAAATTTCCACACAGGAAATTCTGAAAAAATCTTGTGTTATACAAATCATTAATAGCTACAATAGATTACTTTGAAAGGTTGCATTATCCTATTACTGGAATTACTCAGCTTGTGGAAGAAGTATCAGCAGGAAAAAAATTAAGTGAATTAATGCTGACTTTCAGCAAGGGAATGAAGTGATTTGCTGACATCTACTACAACATCACTGCCTGGGGTTTTGTATCAGGGTTTGACAGTAGCCATTTGCGTGGATTTTGTATCTTCTGTCTTATCTGTGAGTATTTGATTTCATCCAACTGTTAATTGGCCCATTTCTTGGCATTTTTTCCTCTAGTACATCTGTGTATGATGCAGACAATGTTATGGACTCTCTTGTTCATGGCAGAGTAACGTCTCTTATGACTTTTTCAATCCTTTCCAAAAGAAGTCTGAAAAACAAGGTATGGAATCCAAAACATCCCCTGCAGGGCTTGGGAACAACTGTCTGGTCCTTGGGCTTCCCAAAGGAAGGCAGACTGATTGTGTGATATGCCATGAGGGTGGTTGGTGGCTCCATGGTCAGCGCTCACTGCTGTCCTGTTTCCCTGTCACCTTCTTGCTGGTGTTTGTCCACCATTCCTGCCCAACATGCAATGAGTTCTCTGGGGTGAAGCTGCCTTTTCTTCTCTTTGTTCACACACTTGCTATCAGCCTCCTGAGAGAAATCCCCAGGCACTACAATTAATTCGTTATTGCTGATGATAGTGCTATTAAAACTTGCTGTTTACAATTACTCACATGTAGTAATTACATGCATTCTTATTTTCCATTTGTTCAAAACATACATTGGGAGAGAGAGAAAATCTTTAATCTCTTCTAAATAACTGATTTGCAAGGTTATTTCAGATGTTCAGATACAAAATATTGTGTTCCTTCTGTGTGAAGTATAACATTCATTTGGGGAAGGCAGAGATAAAGGAGGGGATAAGGCTTATGTCATTTGTTATCTTTCTAAAGTCTTCAGTGAACTCTTGCAGGGAAATATTACTCTACTTGTTATTCTTATACCAGACAGATATTCATTTCTATCTTGCATCCACCTGCTTATCTACCACATGATAGAGGGGTTCTGCCCACATTTAATCTACTGGTTAAATGCCAGTTTAATTCTTCTATGCTGTAGGCCACAAGAAATGTGTTCAAAGGACAGCCCCTCATATACACACCACAGTATAAACATTTTAATGAAAGAGAATTTTTTGTAGGAGGGGAAAAAGTTCCTTTGCTTTGAAAATAATGAATAAGCTCTCACTGAAATGAACCTTTTATGTATACCTTTATTTTTCTGATCTGGCAGCTTTGAAGAGCTGATATAATCAGTTTTAGAACCTGGAGTCTGGCCACTATTCTCTGAAACATGCTTTACAATGGTAAAAACCATTTGCAAGCAAGTAAAACAATACAGAGGGAAAAAAATCAGGTCCTTTTTAAAGCCTGCAGATTTTTTGTTTCTTTGCAACCTTTCTGCCTGACAAAATACAAAATACTCTGTGTCTCTTGCTTACCATACCACTGCCCTGCTACTCTCCTGCTGTATTAGGATACTACAGCTACTGATGGCAGAGTTTTACTGCAATTTTTCTTTTCCATTGTAAGGTGTTTGTGTAATTCCCACTGCATGATGTTGTGCAGTTATTCTTGACAGAGCTCACACTGCACCTGCCCAAGAAAGTACACGTTTCTTCAGTTCCTCTAGCATGTAAACATAAAAGCCCACTGGTGTAAGTTTGACTGCTCTAAAACCAAGAGAACCCTCATGTGAGGGGTTCAGCAGAGATGGAAAGCTTGCTCCAACAGCACTGATCATGCACATTACATTTCTTACAGGAGTTACTCCAGTTCATAAATTGAACTCTTTCTATGGGCAGAGGAACTGAGGCAGAGGCCATAAGGCTTAGCAAGCCTCAGAGGTTGGACACTGACTCCAGCAGAGCAAGAGCAGTGCTTTTGAATCATATCCTTCCTTGGCCCTTACAGTTTACTTACCCAAGGCTGCAGTGAGAGCTGGAGTCAGGATTAAGGTGCATCATGTCTCTGCACACAGACTGTAAACCATGACTCTGCCACATGGACCTGGGGGGCAGCTTTCCAGGTTTGGAGCCACACCACCCTGCAGCCCAGCTGATGGTCCCTGCTGGTCGCTGGCTGGTTGGAAAGAGTCAGCCTGGCCCTTCACCTGCAGATCCCCACTGCTCCTCTTCCTGTGAGAGCTCGCCCGTCACTGCCACAGAGCTCCAAGGCACCTGTCATTCCAAAACTGCTCCAGGTGAAACTGGGTTCTTTAAACATAAAACCAGGTTTTAACCATCCAAAAATGCACCACAAACTGAACTGTCACACAGGTTTAAACCACCCAAGAGTTAATAGGCCATTTTCTTTAATAAAAAAAAAACAGAATCAATTTCCTTCTCTTTTCGTAATCATTTCACGGGTTTCCAAAAGAGCAGAATCTGTATCAAAATATGGTCTGCATAGTCTTGTAACAGGAACCCATTTTGAGGGTCCTGAGTTCTGAAAGGCACAGATCCTTTTCTGTACATAATGGTCAGACATGTCAGAAGACAGAAGCTTTCAAAAGTAGCATTTAACTCTTCTGTAGAGCAAACAGGAGACAAAAATTGGATCAGATGCCTGTAAGTAAAATCACAAAAGGATGAAGAAAGGCTTCTGAGGTAATCCAAAGACACACTACTTACTCCAGCAAACCACACTCTTCAGTGAACTTCAAAGGCCCTGTGACATGGACTGTCCACCTCTGCTGATGAATTGAAGAGTACTGAAGGAGTCCCCTGCTTTCCACTGGAGCTCATGCAAGTGGAGGGTCAGGAGTCTGGAGCACGGCTCTCCTGAGCTCACACTCTGATTATCCCACTCTCAGCCTTCCTCCCACTTACACCAAGGGGGGAGGGAGCAGCAGGCAGAGGTGGCTCCATAAATTCCTTAGATCAGAGTCACCATGAATATTCCCTTGATCTGTAATTAAAAGTAGCATCTAGCTTGAGGCAGTAGGGTGTCCTTGAGTTTCAGACCTAGAGGGATTGTTTTGTCTGACCAAAATGTGAAGAGAGTAACTAACACTCTACATGGAGTTTAGAGTTATACCCTAAAGCAGCACAGGATTTGAAAAATATAAAGGCTAAAATCCTAAAACATCAATGTAACCTCCTACAGCTTGCAACTACTTGGGGATTTTTCCTTCCACCTCCCATGGTTAACTCGTAGCAGGGACATTTTGGCTTTGCTCAGCTCCTGCACACTGCCTGCATTGCTCTTTGTGGGAGGATTATGGCCTTTGCTGGTTCAATAGGTGCAGCTCTACATAGGGTGGCTGACAGTATCCAGAGAAATAAAATGGCCTGTGGTGCATCAAAGATTGCTGGGCAGCCACCAGTGCTTTGCTTCAGCCAGAATTCAGCTTTATTAGTCCCTTTATTTGAAGATCCCTTCTGAATCTTCATGTGAGACCAAATTATCCTCTTAGTTGCAGTAATGAAGATTATGACAATAAAAGATAAGCAGTGAACAAGATGATGTGGTTCCTGTTGTAATGGCAATCTTCTTGGCCATTCTTACACCTCGGACTGCCTGGGTCTCTGGTCCCTGCAAAGAAGCAAGGCAGAGCAGCCCTTAAAAGCAGGGGCTCAGTGGGCACAGTCCTCCTCACAAACATGGCCTAAGCAAACATGGTCAGCCTCTCAAGCAGAGGACATATCTGAAAAACTGGAAGGATCTGCACAAAAGCCCATGACAAACTGAGCTGTCTTAAAACATTTGCTGTGATTTTTCAAAAAGAGAAGTTTAAAAAGTCCTTTAAAATTCTAGTTATTGGGCTTTTGATTCCATTGTTCCATTGGCCTCATTCAAACACTTTCTTATCCAAATCTCAGCTACAATTGATTTTCATTTAATAATACTTACATATTTTTTTTTTTTCTTTTTTTTTCTTTTTTTTTTTTTCCTGAGCAAAAGTTTGCTCTTTTTACATTTGCTTTACAAGGCAAATTTGGCATACAGTTTGGTTGCATATCCTAATGTCAGCTTATTGAAGGCAGGTGCACACTTTAATATATATGGGCACAGGGACCCCCTTCCAGACTATAAAATAATACTGAGCATGTCCTCATGTATAATATCTCTAATTTTTTCTATTCATAAAGCTAAAAATATGAACTGTTCTTTTGCCTATACCTATTACAAGTGAGTGTGAAGGGGCAAATACCATATTTCTACATTACACAAAGATGGTGTTAAAATTACTCCACTAACATTTTTTTTTCTTGCATATGGTCTTTATATGACAATAATGTGAAAAAGAAATGTTGCTATGATGTTGCTCTTTTGTTTCTAACAAGAGAATAATGATAGAAAATACTTCATGGCAAAGTAGCTTCAGCTAGCCCAACTGCCATCCTTTCATGTAATCTGGAAAGAGGTGTTCCAGCATGTTGTCAAACAAAAATCCCTCACTTTTTATTTAGCATTCTTACAGAATTAATAACAAAATGAGGAGTAAAGGAGAAAATTTTTTCTGTCTATAATGAAATAAACATCATCCACATGATGGTATTCTCAGACATCTATTTTTTGGTGTAATTTTATATTTTGATATATAAAAGATCTTTGATATATATAAAAGGTCTTCATGCAAAATAAGATGACCTGTGAATGGTAAGTGAACACATTTTTTACTTTTTAAAAGCAAAAAAAAAAAAAAGCTATGAAATGGTTTATATAATTTCATTCTAAATTTCTTGTGTTCATTCAAACATTTCTGAAGGCCAAATCTATGCAGGCAGCTATCCAATGTAGTTGACATTGTGGCTGTGCCCTGTGCCAGTCCGTCTCCTGGTTACCTCGACCTGTTGGAGCACAGAGCTCTTTGTCTCTGAGGCACTCACTTGTGCTCTTTTCTGTGAAAAATCAATATTCAAGGATAACGGGAAGAAACTCCATGTACAGCTCATCTCAGCATGGAGTCAGGTTGCAGCTGGAAATAAGAAGTGCCCCAAGCTCAGATATGTCTGAAGATATTCAGCAACTATTTTTTACTGATTCTCAGTGCGTATAAATATTTTTGTGAACCTGCAAGGGCCCTGTCACCAATAACTTGAAAAGGCCAGGGGCATGTTCTTGGGCACCACAACTCAGGTTTCCAATCTGCTAAATTGTTAGCAAGGTCTCTGATATGGATCCAGCCTGTGCCACCTAGCTGTCCCTAAAAATACCTTGCATTTGGGAGTGAATGCAAGTCAGGGACCATACCCAGGAGGAAGCAAGAAAGCACCTCGTATGGCATGGAGGAGAAGAGAGCAGAACCTTTGGCAGCAGGTATTCTCAGGCCAAGAGGGCAGCCTAAGGAATTCAGGAGGATATGTTCAAAAGTGGATTCAATACACAATATTTGTGGGGGGTTTGATTTTTTTTTTTTTTAACTGAGGTGATGTTTGAGAGCTAGTGGATGTGACTGACCAATAAACCCCTACAGTGGAATAAAGCTCAGACGAGATGGGCAAGGGCAATGTGCCCATGAAGCTCAGAGAACAACCCAAAGCAGTTGACTTTATCTCAACACAAAGAGGGCCAGAGGGGATCTTTGTCTTCAATAAATAACTATCGGCAGCTGAGTGGATCAACCAGCGATGTAAATGTCTTCCTGAGATATCCAGACCATTATGAGGGGAGTCAGCCTGATACAGAGTATAAAAACTAAACAACAGAATTTTGAAGACAACAGTGGGCTTGAAGTGGCTTCAACACATCCATCCCTTCCTAGAAACTGGGGATGTCCAGAGTCGTGACAGTGAGTCATAGAGTCACATAATCACAGAATATCTCAAGTTGGAAGGGATCCATAAAAATCATGAACCCCAATTCCCTGCTTCTCACAGAACTACCAAAAACTAAGCCATATCATTACTACTGTCCAGACACTCCTTAAACTCTCTTCCAAAAACTGTGCAGTTCAGCATTTGCTCTTCCATTTTAAGCTGTGGCTTTCCTGCTTGTACATCTAATACATGTGGGGAGCACCACCAGAATTCCTCCCTTGCTTCATTATTATCACATCACAAGAGTCTGATGGGAATGTTCTACTCAAAATCTGTTAAACCCACCTTTATTTTTTGTCTTCTTTTCCTGCATCAACTTTTTCCTGATAACAGATTAGGTAGTGTGTAAACAATTTGTTAGCTGCTCCAGTGCTAAAGTGGTACGGTTCTTCCAGATTTATAAGGGTAACAAAAGGAATAGCAAAGACACAGAAATTAGAAATGCTTTTTTAAAAACTATCTATCTGAGGATGACCAAATCAAGAATGGAAAACTTGTTGATGTGTATATGCATAACTCATGAGACAGAAAGAGTTGCATCCTTGATCTCTCACCATGGATGCAAAATGCAAAATATATTTTGTAGACAAGGCTACCTTGTATTTGTCTGTGCTCCTTAACCATGTTAGAAACTTGTGCTCTAGAATCCTTTGAATTCTTTATTTTAAATTTTGTACTATGCAGGAAAATGCATTAAAGTACAATTCTACTCCAAGAAATTCCTGTAAAATCAGCGCCTTTTTCACCCTGTTTATCCTTTCCATGCACAAATTCAGAGACTTCTCTTCTTCCAACAGTTATAATGGGAGCTTTTTTTCCTATGTTTTATTCCTTTTATCACTGAAGCAGTCATACTGGTAACATAGTTATACATCATTAACAGCATCGCAAAGCCAAGCACAAGCTCCCACAGGGTAGGAAGATACAAGCACAAAATGGAGACAACGGGGTGACACAACCGAAGTATCTGAAAGGAGAGTTTTGCCTGAGCAACCTGTGTCCTGGAGCTGAGGAGGGTCAAGACAACAGGACTAGTCTAGCTTTCATTCCCCTTGTTGAGTTTATAGCTCTGAAAATCAGAGAGAGCTTGTCTCTTTACAAACTGAGAAGTTCTTGAATTAGAAATATGTGAGTTACAGTAATAAATAATGCCAAGAAATCCTTCTAATCATTTTTCTGATCAAAGCTGAACACTCAAAAATTAGTCCTGAGATTCTCTTTGTCATCAAAATTCTCTCTGCTTTGAGAGGTGATCCCATTTCTGAGCCCAGCAGAAGCTTCAGGCAACAATTTCATGGTCAGCTGACCTGGTGCAACATCTCATTTCCAACAAAAAAGAGGCATTTCACTTTTCTTCTCTGTTCAAACTCCTCCCCTTCCCTTGTTTTAGTTGACTTACTTTCCACCAGGGTGGCTGGTTCACAGAAGGTCCTGATGAGCCAGCACAAAGTAAACAGCTAGAAGATGACCAGGAGTGATAGAGGAGGGTGGAGGAATGAGGGACCTTACATTTTCAGCAACAATAAGCTGTAATAACATTCACTACCTCTCAGGGAACCACAGCCTAAATTAGATGTGAAGAACTGGGCAGTGCCTATCTTTTTCCATTGTCTCTAAGCAGATCCTAGAGCACTGACTTGGCTCAGACATCCAGCTTTTAGACAGCTACCCTCAGGTGAGATCTATCCCCTTTAGCAGTACTTGATCTGCCAAGGCAGGGTGGACTTGCCTTGATTTTATCACATTTCAACCATGGACATCTTTGGGTGCTTTTCAATCTGTACTAAGTAGCACTGTAGTGATGAAGAAAAGAGTGAAATATAACCAAATATTTACAGAGAAACTTGAGATTTTGGAGCACTCTGAGAGCAATGCAGGCATCCCTAGGAGGATACACAGAGTCCTGTGAAGGCACTGTGAAGTTGAATCTATTTTCACTTATTTCTATTTTCATTTATGTTTTTACAGCAAACTTAATTGCAAACATTTAGCAGAGTTGAACAAGATCAGAGAAACAAGTGCATTGTTTCAAAGGAGGAGAAAGCTAATGTCAGGAATTAAGGTGTGCTGACGGGTGGAGTGTGTGGTAGGGTCAGATGTTCAACAGTATTTATGCACTGAAAACAGGTCAGACAATCTGCTAGAGATGAAAAATTGTTCTTTTGACTGCTTCCTTCAAAACCCTTGGTCTATGTTCACTGATCTGATTCAAGTGGGATTTCTGTGAAAGTACAGGTGGAAAATAATGCAATGAAACACAGTACCTTTGTAACTACACACTTGCATTACAGACTTGGATTTTTAAAGAGGCAAGTGAAAAAAAAAAAAGAACTGAATGTCAAACCTGCACCTCTTGAGACTGTCTCAGCACAACTGCCTCTAACTTGCTGGGCATCTTGGGACTCATATAAAGATGTTCAAGGCACTTTTATACTAACATTTCAGTGGATCTACAAAAGGACCAGCATGTCATGTGTGGAATGAAAAATACCAAGAGTTTAAATATGAAAGCAATGAGTTCAAATGAGCAGAACCAGAAAAGAATAGGTCCAGGAAACAGAACAAGTCATCTTGAAAAAATCAGTCTTTTTTTCTCTATTATGCAAGTTAGACTGATATTTGGTGCGGATTCCCAGATACTACATGGTTAGTGGATTGTCCTGGAAAGCCTTGTGTGATTTTTTGTGACTTTCATATGAAAGGTATTTGCAGACCACCAACTGAAAAATCTCCTGTGCTGTGGAAGATAGCCCACAATAGCATTTCCCAATTCAGGTTGCATATGCAAAAATATTTGTGATTACCTGAATCAAAGAGGACCATTCTTTATTGAAACTATTTCATTTGTTTTCTAATAAACCATTGATACTGTTGAACACTGCAAATATCTTTACCTTTTAAGCACAAGCTTTTAAAGGCCCATTCACAACATGCCTTGAAAAGAGAAATTTTTCTTGGGTTTTCTCCAACCGTTCTTGCTAATGTGCTAAGTTCTTCCATCCATTACCTTAGGAATAGGCAGCACACTTTAATCTAGAAGGTGGTTTCCTGTCCCTTCATTATCTGCTTCTTTAGCAAATCTTTCTGTGTTAAGCCTTGTTTTTATTACTAACTGAATACATTAGGACTTAAAATTTTTGCACGGTCAAAGTAGGTGTGGTGCTATTTATAAATCAAGGGCAAGTTATGCAGTTTTCATAAGGTGGTTTATATTGCATATTTGAAATCTGGAGGTGTTTCAGGAATGTATCATAAAACCACCTTCCATAAACTGTCTCTCAGGAAACAGTAATGATAACAGAGGCAGACAGATCTCACTTTAAACAAGTTACCTTGTACCCTTGATATACTAAATTTCTGGAATTTTTTTTACCAGATTGAAAATCTTTCCAACTTTTTGAAGTCTTATCAGCTAAGTTTTCAGAAGATTCACTTTACTGCTAAGATTTCCAAACACTCAGTAATGTTGAGGCTATATAGCTGTAAAAATCTTACCTCAAAAATTTACAGATTTATGGAAATCCTAATTATATACCATGTACTGGATAAAAGTAAAAATAATTCCGTAAATGAAATAATAAATGTACACATACTAATTAAGCTTCCAGACCCCAAAATGGTGAACTTACAGATGACAGAAAAAGATTCAACATCTGTGCAGTTTACTAAATGTGAACTGTAACTTTTCTGGATTTTACCTCACTTATTATTTTCACAGAAAAAATGTGTGCAAAGCTTCATGGCTGACAATGTGGGTGTCAGAAGCCTGAAAAGGGTGAAACAAATGGGAAAAGTAGAATGAAAATATATAAAAACCTGTAAAATTACTATGTTCCATGACTGTAGGCAAGAGCTATATTTAGATCTGGTAACCATAATGGGATATTGGTTAGAAGATGAAGGACGAATTTCAATACATGTTCATTACTTTAAAGAAATTACACCTTGGAGTAAGTCTTTCATATTGAAGAAGTACAGTAGTAAAAAAAAAAAAAAAAAATAATGTCTTTAGTTCAGAAAGTAGGTTTACTTAGCCTATATCCTTCTGTGTTCATTTTGCTGCTGCTGGATATAACTGTGTAAATAAGGAATGCCTTTCACAGCCAAGATTGTCCATTTTTTCCATCCTTCAGTGAAGTCAGTTCACAGAATCATGACCGGTTCTTGTGTGAAGAACCTCTGCGAGAGCTCTATTTTATTTAACTATGCTGAAATATTTTTCTTGCATGTTAAATACCCAGGGTCTAATAAAACCTATTTACCATCTGACATTTATCTCACTTGGAGGGTTTTTTTGGTGGGAGGCCTTGACAGCCCAGAGGAATAGCTAGGATACCACAGATAAAACACAGATATTGATTTTTCACAAAGGAGCATTTCTTCCAACTGTTTCCAAAGTATTTGAATTTAATTTATGTTAATTGAAACACAGCACACATATGAAGTGTAAACTAATTTTATTCCTTTACACCACTCCTTCATTTTACACTGATGTCATAATCATTCTGACTACTACAATATCTACCGAAAACCATCTGGATTTGCAATACTAAACACAAACAAACACCCTTAAATCTGAAAACCTGAAGTAATTTTAAAAAAAAACCCTTTTCCATATTCTTTTATAATGAACAGGAACTACTGCTTTGAGGAAGTCCTTGTGTAACTGTTCACATTCCATTATGGAAATTACATAATAGACCTTGGAATATAGTGTATATATCAGTACAGCTAGAAGTTATTGTGTTTTGAAAGACACCATATCATTGATGCTCAAGAAACACTAGTAATGAGATAGAAACATTGAAAACAAATTAAAGCTTTACTAGGACTGAATCTGAGGCTTCAACAGGTTCAGTTTTCATCATGATGCACTTAACATGAAGCCAGAATAGTAAAACGTCTGGAATGAGGTTGTTTATCCCCCCACCTCCTCTTCCTACTATCAGCCCTGTTTCCCACAGTCCAGCTTAGAGTGTTGGTTTCATGGTTTGATAAGGAGTCTGACAGGAGGCAGAGACAGCACAAGGTGAAAGTCAAGAATGGATGGTGAAGAGCAAGGTGGATATTAGAAACTGAACCCTTCCTTTTGGATAGGGTGGCCATCCTCCCCTGTGAAGCAGTACCCTCATCCCTCTGACACAGTAACACCTCTTACACACTACTACACCAGACCAGAGGATTCAGAGCTTAGCTCCAAAGGAAAATCACAAAGACTTCCAGATGCACAGTATTTCTGTCTCAATGTGCTTAACAAAGCATTTGGTAGCCTTACACTTTCCAGATGGGGAAAATGAGACACAAAAAAGTTGTTGGGGTAGAGCAGGGACCAGAACTCACATCACCTGTAAGCTAGCCCTGTTCTCTGACTGCCAGATGAGAGAGAGGTTAAATTGGGTAGGAAGAAAAATTTCTTCACTGAAAGCATTGTCAAGCACTGAAACAGACTGCCCAAGGAAGTTGTGGAGTCTTTATCCCTGCAGATGTTCAAAGGCACGTAGATGTGGCACTTAGGGGTAGGGCTTAGCGGTGGACTTGGCAGTGCTGGGTTAATGGCTGGACACACAGGGACCAGGGTGTGACACAAGGCAGCTCTGCTATTACTGTAAAGAGTAAGAATGGCAGAAGAGTGCTGTGAAGCTGAAGTTAGTACATTGTGGGCTTTCAGGTGCAGACCAAACATTCACATCACCTGGAGGACTTCTCTCAGGAGGAAGGATTTCTTCACCAGAGCCATTCCACCAGCTACAGCTGATCATGTTTTAGTCCTATAAAAAAGCTTCTCATTGAAATTCTGTTTTTTCATAGAAAAGGAGCTTGAAAGCAGGTCAACAACTCAAGTGTGACAGAGTAGGAGGGAAGAATGACAAACTCCACAACTCATCAGGCTATAAAGCTTTTAATAAATGCACCAGCTACTTTCAGGTTGTCTAAAGGATGCCCTCAAGGAAAGCTGATACGTGGATACATAACAGCACAGGCATAGGGCTGGCAGACTGACTTGAGATAGGTCCCAAGCCACAGGCAGAGAGAAGTAACCTACAGAAAAAGAGCCTGAGACATGATGAGGCCACGCTATGGAGGAGGTGTCTCTGAGCAGACAATGGCTGGGGAGGGATGATCAGCCCAACAAGTGCAAAAGGTCATCTGGGCAGATGTGGCTGTTCAAGTATATTGTTAATAAAGAAGCAGAAGGAATATTGGTGTTGGTCATAAAGGACTAATGAGGCCTTGAGCATACAACCCAGCAGCCTTCACATTTGGGTGGAACTGGAGGATGGAGGGGACCCCAGGGACAGAGGTGACAAATGGCAGAAATGTTAAATGCCAGCCAGGCTATCTACCCCTGTGAGGGGGCACTTTGTCTACTGGAGACTGAGTCATCACGAGGATTTTGAGGAACTGAGTTCCTCAAAACTGACTACACCAAAGAGGATGTACGTGTGGTCATCACAGACATTTGGATTATTCATAAAGGAAACAGCAAACGAGAGGACTCTCCAGCAAGAAAATACATATCCCAGCAAGAAAAATACATCAGAAGCATACTGGGAGCAAGAGGAAAAGAAGGTATAGAAACTCAAAAGTTCTCAGAGTAACAAGAGATTTTCAATGTGCAATTTGAGTTTGACCTTGCAAAGAGAATGAAAGTGAATAGCCAAAAAATATGTTTCTATGGCAAAGAAGAGAGAATTAAGTAGTTGGCTATGCACTGGCTGGACAGATGCTAAATCTCTAAATAACTGGTATGTTTCCCAGATCTACATGATTATTGTGTCTTCGTTTCAGTGCAGATCTGCTTCATGATAAAACATGGACATGCATGTGGTCCTCAAACTGCTGACACCTACAAAGGACAAGGTTTTGAGCACTGAAAACACCTCTTGTTATTCCCTTAGCAGCAGGGACATTAGAGAACCTGCAAATATGTCTTCTGCTATTATTTTCATTTAGCTGAGAAATTGGAACATAAGAATAAATACACAGCATGGGACTCTCGTAAATCCATCCTAACAAAAAGTCTAAGAAAGTGGAAAGCCTACTTCTTAATGTGAAGAGAAAAGGAATCACAACCTTCGGATCCTTATGGCTTAAATTCAAAACCATGTACAACTGGAAAACAAAATGTATGATAGGAATAATTAAAGACATAGAGATAAATAGAAGATGGGATGAAAGCTTACCCAAAGTAGCATGCCAGACTCAAAGAACTCTTGTTCTGAGAGATTAAATTTTTTAAAAAAATATCTGGGAGATACAATCTTTCTGTGTAAAATTAATCTGGAATAAGTGGGGATTAATACAAGAATTGTAAGGTGCACCAGGAATCAACTAAAGACAACTAGCAAGTGGGGAAGTACCTTGCCACAAAAATGTTGGCTTGCTAAAGAAATTTTCAGATAACAGAAATTTGGAAAGCATTCTTATTAGGGAGGAGAATCCGAGCAAACAGGAAGAACTAGATGACCTTAAGGAGTGAAGCAATTGAAATGGGATGATATTTAATGGTATCAAATGGCATGCTCTGTACCTAAGGATTTATAAGACAGATTTATGCAATAAACTAGGAGCACATCCATTCAAAATGTGAGGAGCACACCCTGAGTGTGCTAACTATCCACAGGATCTGTTGCCAACATAATGCAACTGTGACAAAGGTGGCACAAGCCTAAAACCTACCAAGGGCCATTTCTGATACAGTTAGGAAAGTATCAGCGCTATTGCTAAAATCCTGGGAGGTCATGATTGGGCTATTATATGCTGTCACAAGGAAGGTTTGCTACACCCTACATTAGGCATCTAAAAATTAAGTATTTTAGTATGAACAAGTCATCCAAGACTCTTTTATACATGCTGAAAAGAAATCCAGACAGCCATTAACCTCAGCCTGTAATAATGTCTAACACAAATCTAAAGCTCTGGCTTCTGGAAGTTTCTCTTATCTTTTCCTCATCTTTCAGGATAAGGGTGTGAACACCTCAGATGTGTGAAAAATGGGTGAGGTAAATCCAGGACAGGAACAGAGGCTAATGAACAAAATCTGGCCCTTTTTGCCAGGAAAAAAATATACAAATTGGCTTGATAAAGTCTGAAAATAAAAAATATCATTATCATAGCCATGAGTGTTTACAGATGTACTGAAAAAGCTCTAGCAGGCTTTAAGATGAAGACCAATGTCAAAGGAGACTAGCAAAGAAAGAAATTACATTGAACAACTTTATTCAGTCCTGTGGAACTACATTTAAACCTTGCTAGATATCCACTCATTGCTTAATCACATCTATGCTTTCCCAGTTCTTTAGAGATAGTCATTCAATATTATAGACAACTCCATGACTTCATGGTACTTGCAGTGTATTTATAGCACACACCTTCCCAAAGCAAAACACCGTGTATACAAAATTGTCCTAGACTGGCCTGCTCGTGTTTGTCAGCGGCTGGCAAACCACAGTGTTTGTCAGTTTGCTAAACTCATCTTTGTTTTGCCATTATCTGTCTTTGTCTCTCCTCTAGACACAACTTGGCTAAGGTTCTGTCTGAATTTAAGTATCAGTACTAAATTGTTGTGAAAAATATCACTTAACACACTCTAAACAGACATATTGTCCATGACAATAAACATAAATCTTTGAAAATACCCTGCAGAGTAAATGACAGAACTTCAAATAAAACTGTCCTTCTTGGTATGAGGTTAAGCCATTGTTATGAATTGTGCATCAGCACGTATGTTTCTCAAATACTTCATGTTTCTGCACATATGTTTCTCAAATAGTCTATGTTTCTGTGTTATTGTGTAACCTCATGACCTAGCCTAGCATTAGATCATAAGAAGTTCAGCCTCTGAGTTTTATCCTTGCCTGTTTCATAAACAGGAATAAGACGTTTACACTTCCATGGTATATATCTGCACAGCCACTTACATTTTGCCTCTTTCTTAAACATGACATCTAATACATGGCATGAAGAATAATCAGATTCATGTATCCTTTCAACCTCTCATGATTTTCAGAAAGATTTAAAGGGGGAATTAGAAGATGTGTTTATGATCACACCCCTCCCAAGCTCTAACCACAGAACCATCCTTTGGCCAAAGGACTGGGGCAGAATCACTTACCTCCTATACTTTTTCCTTGCTGATGCAAGCTGAGATTTAAAACCAAGGACAAAACCTTCTTTCTAGGTATATATCAGAGCCCTTTTGAAGACCCCAGTGGGATGGAAAATTCCAAGAAAACAGACAATGTATTTGCAGTGCTAGCTTCAACATTCTTCCTGAGGGTGCCCATATGCCATTATGTCTCTCTGGAAAGGCTGACCCATAAAAAGTCTGCCAACCAGTTACAATTGATGGACAATGGACCTATTGCTTGACTTCAATAGTAATAAACTGCAAGTAAACTGCAAGGAATTTATACTGGGTTTTTTTGGTGTTTTGTTTTGTTTTGTTTTTTGGTTTGTTTTTTTTTAGAAAACCAAGCATATGTGATTGCAGTGTCAGTCACCCCTGATAACCCCTGAAGCTGCTGAAAAACCTCAGCCAAACCTGGAAGAGTGTCAAAAACAAATTAAGTTCCTGTAAGTCTGCAGGGAGTGGTGGTGAGATAGAGGAGGGAAAACCCCAAGATTGTCCTTCTGGAAAGGGAAGAGCAGAATGGCACTGCAGGGAAGCAGCAGCATTCGGTACCATTTGCTGGGGAGCAGCAACCTCTAGATGGGTATTCTGGCTTGCAAATTCCAGCACTGTCTTTTACTCTTGGAAGCAAAATTCAGGCTTGATTTGAAAAGATGCACAAAAGCAGTCAGCCACTGGAGAGGTCTGCTCAGCTGAAAATCCCTACAGGAGGCTCCATCCCAAGCACAGCCAGCACCAGCATCTCCAGTGCAGCCCGTTTCTCCTCCTCGTCAGCAGTGCAGGAAGAGCAGGGAGTGGCCTCCCTGTGTTAGCATTGTTCTTTGGAACAGCCACCCAGCTGGATCACAGCAGGATAAAAACCCACCAGATAATACAAATATTGCTTTCTTTTTCTTTGAAAGAAACAAAACTCATATCCTGATGATGTGTCCCCTTAAGGGATAGCTCTCACTACACTCTGAAGATTGTAGTTTCCTCCAAAACCGACTTCAAATGCTACAACATACACCTGTGATATCATTTCAATAATGGCAATCATGGAAGACTCCTGTCAAGTTCTCTAATGAAAAGCCAAGGTCTAAATTCCAGTATATATAAATAAATAAGTAAATAAAGAAGGCAAATCTTTCTGTATTTCAGTTTTTAATGAACTACCTCTCATCTTCCCTCTTTTGTGAAAGGCTGTGAGTCAGCTGAAATGGAAAAGCTTAGCATCAGTTTTCAGAGAATGAGGTACAAGGTTTTTGCTTGTTCAAGGTAACCCAGTTTTACACTATCATCTGTGAATGACTAGATTCCAGGGAATGTTTGAAAGAAGGACCCTTAATTCCTTCTCCTGTTTACATGACCCATTCTTAGATATTTATGGATGTGCTTAAATTAAGCAGAGCTCTCCAGAACTGCAGAAAAAGGAACACTTCTGTGTCAGCAGGATTCCCAAATGATCACAATCTCCATGGAAGGAGGTAAAAAGTTTTATTATTTTGTGCAAACATCTTTCTGTGGAAACTAAATATAAATGGTTTAGCAGACTGAAATTGCTGTGAAGACTTCCAGTTGAGAGCAAACTCCTGAAATTTATTACAAATACCAAAGGCCAAAGGGGGATGAGCTGTACTTCAGAGGTGGAAGGAAAGAATCTCTCTCAAAAAAAGCCACAATCAACATGTCATCTAGG
Organism: Pycnonotus jocosus; assembly: GCA_013400435.1. NCBI lineage: Eukaryota > Metazoa > Chordata > Aves > Passeriformes > Pycnonotidae > Pycnonotus > Pycnonotus jocosus. Next base: position 143,242 of record VWYP01020230.1, on the reverse strand, counting down.
CAAATTAACACCCCTACTCCCAGACAGAGAATTTTTTTGAAAGGGAGGGAGATGGGGTGCTATTTTGAGTTATAGGGGTACTTCAAAATTCAGGGCTTAATTGCACTTTAGCCATGCAAGCTTGTTTTAGATATTGCTTCTTTCAAATATTTCAGACCTTCCTTCCTTGAAAGTTCACATCTTCACAATGCCATCAAGTAATGCTTCATAAAGTACGTGAGAACCAGCCGAGGTAGAAGTCCAGACTGCAAACACTGAGTTAAGATCATTGACACATACACATACAAAAAACCCCCAACAAAACATAAAGCATGTTCCACTCCCAAACAAAACACTGATCCTTCTTTCTTACTTCCTGATTTGCTAACCAGCGATAACTGGGGGAAAACAACCCACGACGTTTATACCTGCACATTGGATGCTGCCCTCTGGGCAAAGGCCTGGCACCTTCCCTCAGGTGCCACTTTCCTGGACCCGTGACAGACATTGGAAGTAAACAAGGAAACCCTTGGGGAGAGGCAGCAGAGGGCAAGGACAGGGCTGGTGCTGACACGCTGGCTCTGCACCTGCCTCACACCCCAGCAGCTCTCCTGCTCCCTGCCCTTTGCACAGCCAGGCGTGACAGGCTGGGGTGCTGCTCTGAGCAGGCTGTATTGTTAGCTCTGGAGGCAGAGGGCTTTTCCTGCCCTGTGTTTGCACAGCACCTGGGAGGCTGGGTCTGTACTTCTGTAGGGCTGCTGGAATAAAAACTTCAAAATAGCAAGTAGCAAGGGAGCTACTTGGATGACAATCATCTAGCGCATTTACCCTCCAGGTCTGGCAATGTTGAAAGTTCACCGTGTTACCAAGGAGTTCCTCAAGTGTCACAGGTCCTTGCTCTGATAAATTAGTGTCTAATCCTAAAGGTGGCTCATTGGTTGTCAGTATTAGGCCCTTAATCTCCTTCTCTAGCTCAGGAATCTTCTCACCCTGCACCCAGAGAGACCATCAGTCATTCCTCTGCCCAGAGTTACCAAACAACATTCAATTTTTTAGTAAAGATGTCAAAGTGTCTGTCTAAACATCTTCTGGTTTTGGCCTGAAACTGATACGGGTTGAAAGCCTTCAGCTCTTCCCTAAATCCTGACAGTTGGCTAACAACAAATAAAAAACAGCCCAGTGATTTACTATGCCGATCCCACATTGTTGTGCTCTGTGTTTCTTTAAGAAAGGTGCGAGTATATGTGTAAGAGTCTTGAAATACAGTGGTTGCCATGGCAATTATCTGTGTTTAGAGAGTGGAGGGGAGTAAAGTTCCATGTAAGTGGTCAGAGTAGAGTGCAAGTTAAACATGCCTCTTTGCAGGTCTAAATTATGTACTTTTCTCTCCCCGCCCCATCCCCCCTCCAAATATTTGTGAAAATATGCATAGATTGTCTGATGAGCTCCAAACTATTCTTGCAACAATGCCAGATTTTTTTTCTCCCCCTCAATATTCCCACTTGCCTGTAAATCCTGTGAGAATAAAGCACAAGGCTGCAGAACTGCCCATCCACCCTCCCATCCAGGAGTTTCCTTATCTAGTTCATTTCTCCTTAATGGGACTGAGTGCATTACTCTTACAAAACTAACAGATCAAAAATACAGGTACAGCTAAATGGCTGTAAATTTAATTGAAGGGGAATGTTATATAAGTATAAATCATCAGGACAAATATCCCTTAGCATTTATACTGTGCTTTACATTTTCTAATTACTCTGTGGATTTGTTGCTTTAGAACAAATATGCATTATGCCTGGAGCTGGAACATCTATTCTCCATAAATCTTTGTCATCATGTTCTCTCTTTTTTTCATTTATCAACATAGATTTTTCCCCATTTCCTCACATACATGATAAGGATATGATTCCCAACCTCCACGTGCATGCACACAGCTTGTGTAGTTATTTGCCAGGTGTTCAACACTCAAGGTTGACTCTAAAGCCCTTTGCAGGGCTGTTTAGCTTTCACATAGGAATATTCTAATGCTTTAGGACAATGATCACAACAGAAACTGTACAGGTGATGGTTGCCTGCCCTGATTTCATAGGGATAGTGTTCACCTCAGACTCCAAAAAATGAATGGTGATTTTCAAAGTATTCACAGGTGAGACTCCATTCTGGCCACGTCCTGAATGCCACTTCTCCCAGAAATGGTCTGTGGCAGTAATAAAACTGGAACAAAACCTTGCAGGAGGCCTGTAAGGAGCAATGGTTACAGTAGGAATGAGCCACTGCTTAATGCTGATTTAGAATTCACATGCAGCACTGATGTGCTCCGCTTGAATATAGAGTGAATTCAGCAAAGGAATTGACACCATGACAGTTTGACACAGCTGCTCTTTAAAATGTGTTGCTAGGGGCTTCTTTAAATATTAATGGATAGATTGCAAGGTGGAAATACATGATTAGGTACTTTTGAAAAGCTGGATCCTGAGGCTCAGCTGGTTTTCAAGCAGCTGTTAGTAAAGGAGCCATGGGTTCCAGCAGCTCTGAGCTAAGCAGAGGAAACTATTTACTCCTAGATCCAGAAGGGCCATTTTGGATAACACTGAAGGCACTTCATCCTTCATTTTCCACCCTTTACCAGTGTTTTGGAAGTTGTAATAATTTTCTGCAAAAGAATGGTGGGTAATTTTATTTTAAGAGGTGTGGGGACTAAGCTTTACAAAAGAATTAGAAATTGTTTCATCCTTGCCTCACTGTGTTTAACCCAGCTTAACATGAGGCAATTAGTGACATTGATAAACAATTTAGTTGATGAAGGAAGAAAAACCGAAGATTACCAAAATATGGTATCAATTATGAGGTGTGTGACCAGCATGATGCCTCCATGGCAAGCTGTTTTATACCCCCCTCTGGTAGGCAACATTGGAAGGGAGACATTTTAGGAGGGATCTAGGCAAGGGTGGTGAACAGTTGGAGAATAGATGTGGGAAAGGTCTTTCATGATTATGGGTGTACTGCTATTAGAGGAGTAAATACACTGTACTGGTAAATGGTGTCCTTTGCCACTATGTGTCCTCTGCTTGTATTTCCAGAGCCTGAAGAAGGGCAGATCACAGGCACCACACCAACCACTCATTCACAAAGAGAGCACTGCACCAGTAAGAACTTCTCTCTGAGCTGACCTGATCCGGTAATACAGCCTTATCAATTAAAAGGCTCTCCCAAAACCACCACCTCACAGAAATCCCATTTTACAGCTAGGCAATGCACTCTCCCTACTGTCTGATTTACTGCCCAGCTATTGCTCTTCAGATTAGCCTCTTTATATATCTAGCTGATTCAGTGAGCATGGGAGCATGATGCAGACTCACTGGACAGTGTGATGAAGCTGGGTGGCATTGCTTGGATTATCTCAGAGGGCGCTGGTTGCCTCTCAGGGTCGATAAAGACCCTACTCCATAGATCCTGCTGCCTAATGGGTCTATAATTACAGTAACCTTTGTGAAAGCTTAGCAATAAATAACATTTTCCATGAGGCTAATACTGTTTCAAAAAACAGTGGCTTGCATATGCAGGGTATGACTGCTTGCTCCATCAGCTGAAGCCACATCATCTCCTCCACCTTGTCCCTGCAGCAGCAAGCAGCTGTAAACTTGTCTGTGGTTTAACCCCCTTTCTGAGGACACGGGTTAAATCTGTATTGTTCTGCTCACGTATATGCACGGGGTCTGAAAATACTCAGAGACAAAAGTGCAAGAGCATAAGATGAGTGGAAAAAGACAGTGGCAGAGAATAAAATTAGAAAACTGTCCCGGTTACCAGGCAGTCTCCCCACAGCCTTGGGGGTACCTCAGGCTTTCCAGGTAGGTTTGAATGAGGCAGGTTAGAAATGCAGAGAGAGGGGAAGGTCCATCTCATCTCAAAAGTATTCTGCACACTGATGCAATTCAGTGAAAACATGCATGGCTGACTGTCCTCTTAGACTCAGGAAGGAAGGTTTACAAAACTCCCAGTGACCGTGTTAGCACCAGGACATGAGTGGCCTGGCCTCCTCCACCATGTGCCACCCAGGAATCCTAACCTGCCACGCTTGCCAGGACTGTGGGTCAATTTTAAATTTAGTTTACCTTTGCATTTTCACAGTGCACCCAGGCTGGGGGTCAGCCCCACTGTGTGTTCCATGCTGGCATTTAAAGCACTGCTGGATAGCAGGGTCCTTGCTCACGGGGGAGCATTGGGAGCTTGATTTACAGGCATTTCAGCCCTCCCTACCACACCAGACATGAAACTATGCACAGCCTGAGTTTTGGGCCGTTTACTGCTCCTTAATAGACCTCAATATGGTTTTAGCTTTATGGAAAGTATTAGCTATTGCAAAATAATCTGTAGATAAGATCATGACATAAGGGATCTCATATTATTTCAGTAACTATCAGTTTTGTGAAGTCATGAGCATTTTGGCCCAATCTTGAAAAATACCTACAATGTGTTCTGCAAACATTTGCAGCCTTGCACAATAGTTTCTCTTTTTTTTCCAGGACTCTTTGCATGCCTCCAAAGTGGTTTGTTGGATTGGGCCCCAGACATTTGGGTATTCTGTAGCTCATTCACTAGCTATAATGAGGTAGTTTGTACTAGAGTTTCAATTTAGTTGTAGAACTTGGTCCATTTCAGCAAACTTTCTTCATGAAGTAGGAAATATAAAACTGGAAGCATTACAATACCCTAACCATGAAACACAAACTCCCTGCATTTCAGTCTACTTTAAAAAAGAAATTGTGTCTGTCATTTGTAAATTTTAAAATAAATTAAGTGCATGGAGGAAGGTACTAAAGAGAAAACACCTTAAAAACAAGTGGGGAAACTCAGTCTTTTTCATTCTGTGAAGAGTGTGACAGCATATGGTAGATAGTGGGTGGTTGTTCTAAACATAACATGTATGTGTCCAACCCAAAATGTTTTATTGGTTCCTACTTATGAAAGCAGCAGCTAAAAATGACTGGTGACTGTTCTTTCTATATCAGCAGCATGTAAAGGCCCAAGGAAAAGAAAAATCCGTCTTTAAACTCATAAACATCTTTAAACAGCCATAAAACTCTGTTTAACATACTAGCTTTTTTCCAAGGTACCCCAAGTTTAATGTTTCCTCTTTGTGAACCTGTAAGACTACAGTATTTTTAAATATTACTTATTATTTTCAGATAATCCTAAAATACATCCAGCAAAAAGGGCAATAATCTTCCCTCTTCCCAGAGTTACTGTAGCTCTCATCTCAATATCCTTTGAGAGTACAGGTATCTAGGACTACATACTCATGTTAGTTTAACACCAGAGAAAAGATAAGTCACAACTACAAGCCTCCCAGATCTATATGACAAAACAGTTTTATCCCCATCTTCATTGCAACTGAGCACATTATAACTGTGAAAGTTGAGCAGGGAGCAAAACCTCCCCTTTGTCCCCTCCTTTTTTCCCTCTGAGAGTGATTATCATGGAAGGAACTGAGGCTGAAGCTGGGAAATCTTACACTGTGCTCTAAGGAAGTCCTGTTTTTTACTAACCTGTCCTCCTGTGGCAGACTCCTGAGTATGAGGTTAGCTGCCAAGCATGCTGCCTCTTCCTCCCACACAAGTTTCATCCTTGTGGTCAGCTGTTTCTTGGAAGCTGGGGAGCATAATTGATATTGCAACTATCACGCTGTGCGCAGAGTGAGCTTACACAACTTTGTGAACATGCTTTTCTTGCCCTCTCCACCCACCTTTCTCTAAAGCTATGTATTTGTTGGTAAAAACAGGACTCAGGTGTCAGCTAGATGGGTGGAGCTCAGGTGCTCCTGCAGATGTGTGTCCTAATTCCCTTCCAGAGATCAGGCTGCAGCCAGGTGACCATCCCTGTGAGTGACCTCAGTCCAATGGCACCAGGGGCCCTGTCCTCAGCCCTGCACCTACAGCAACACTGGTATTACTGCCTGTGAGCAACCTCTCAGCTCAAAGGGTGTCAGCAGCTAGACAGCTTGATGGAAAAGCAGGGAAGATGCACATGCTGCACATGTGCCCCCCAAACCTATCTCGCTCTGAATTTCACCTCCCGTGTAGCTGAGTTCCCCTGGGTACTTGGGCTGCAGGAAGCCAAGTCTGTCCCAGCAAGTGTGGGACAGCTCCCCAAAGCTCTGGCTGCAAAATAGATGAAGCATGCTTTGTGACTCTGGCCCAAAACAGCACAGCAAATTTGGGATGAGCATGAGATTTGGAACAAATTTAAAACTGTCTGTTTGGGGTTTGTGGCTGGATTTGTGGGGAGTTTTGGGGGTTTGGGGGTTTTTTTTGGTTGGCTGGGCAGGTTTGGGGTTTTTGGTTGTTTTTTATCAATATACACAACTCCAAGCCTTTCCAATGAAAGGACTGCAGAGCCATTCATCACACAGTGCCTCACCCTCTCTAGAACTGGCCTGAGAGCTGCACCAAAGGATTCCATGGAAAAAATACTGCTTTGTATTGGAACAGTCTTATCCCTGAGAAAGGAGCCTGCCACAGTAGTGACTTTTATCAGAATTAGAGCACGAGAAAATCATTTGTATCTATCCTAACATGATTTGTCCAAGTTTGGAAAAGGAAACACTACTGACACATTATATTTTTTATTGGTTATTCTTCTCAGAACTTCAAATCTTCTTATTCATAACCTAACATCTCCAGCCCCACATGTGGAACTTTTATTAAAACATTTTTTTTTTTTTAATTAAACACCAACCCGACAAAACTTTCAGATAGCTTGAGTTTTGTGAATTCTCTGCATTCTAATTTCATTATTTATGATGTATATAACCTCAAATGCTTGCTCATGCTACTTTAAATGCCTGCAAGACTCTTGCTCCAAGAGATGGTAATCTGTGTAATACAAAAATCTCCAAGTGAAGGTATGCTGATTATTGTGAGGAAAATGTGAAAGAAAAACAGCCACAACAAAGACAAGTGCAGAAATTTGGTTGCAATAACATGATGTTCCCTGGTAACACACACATGTACCTTGTGTACTTGAGGTTAGTTTTATATAGCACCTTTCAATTATTTTACTGATGACAAATATGTTTACACAGCTCTACGGAGCTACTTGGGAAACTTTACATAGCATTGCAGTACACTGGGGAGATAAATCCTGAGTATACAGGGCCAACATTTTCCCTGCTCATTGCAGCAACTGGGAAATGAAGTCACTTAAAATGTAGAAGGAAGCATCGGGTCACAGGACACCTAAAAATACTGAAGAGAAAAGAAAGGTTTTCAAAGAATATTCATCTTCTTGGAAACTATTCCCAAGTAAAAAAACAATCAGTGATAGTTTAAAAACTCTTCTTCTAAAATTCACTTTATTGAGGCCCTTGGTAGTTCAATTATGAAAACAAGCAGAATTCAGCTCACTTTATTGTAACTCAGAGTGGTGAAGGACAAAATTTTCAGCAGCTTTTCAAAGATGTTTTTTGAGAGTATCTGTATTCCTGGCAAAGAGCTTGCTCCAGTGCCTTTTTTTGGTGGGATTAAAGGAGTTCTTCTGTATTAAATGTTTTGCATTTTGATGGATACTGAAATCAAAGTCATACTTTATTAAATCACTGGGATATAGTAAATGTAATTAAATATGGTTTAATTTAAATGGTTTGTAAGGAAAATCTGTGTAATCATTGTCAAACAACATTTCTTCAAAAGTAAAATTGCTGTTTTAATATGCAGTTCTTTGCATGTCTTATATGAATTGTCCAGTTTTGCTGTGTTAAAAGACCAAAAAAGAAACATAGAAAGTGTTTGTGTAGAAAGTATTCTCTTTCTTTGCTTTTAAAACACTTTTCTCTTGCTAGTTCAAATACTAATTCAAACTGCATAAAACAGAGAGAAAACTACTGAACATCTGCAAACGGGGAAGAACTTCACAGGTGACATTTATTGGAAGTCCTTAACACAGCACAATTACATATTTTCAATGGAAAAGTGACAAATCAGCTTAAATTTCCCAATGGAGTGAAAGGAGTCAGCTTCTCTTCAGCCAGGGAAAGTGGATGAGGCCTGACATAGATGTTTGTTTTCTTTTAATAGTTTTCTCCAGGATCTAACCATGATTTATTTAAAGTGGGAGTACTGACACAGTTACAATGAGAGAAAAATCATTTCACAGTTTTATTGAATGGACTCCATCAATAACACTGGGAGAAACAAATTAATACAACAGGCATTTAAAAACTAATGATAACAAATCATGAACCAAATCACAAATTCAATGATTACTTAATGATAAACTGCACAAAGAAAATATGTGGTATTTCTTCTGCTTGGTTTCTGCAGAGGCACCTGCTGTAGTGCCATACAGGAGATGCTATGTGAACGGGGATGAGATGGGCAGAGAACAGGCTCATGGAGGTCCAGTGGGTTATACAAGGAAGCTGCAGACCCAAGGAAGACAAGGAGTGGAGATTTTCAAGGCCTGGTTTTGGGAAACATCTCTGTGCAACACTGCCAAGGATGCCTTCAGCACAGAAAGGAAGAGCACATAAATGAGACTCATTGCTGACATGGTGCTGGGAGGCATCTCACATGTGTAGGAGACACTTTCTCCTCAAATGGGCAGGGATCACCTGAAAGGTCTTACCTCCAGCTGGGAGAAGCATGGACATCAGCATTTATAGTGGGTATTGTGGCAGGGTCAGTGCTCAGCACTTCCAGTGCAGGGCTAACTGCTGACCCGGGGATGTGCTACCTCCTGCTTGAGCTTCTTTTATTCTTTCTTCTGCTTGAGTTCTTCTTATGAGAGGCTTTGTCTATCACAGCATCAATTCTCCCTCTCCTCTTTGCAGCCAGTGTGGTGGAAGAGCTCTCAAACAGAACAGACGGGCACTTAGAGGAGTGTTTGTGTCAGTACTTCCCAAACCCTCTCCTTTATCAGGTACTCAGAGTTAAGCACATGCTTAAATATTTTACTGGATCCAGGCCCATTCTCATGCACATAAACCAGACAGGGACAACTAGAAGTGTTAAGAAATGATGGGACAGTGCTCACCAGGAAAGCATGAGAATTGCCATTAAACCAGCGATAAATTGCAAGAATTCAAAAAACACCAGTACCATAATCCAGCTGTTAAGTGACCATGTTCCCAGTGTGCACACACTTCCAAGAAAAATTAAAATATGGACAGGAGGCAAGCAGTTGCCTAGCGGACTGCTGAGTGCACGGGATTTATGTCTGAGTAGTTAGTATTATATTACACTCACAAAGTAGTATCCAAATATCAGCAGCTGTGTCTTGTAGCCATTATTTCCCTTCTCCCCCAAATATAAACCTTCCTCACCTTTTTAATTAGAAAAGCTGTTTGTTGACTACGACATGGAAACATTTTACATGTTGTTGTCCAAAAATGCTGTTATTAAATAAGCAGGAAAATATGTTTGGTGGTAAATAGCAATGACCTTTAAAACAACGTCAAGCCCACACACCCCATGATTTGTGCATAGGTATGTGTTCCTTTAAGTCACTGTATATTGCCGGTAACGTGACATAGAAAGCTGCTATGGAAAGTATCTTTGGTTAAAGAACTGTAGGGTAAATAAATAATTAAAAACTGAAGTGCATACCCAACTTACCTAGTAAACTGCTAAATTCAAACCTGTTCATGGGAGGACTGACTTTATATTCACATCGAGATGTAAAAAAATCTTTTTTTTTTTTAATCATGAAAAATATTTACAGCAGTTAACTGAGGTCAGGACATCTCTTATTTTCTTGGCTGACTCATCCATCACTTGTGCAGCAGTCTTCTCATGCATAACAGAGGAGCACTGCTGTCATGCAAGCGGAGAAGTTGCCCTGAGAAATGCAGGAAGAGAAGCTGCTTTCACCTGTGTAAAATAACGTCATTTTTCAGAAAACATCTACACAAGAAAACTCAATTAGGCTAGAGTGCACCCTAGCCTTCCCCCAGGCCATTCCAGTGAAATGTAGAGGTTGTGTGGTGTTACGCCAGGAAATCAGCAAAGATTTTTCATGTTATTATTTTTGTTGGTGCCATTTGTTTCGGTTTCATTTTGTACTTAGAGAGAAGGGAGAAGAGACAGAGAAGGATGAGCAGGAAAAGTTGTCTTTAGGGCAAAACACATACTTCGAGTGGTTAGTTATTTGAAAAGTATATTTTTCTAAGAAGCCTCAGCAAGCGGCTTTAACATAGATGCAAACAAAACTGTGTAAGAGCCCCCAGATCTCATGTCTCACATTTAACAGACCCTTTTATAAGGAAGGGCGTGCCAGGGTGTGCAAGTCTGCACGGACAGACTTCGAGCTCAGCGCGGGCATGACGCAACAGCCGAATGTTTTACAGGACACCTGTACCATGGGAAATGCACAGGCAGGGCAAGGGTTGGTAGGAAAAACTGGCAAAGTATAAATAAATATGTTTGTAAATGTGAGACATCTGTGGAGAGAGGGCTGGCAGTACTCTCTTACAAGGGCTGGACCAGAGAGAGGCGCAGGTGTGTAAAGGTAGATCTTCTCAAGTGCTTACCCACAGAGGTGGTAGAGAATTTTTCAGCTGAGCATTTCTTTAATGAGAAAAAATGATTCAAGAAAATCACCGTTTTTCACAGAAACTTACCTGTTCTGATCAAAGTTTATTTAGGAACAGGCTCTGAAGGACTAGATGAAATCTAGGGACAGAGAAAGGGAAAGAGCCCTTGCAACCTGTTGGCATTCAAAGCATCCAGTTAGCAGGAAATAAAAAGTTTGGCTCAGTCTAGATCAGAAATCTGAGCATGAGTTTTCCTCCTCATGAGTGAGTCTGGTGACAATTATGAGATCCAGGAGAGCTATTTTCTTGTGCTTTTCCCAAGAAAAGCAGCAATATATCTTGAGGATATGTCAAACTGGATTTTTTTTTAAATCTCAGAGCTTGACAGGATAAGAAGATCATTCCTCAGCAAAGATATCCAATCTCAGGTAGTCTCCTTTTCACACTGCAGCGTGAGTGTCTCTTTGACCAGGCACCCAAAAGCCACAAACAACCATTCCCATGAGACAGTGTGCTAGCTGGGGGCACACAGACCCTCCTGAGGTGGGTGTCCCCAGGTCCCCATTATCCTCCAGATGCACTCACAGTGGCAGCAAATTTTCTGACAGCTCTACTTGGGCAGCTGTGAATGGCTGCAGGTCACACGAGGCCAAGCAGGAAGGAGCTGTAGGCTGCATTTCAGCAGAGAGGACAGGGAAGCTGCTTGTACTATCTTGAGACAATGTAAAAGCCCTCCAGCTTTCCTAAACTAAGGAAGTTTGGAGGGGTAGTTTCTTGGTTCTAAAAATTGCGTGTATTTTGAACTGCCTCTATCTCTTGGTGAGCATTATGAACTACACTCAGATACAGATGAGATGAGCAAAACCAAGACATATGCATGTGCTATGCCTGTCTCCTCCTGCTGAATGTCTGCTCCAGTGGGAAACACCAGCTTAGGAATGAGGAGCAGAGAGGTAGGAGCAAAGTCCAGGAGCAAAGGCCATACCCTTCAATGTACAGCTCATGGGAAATGCAGCAACAATCCGGGAGTAAAGACTGAACCTTGACTTCTTCCAGAGCACAAGCTGTGAACAGTGACACATGGGGGACAGCCCATTCTCTTGCATCTGTGAGGCTGCTATTCTTTCAGTTACCTGAAATGAGTTTTGAGCTGTCCCATGGTCAGATGATCATGGCCTTCAGCTGATAAATAGGAAAGGTAGAGATTTGGAACACTGAAAACCAACTAGAAATCTTCCATTTTCTCCCCACCCAGACACTTTTTTCTTCAACATGTTTCTTGTTTCTGTCACAGCAGAGATCCTGGACAACCCAATCATGTCCCAATATGACCTCTGTTGCCATTGCTCAGGACTTTGCTTCTTCTGAATCACACCCTGCCAGCAACATCAACTTCCAAACACCCTGTCTTGGTCATTCTTTTCAAGCTCCATTTCCTAGCAGAACAGCCCACACTGGCCACTGAATGCCATTGCTTTTCTTCTTGCAATACAGCCTCCTCTGCAAGTACTTCCTGTCTCAGTTTCTTTTTCATTGCTGCTTCCTCACCTGAATTTTTTTGCCTGTTTTCCCTCTGTCTGTGGTAAATTAACACACTCTACTGAGAGCAAGACCTTACTTTATTTGCTTTGTAAAATGTCCACATACATGCATGGAGATGTATAAATAATTAATATATGCCTTAATCTAAAGATTATGAAGAAGAAGGTGGTGATTGCTGCAGAAAGATTAATGTGAAAAAAAAATAACCAGCCTGTAATTTTCTCTGGCGACCTATGGAAGAATTAACCCAAAGGAGGCCCCGTTAAGTACTTTTGCAGATAGCCCAACGAATGAATTCCAGGTTTGGCTTTGCTTTGCATTCTTCATTTTCCTTTCTTCGCAGATATATCTGCCTATCTTACATGCACACACACATATCCTTGCCTCTTCCTCTGTAGGTAGTTCCTCCATGCCATTTCGTGCTGCAGCAACTGTAAAATAGTGTCATTCTTTTCACAGTGCAGGCAGAGTAGCTAAAGGGCTCTTGCAGAGATCTGAAGCTGTACAGCATACAGCACTTGAAACAAGAACTGTCAGCTGCAAACTGGGTGCAGAAACACTTGCTGGTCCTAAGCTTCTCATTTTCTAAATGTATGCTCCAGCCTCAAGCTCAGTTCTGGGAGGTAGAATGGGCAGATAAGCACAGGCAGGGCCTGTCAGCAGGTGGCACAGACCCCTCCAGAATAATTTGGTCAGCCCAGAGTTCTGCTCAAATCAATAAATCTTGGAGAAAGAACTCATTAACAATGAGTAGCCTGGTGCCAGCCAAGCAGCATTCATGATCCCAAACCTGGCATTTCTGAGTCCAGCTTACACAAACTCAGCTTGGATCTGCTAGACACTTAGGAGACTTGAGAAGCCTCAGGTGGGTGAGAGCTGTGTGGGTATCAGAGAGCAAAGATGTTTTGCCCTCCAACCATGAAAAGCTCCAGGATCTCCCAGCATCACTCTTCAGTGACCACAGACGGCAGCAGAAATCTCAGCCTTGATTTTTTTCCTGGGTTGAACCCAGTGTTTCTTCTGCAAACCTTCCACTTTCTTTGTCCTTTCCTCCAAAAAGCTGCAAGAGCAAAGGATGGCTGGGCTGAGGGGACAGAAGAGGGAGGGAACACAGAAAGGAAGCACCTGCAGCTGGAGCAGACGAATCCAGACAGCCCAACAAAGCCGGGAGGCAAAAGTTCTCTTGCCACCCTTCAGCCTTTCTAGCAGTGCCTTAAAGGGAAAAAGTAACTTTATAATGGCTGGAGCTTTTTGATGCCAAAGAAAAATGAAGGAAAATTACTTAAAAGCCAAGATCAGGCCTGCACCAGACATCATGATAAGAGCAGCTGAGCAGAGCTTGAATACCTTCCACCCATGGTAAAACCTTCACTCTGAGCAGGACAGAAGTTGTCTGGGCCCTCACGGCTGGCAGAAGAGCACATACAGGCCTGAGGTTTTATGCCTAGGATGGGATGTCAGTCCTGGTAAGGAGTGTAGTGTGGGAACTTGAGGAGAGGGTACACAGCTGGATCAGCAGAAAGCAGCGCTGCCTTGTCTCATGACCATGACAAAAAATAGAGGACAGGTAAAGCTGGCACGGAGAAGGACCACATCTGGAAGGCTTCCAGGCAGCCCAGTAAGCCCTTGCACCCCTTTTCCTCTGGGTCTCTCCATGAGAACATCACTGCCAATTCTTACTTTCCTTCTGTTTATGTGAGTTTCTCTGGGGTGATAGTCAAACATGAAACTAGATACAACCAGGGAGCATAGGGAATATTGCAAAGCACTGGGGACTACTTCCGCAAATCTGCCCCTTTCCTGCCCTCACACTGATATTCCTGTGAACCCTTTCTTAACCAAGCGTCTGGTAACTCACCCTCTCCCTTCTAGCCCCTTTGAGGATCCCATTGCTCCAGTGTCACAACTTGAGATTTTTCTTTAACAAGATTTTGGTCTTCCTTCCAGATCTTTCCAGAATTTTCCTCTGATGTCACAAAATCATCTTCAGTATTTTGAATACAACGAATGACCTAAGCCTGCTGACTCCACTTTTTGCAAAAGACATTCAACTTCTTTTGACTGAAGTGGGAGCTGAGGATACTCAGTGCTTTGCAAGATTAAACCTGAAAAGCAGGCTTAATGGTAGCCCCTGAAGATCACCTTTCTCCTTCAGTTTACATCAAGTGATGATCACCATTTGCTCCGTTTTCTATAAATTTTCAAATCTTAACCAAAGATACTGTTTTCCTTGCTGGTGTAATCTACCTAATTCCATTTATCAACCTATTAAATAAAGATTGGTACAGTAATTTCTTTTATGGATTCGGTGTTTCAGATAATTCCCAGATACCACTTTTCTACTTTGCTGATTTCTGTGCTCACCTGCAAGCTTGCCTTGATCCTTTTCCCTGCTTAGCTCCCGCACATAAAAAGGGAGACTCGATTGCCCAAATGCACATTCCTCAGTAACAGTTTACATTAATGTCTCTCTGCTTATCCTGTAATTGCAGTGTGTGTGCTCTGGTCCCTTGCATTCAGGTTTGTGAGAGTAGAGGGATTTTGTGTGTACCTGTTTTATCTATCACAGCGCCAAGAAAACACAGACACTTTGAAGTACACATTTGGAAAGTGCACAACCAAACTGTTCATAAATATGCTGCTTAATCACTTCACCCATGGGTGAAAAAGGCTGCCTTGGTCTTGAGAAGTGTTTGGTGAACAGGGCATTCTGTGTTACTACTTTTGAAGATCCAGAAGACAGATGAGGCTGTGAAGATTGTTTGTACGTGTAATTTTTGGCCTTTTGGTTTACAATCAATGCCAGTGTTTGGGATACAAAAGAGTCACCAGCAGTAAATAACGGTTTCTGATCACACAATTAAGTTCTCATGACTACATAATAACTGAACCGTGTTGCAGTTTCAATTAACGTGATGGTCTCTGTCTCCAGTCCAAGTACGTTGTCTAAGTCGTGGTGCATTAAGTTAACTAAATTGAATAAATAGATAATGGCGTTAAATAACTGCTAGGGTGAATAAAATGTCTTTTAAATTAAATGAGAGGATCAATGCTCCCTATGTGCTTGGCTATACTGTGCATTGTAGCGTGCCAATAGAACAGTTTAGGATAGAAGGGTTCAACCCTGCAATGTGCTACATGTTCTGGATGTTCTCCAGACAAATCCTAAAGGCAGTCTTGAATTCAACTAAATAATTAGGCTCTCAAAAAAAACACGGCTGTGTGTGCACTCTTAGAGACGAAGACCATAGTTTCTACAATTTTTCAGGATCCAGATCTTGACAAGGAGAATTACAGTATTGCAGCAATAAGCCCCTCAGGTTAACATCATCTGGAGCCATGGAACAGGAGAGAGGGAGGGACCTGCTCCCAGGAACAGCCTGTGTGCAGAGGCTCCTGTAGAAGTCAGTATTTCGGGATCAGATCAAAAGGGATTTAAGCTATAGCAGAAAAACAGATGGGGAATTGGTGAGGTGGAAAGAGAGAGAGTGCAATTAATCCAGACAGCTGGCATGGCAAAGAGGCAGGCCTGACCACCAGCAGTGGAAGGGAGTGTGGGGAGAGCCAAGGGGTGGCTGCGTGGGATGTGCCGGGTAGTGCTGACAGGCCTGCATGGATGTGAAAGACACGGGCACAAGAGGCTTTAGAGCGTGATTTCTAGAGTAGAAAATGAAATTGCTAAAGCTCATAGTAATCCTGAAGACCTTGTTTTGCTGGAGATGGGAACCCTTAACTAATACAGGGATGTCTGCTTGTGCAAACAGCAAGAGACCAGGCAGCATCCGCAGCAGCCTGGCTGTGGGGCTCTGGAAGTGTGCCCGGGAAGGAGCAGGAGTTAGGGAAGCATGAAGTGTTCAGCATTCAAACAAGTGATTGTCAGACCATACACTGAAGGTAGGGAGCTGGATCTGCAGAAAGGCAGCTTGCCTTTTAGAGAACAAGGCATCAGTCAAAGCACCCTCCTGTGACCACCATGCAGCGTCGTGCACAAGGGCCACCAATACAGCAACAGGGACAGACAAGCAGAATTTATCTTAAAGTCCATATTGACATGGGGATACAGAACACTATGGGAAAAATCATATGCAAGAACTACTCTGCCCACAGGGAGCTGCCTGGTATGCCAGGAAGCCTGTAGGCTTCTCTGGCCTTTCTGGGATAAGTTTTTTCTCCTGACACACAGAGTAGAGTTCACACAGTGGAGTTTGAGTCATCACTTTCATAAAAGCAGATGGGGCCCTGCTGACTATGGAGAAAAGTTTGAAAACTCTAAATCAAAAGCTTCAAAACCTCAGCCTAAGAAATGACAATATTTACTTGTTTGATTACATTTATGGAGCTTGTGGTGTCTTGGGAGTGTGGGGGACAGGCAATACAGCAGCAGACAAGAGGCTGAACCAAAACCTTCTACCCCATGTGTGTGGGCAGCACAGCTACACTCCAGGGATGGTGGCTGGTGATCTGCACACAACACGAGCCGGCAAAGCAGTTCCTGTCTTTGGCTGTACTGGGCAACAGAGCAAGCTCTGATTAATCACGTTTTAGTGAGTGGAATGACAGTTTCCACTATTCGGTAAATATTAACTTCAATCAGCACAGACTTTTTTTTTTTTTTCTCCCTCTCCTTTTAATCAGGAATGTATGTGCTGAACAGTTAGGCTGCACTCAATATCAAAGGCTCTGCATGATGGAGAAGGCTTTCTGAAGACCTATGAATTGCTTTTGAAGGGGACCCTGCCATGTGGTTACTCGTAGCAGAGACTGGATTCAGTGACTTAGAGGTCCCCTCCAGACCTGCCTACTCCATTCTCTCTCCATACAGCTGCATTCTGGGGTATTCTATTTTTAAATACAAATTCCAAATGAGCTTTTGTGCAACAGTTAAAAACTGCTGGAAAATGTATGAAACCACAGGTTGTGATCTAATTTGTGAACAGGACTTCAAAAGATGCACATTCTATCATCTGATTCTGTAGCCAACCCCAGTCCTTCAGAGGTAGCAGCACTATGACACTGTAAGAACATTAAAAGGTATCTTCTTGCCTAGTAAAATGACATGCCAATGCTAGGGAGAATTGGGAAACAACAGAACTGTGAGGATGCAGCTAAGTGGGACATCACTTCTCTAGCTCTTATTGCAGCAATGCTAGATCACATAATTCATGTTAGCTAAAAACTTCAGCAAAATCAAACCAAACTACTTCTTCAAGTTTCTGGTTTAATAGGATTGCTTTTGATGAAACTCTCTGGAATTTCAGAATCCAAAAACAGATAATGCCATTCTAGTGGGTTTTACCAGCTGAAACTCACCATAAAAATATAAATGTTTGCTTATATGTTAGTTTAGCATTCTACAGTAAAAATTACTTTTTGGAAATAAACTAAGCAAAACAAACTCTGTGAGTCTAAACTGTTAATGGTTTATGCCAGTAGTATTGCTGAAAGCAGTATAATTAATCCAATTTTCACCAGTTTTATGGAGTGAAGAAAAGCATGTATTCTAAGCTGTTAAATCCTTTTCAGTAGTATAAAAAATCAAACTTAAGCAAATTTCTCTTTGTGTCACCTCAGTGTAGAAATGTTCATTTTAAATTAAAGTAGTCAAACTCAGCATTGAAAGGGTTTTGATGTGCAACTTAATTCTAATAAATTTTAATGGCTGTTACTTTTCATACATAGTACGTGGAACTTGTTAATTAAAAGCTACTACCCTGTGTTAGGTTTTGATTACATTCCAGCATCTCATACTTAATGTGCTATTAAAATCACTCTTTGACAGCCCAGACCTGGGAAGCACTGAATGCCATCAACTCCCAGTGAAGTTTTTAGGTTGCTTCGCACTTTGGAGATTTTACATGGTTTAAAAGTCCGGCTGGACTGTTGTGATTATCCTTGTTGGATGAACATCTACTCCCTGGCTCTGCACATCCCCAGGGGGCTCAAGTCCAGGGCTCACCAAAATTAGATTTTGAGTAGTTAGGAGCAGACAGAGTGTACACACAGACCTCAGAGCTTTTGAAAAAGAAGGTATTATTCTATCTGCTATGAGGAAAATCTGGGAGGAAAACAGGCTACAGAGCATTGTGGTTCTCCTACCTTTCGCCATTGGTGGCTTGACAATATATATATTCTATGGCTCCTGCAGTAGCTTATTGACATCTGCTCTCTGCCCTCATGTAGATCCCCAAAGTTCCTCCTCTGCAGAGACAGAGGCTCTCTAGTCAAAGGCTCTGTCCTTGGCAATTCAGGTTTAAGTGCTGACTGCACAAGCCAGGGGAGGAGGCTCAGCATAAGGCTTAGCCAGGTCCACAAGACGCTTCTACCTCCTCGCTGCTTTTCCAGAACTCACTGCGGCTTCTTTTTTACACCCTTTCCTTTCATTGAGGCCAAGAATCTGCCAGAGGGAGAGGTGAAGTCAGGCTCAGGTATTATCTCAGGTCAGTGTATGGCACTCCCAGACCATGCCAGAGAAACTCCAGCATTGGACATCTACCTGGAGTCCCTGCAGAAAGTTCAGCACAGAATTTACCCCAATTGTCCCTCAGAGAAAAGCAATGTCTTCTTAAGGAGGCCATAGGTTGTTTTTTAAGGTTTCTAGTCTTGATTTAAAGCCTTCAAATTAAGCCCTTCCAATGGTTAATGGCCCCGTGAGCCCCGTGCTCAGAGCCTTCATGCACAGGTTTCCCAACCTCAGGTCACATCTCGGACTTGCAGCTACCACCAGTGGTGCAGTGAGCCTTTCACATGCATATATCTGACATACCACTTTCCAGCCCTGTCTCCTCCAGCCTCCAACTTGCAAGGTTCAGTTATTTCTTCGACTGGAGAACAATGGTAATGGCTCTGCAGCTCGGGCTTAGGGCCCTTGGAATCACAGAAAACCAGATGCAGTTTCTGCTCCTGTGCTACTCTAATATGAAACAGAATTCAGGTCTTTATCTCAAATCTCTTCCAGCACAAGTAAACAGCTTCCTCTGTAAGGAAATAAATGCTGCATGAAATCTCCTTAAATTAACTCAAACTTGGAGGTCACCTCAATTCATAAAAAGGACTAAATTAAAGACTCTTTGCCCCTGCAATTCGAGGAGTGGGGCTCAGGCAACATCTACAGTCTGCCCACATGCCTTCCTCTCTTTCCTGCCTCCTCTCACTTCTGAGCAGTTTGGCTTTGCTTAGCCAGGCACTTGGAGAGCTGGAAAACCAGCAGCCCCTGGCATGTCCAGATACATTTCGTGGAAGCCCAGCTCTGCACATAGTGGTCCTTGGCAGACAGCAGCATCCCCATGTCAGTGCCCACTGGCCTCTGAGCAGTTCCCTGAGCACTCTGCTGAGATGAACTTTCTGGAGGAGAGCCTGCAGGTGAGTGCTGAAGGTCAGGATGCTGGCAGGGAAGATGCACAGCACAGCACAAAGGAGCTTTTCTGCGGAAGTGCTCTTGGACAAATATGCTTAGTTCAGAGGAAATGCCAGGCTAGGCAGAGAGGGGATTGAAAGCTTTCCCTTTAACCAGGGGAGAGGCAGCAGTTGCACGCCTGTGTCCCAACCAGCCCTGCACTGGCAGCACCTGGCAGTGCCACCTGAGCAGCAGAGCACCCAGCTGCATCGCCTCATTGGCCCACGGATAAAAACATTTAGAAGAGCTTGAAAGTGCAAGCAGGATCACTGGGGATGTACTAACAAGTGAGCTCCCAGCATGGACTCATTTTCCTACAGCCACTTAGCAAGAGTCATCAGATAGTGATATTTGCTTACTACTGAGCTACGCTGGATTCAAACACTCTTCCCAGTGACATGGGGAGCTTTCTGGCACCCAAAATATTTTTTTTCCAATGGCAAGTTACCAAGATGTATTACACATGGGAGGTTAAGATCAATGCTATCGTTTTTGCCAAACAAATAGCCATACATTGCAAAAGGTCAATAAACTGGCAAAGGAAAATGTACAGCTAGTCATAAAGAAGCTTTTCTGTGGAAGTGCTCATGGATAAATAAACATGAGTTCTTGTAAACACTGTGTACTTTCCAGATGTAAATATTCAGAAGGTGTGCTCAAAAAGCCTGAGATGGTTCCAGCTCAGCATTTTATTAATTGGAGACGGTGAATTTTTGGTCAGTTATTAAGTACAGACTAATGTGAAAAAGTGTTTGTTTGCCTAGTCAGGCTTACTGCTTACACCAAGATGTTGATAAGAACATTCAGAGCAGTAAAAGACATTTTGGATGTTAGAAAACACCTTGTGCAATATAGTGAGATTAGATATGGAGCAGGTTGCAGGACACAGGATGGAAGGTAGAATCAGGGGGGAGCAGTTTACAGAGTTCAAAGAGGGGTAGGATTGGTTTGGTTCTCCAATATTGTTTCATATCTTTAGAAAATTTTAAGTTAATTATGTGGTTTTTTCATCCAAATTTTAATTTTACTCCAGCCTGAGCATTGCTTGAAAACAGGATTTCTACTTGCTGTGTGTGAGATGGAATATTTATTCTCAGGAAAGTAACCCTGCTGGGCTGGGGGGGGTGAGGCACTGTTTCAGTTTAGGGGCACACCTGAGGGGGCAGGTTGAAAGACTCCGGGCTGCTTCAAGAGTGTAGAGGAGGTCTGAGGCATCGTTGGAACAACCAGTCCCTGCCACCAAAGCAGACATCTGTCAAGGGCTGGCAGCCCTGCCACAGCCCCGTGGGGAGTTTGGGTTGGGGCACACTGTCCCACGCACAGTGGTTATTAAACCCAGTGGTTTTTTCCTAACTTGTCCTGAGAGTCTTAATTACTGTTGCTCCAAGTACACAACCACCCTGCTTCCATGAAAGCTGGACAAAAAGCACCTGTTGGGGTTAGGCAGTTCACCTCCCTCCTGGTTTGGGATTACTCCTACCACACGCTTCCTGGCTTTTATTTTCCCCCAGAAAAACTTCAAAACCTCTAAGCAGCACATCTTCTGCACCCTCCTCCACAAGGCTGGCACTAAGGTCTGGGAGAGCACACAGCTCTTCTCTCCTCATTCAGAAGCTAGAATTGCCCATCCTGTACCCTCTCAGCTCAGAAACTGAACTCAGTTTGCATCTCAGTGTAGATTGTGTGAAAATAACTGTATGTGTGTGTTTAGACGCCAACCCAGCACAAGACACACATCATACAGGGGTCATCTGCAGTCTGCAGCTTAAACACAGCAGCATGGGTGTAAGCAAATCAGAGATGCATACAGAGCCTGGTCATGCAAGCAACACTGACCTCCATGCACGTCCTTTCCTCAGGTTTCCTTCTCCAGCAGGAGGAATTTGAGCCTGCATTTCCCCTCTGAGCAACTCACAGTGGTTCCCAGCAAAGGCTCTGCCAAAGGGCTGAGACTCAGTGGGGTGAGGGGGGAGCCTTTGCAGGGAGCCAGCTGTGCACAAAGCCCTCCAAGGGGGCTGGATCGGGTGTCATATAGCAATACATCCCAAGGCTACTCCTGGAATGTCTCTGACAGCTTTGCCCTGGCCCCCACTGTAGCTGTTTCCCAAACCACTTACCAGTGTTGTAGTGACCAGAAACAGAAGCTGTTATCCTGCACTGTGGAAAGCCCTGACAAAAGCCCGCTACGGTGTAACCTAGCCCCGAGGACAGACCAGAGCAAGTCTGAGAATGAGGCTCTGGTGCTCTCGGTGCCCACTCTCGAGTTTGGCTCCTGCCAGCACTGAGTGGTGCCACAGTCATGCTGCTCCAGCAGCAGCAGCTTCCAATTCCCTGCCTTGGTCCTCTTGCTCCTGCCCACATCCTGCCTGGCCATCCCAACACCCCTCACATCCCTCATCCCACAGCCATGCCAGGAAGAGGCAAACAGCAGCAGTGTCGCTGCAGAGCTCCCCCAGGAACTTCCAGGCACTGGGTGCTGTGCTGCTGGGGGCACTGCACCCCAAATCCATCAGCTCCTGTGTGAGTACTGCTCCTTCTACCTGTTAGAGGAGGTGTGCTTCACTGCCTCTCTATTAGCTGAAAAACAGGCCCAGAGGAGGCTAGCACCATTTTAGTCTCAGTGTAAATAGTTTTGCAGTGCTGTTTTTGAGCCCAGGAATTTCCCTCAAACACAGAAGAGTCCAGGAGCAGGTGAGGAAAGCATCTCTGTGAGACAGGACAGAGTCAGCAGCCTGAGATCTCCATGATGGACGCCAGAAGACACACAGGCACCCACTCCAGTCAGCAAGTGTGCAGTGGGGAGGGATCCCTGCACACAGCTCCCAAGTCCTCAGCCACCACACCCGTTTGGTGCTGGCAGATTTGCTGGTGGCAAAGTTGGGCAGATCCAGGACACCTGAAGGTGCTGCAAAGGGCACATTCTTGCTCAAAAAGGTCTAAAACCATCTTCCACTCCTACAGCATAGACCATGCCTCTGTTGCCATGATGATTGACCTTGGAGGCTGGAAGTAGGAGGAAAGCTTGACAGACACAAGGGCAGCTTGCTTTTCTTCTTGCCGTATATAACTTTTTGTGTTTTTTCATCCATTTTTTACCAACCATTCCCCTACTGTTTCTCTGCCATAAGAAAAAGCTCATTTCCTTTCTTCTTTTAGTCAGAGACCAAAAATATTTACCAAACTCTAAGAAGAAACTCACTGTACTATTTGATAGAAACAGGTTTTCTTTATCTTATGGAGGGTCATGCTACCAGGGGTCCCTCTTCAAGGTAAAATGTATATTTGATGCTGTCCTATTTGTTCCCAAGATATCAGGACTTTAGTCTCAAGGCAGTCTCAGTATAAGAAACTGCTGAATAAAATGAAATATCTATCTAGATCTGGGGATTTCACAGGTTTGTTCTCTTTTGCTCACAAGCTCACATTTGAACCAAAATCAATTCTTCCTCTCTCTTTTCCTTAAAGCTGACTTTAAGGAAAGCCTAAAGCAAAAGCATAAGGTGAAATAAGCAGAAGCAGAGAAAACACAGTCCTCACAAAGAACAGCAGAAGCAGGGGAATAAAAGTATTCATTCTGAAAGCCAGATAGTCCTCATGCACTGGTTGTACACTCAGTCCCTTTTTAGGTATCTGCCTCCATCCGGCTCACAGTTGTTCACCACTCACCTGAATATTATCCTCCCCCTCGATCTGGGGATCTTCCCATCTCTTCCTCCCCAGCACAATTACATGACCTTTCATCACCAGGACAAGCTGCCTTCCTCCATCTCACTGCAGGTAGAAACCACGGGGATACCACCCATTAGCCCAGTCTCTTGTCCCCTCCTTATCCTCAGAAATCTGGCAGAGGCTGCTGACTCCATCCTTTTCTCCAAAGCAAGGTTGTCTTCCAGGAAGGGTCTCTGCCTCATCTCAAGCATGTCCTGGAGGTACCTGCCCGAAGCAGACTGAATTGTACCTCAGTTTAAAGCCTGAAGCAGATAACAAGAGACACCTCCCTCCTTCCCTCCTATTTTTGACCCTGGATCATGTATTGGTAAACTCCTTTATCATACTATTTCAAATCACAGCATTCAAGATTTTTTAGTTTATTTACTGCTGACACAAATTCTTTGGATATTGTGACAGTTTGGGCTCATTCCTTACTTCTTTATGTTTAGAGCAGAGAAACAAAGGAAGGGGAGGGTGGAGTAATCTTACACTCTCTGTTAAAAGCAGTGATGGCTGCATACACACCAAAGCACACAGCAGTGGGAACCACAAGGCTGGAGAAAACAGTTGGATGTGTGTCCCCCATGATGATTTTCCCCCTAATGTGTAGCAAAGGAAAAGAGGCTCAGAATTCACACATCATGCAAACTACAAAAATTGTTGAGAATGTACTAATGAGAATTAAATGCTGGTAGGTGCTCTCAGATGTCATCTGAGAAACTGAAGTGGTGAGTACCAGAAATAGGTTGCCAGCTGTCGCTGGTCATATTCTTTGTACAAGAATGCTAACAGTTTCCCCCTCCTATACACCCAGGGACGAACTCTGCCATCGTGTAAATCCATGCAAGCCTCCAGCTTCTCTAGGACTGCACAGCTGTAAAAGGAATCTCACAGTTTTATTAAAGGCTGAGAAAAAACATTTGGCAGGGCTGCCTGCTGTCAGCTACCACCTTTCTGGGAAGCTCGAGCAGCCCAGCCTGGCTTGCAGCATCTCATCCCCCACAGCACACTCAGCACATTCAGCACATTAGGAAGACGGTATTTTAACTCCCCACAGTGTGGGGCAAAAGTGCCTCACACAGGGCAAAAATGAGATGGGTGCCAGGCATCTTGAGTGCCAGCCAGGCAGTTATATTATTCCCTGTGTTTGCCTTCCCCTGGGTGGTGCAGACTTCTCCTTCTGCTGCACTGCAGCTCTGCTGTGCTCGGCTGCTGCATGAGGAAGCCCATCCCGGTCTGGCAGAGTCCAGATCCCACTGCTGCGCTCCACAATGCCCAGCACAGTGGGTGGGGCTCTTTTGAGGAGTCCATCCACAGGACCTGCAGCTGCACAAACGTGAGAAAGTTATTTCCAGAAGCCCCATTGTTCTCGGTTATGACGGCAACAGCTCAGGTCTCACTGTGGCAGGCCACATATTTAATTTTGGAAATGAACGTGCTGTGATTGAAGGCTGGACACCATGTCTTGTTTCAAACTTACAAATGTCTTCCAATAATTGTATCTCTGGTTTGAAGATTGCCTCATTGTGCCTAGCTTGGTCTCAATCCTCCTCTGTGTACTAAAGACAGGAATAATTTTCAACATTACCTTATGGTTAACAGTTACTGGAAAAAATTCCCCCTTCCTCTTCTGTAGTTTCACCAATTATTTCTGCGTCACACCACATTTCTACATAATTTGCTGTCTATGAATATCCCCTTTCCCTCCACTGTTCCTTAATACCCAGACTTTTCGCAACTTAAGTAACCAAATTTCAGTGTCCTACATGCTGTCTCCATTGGGAAGAAAATGACGCAAACAAGAATTTCTTTTAGTTTTTTTTGCTGCAGTCCTGTTTATTTAGAGACTTTACATAAGGTCCTCCTGCCCTGAACCCAGCAGGATTCAAACCTCAGGAGGTTTCTTTGCTAACTGACCCAGTGATTATCCAAACCCCCAAGGCCCCCCAAAGTGTGTCTTGCTCCGCTCACTCAAAGGCTTCCCCGCTCACCCACAGACCTTGACCCTTCCTCACTAACTCCCCTCCATTCCTTGTCTCGTACAGGCAGCTACCACCACACAGGTTTGCCCACACAGGCTTCCTGGAAAGCCCCTTCCCACCAGTCCAACTGGGATGTCAAACTTCTTTAAAGGTCCCAGTGTTTCAACAGTCTGTAAAGCAAAAGCTGTTTCAATCTCACCTTAAGTTTGAATTAATTATATCCATCAGGAGCAATGAGATATCTCCCAGGTTATCAGTTTAAAAAATACTCTCTGTATTTTACTGCTGACCTCTCTGTCTTTGCTGGATCTGTAATGAAGTCCTCAGTTCCTCAGTATTGATGGCAATGGGGACAGCGTTACCATGGCTGGGGACAGCCCAACAGGCTGGATGCTGTGTCAGCAAGCTCCCCCGGAGTCAATCTGACATTTTTAAGGCAATGAAAGAAGCTTGCACTAGGCAAGCTGTGCACAATGAGCAGGAACCTTTTCTTCCATAATAATCTCTAACAAATGGGAATTGAAAAAAAACATTGCCAAGATGTTCTTTTGAAGGTGGAAAATGCTGCCTCCTAAAATGAAATTGCACAAAGTTGGACAAAGAGAGATAGCAAACCACGTGCCAGACAAACTGCCACTCAGCTAATATCTTACTTTCTAAATATAAAAACAACCTACTGCTTACACTGGCAGTTCAGCACATAAGCAAGAAGGCAATGATGTATAACACCATACTGAGCTGAGCCTGCAGAAGCACACACTCATCTTAGTTTCCTCTCTGTAATTATTTATGAAAGGGTGCTGGGGAAATAGGGTAAAATATGTCCAAAGACCAGCAGCAGCACAGATGTTGCTCAGCTGAGGCACTTTTATCCACAGGGGTTGTCCAAACTCACAGCTGGAACCAGTGGCCAAGGGACTCCTACCCCTTGCCCTCTCAAGACAATTTGTTACTCTGTTCCTTTATGCAGCTGCTTAGAAACACTTTTTAAAAAATATCTGTAAGCCAATGCAATAGCTTCTGATATGCTTGGCCTTTAAAGCTCTCCCAAAATTTTTACTGAAACCCATTTCTGGAGAAAACAGAGATAGAAAATTTTTGTATTTTCTTGCTCTTATCACCCCGCTCAGTTTATTCAGCACTGAAGATAGCCTTCTGCCATCTTAACCAATGTTTGGTACAGAACACCCTGCAGATTGACAGGTTTCTTATTTTATTCCATGTTTCATGCAGGCAAAGAGTTAGATAGCAAGAGAAAGAAAGGAGCAGATATTTTTCTTACTCCTAGTTCTGTACCCTTTATTTTCTCAACTGGCCAGCCCCACCAGCTCACCATCACTGCACTGGACTTCCCTTTCCTTTTTAAATTTTAATAAAATCAATTCACTTCTGTATGAAGTTATTTTTAGATCTAGTTAAAAAAAAAAAGTTCAACTGTAGAAGTTGTTTGTAGCTATACTTTATAAAAAGCAGCTTTCTCAAAGACTGTGATTCATAATACTTAAGTTCACATATAAAATTCTATTGATTACCTAGAAGTTTACAGAATTTCATATACTATTATTTGAAATTAAAAGCAAAATCTCAGATCTTGGGAAACTCAGAAGATCTCCATTTTAAGTATGCTAATACAAAATCAAATCCTCTTCCTTAAGGGGTTGAAATGTACTCTCTTTAGCCAGCAGTTCATGAACTGATAGATTTTACCCTCATGCTGCTCCAGCATCATCACACTTTCTCCTCCTTTGGGTCTTTATAAATTTTCAAAGCTGCACTCTGAAACTCTGAGCACTAGAAACATCATGATCAATCATCAGCTCCAGTATCTGCTGTGGCAGCTAAAATTGGGTTAAACTGAGAATTGGAGCTGAGAGTATTAAGTGAGCTGAGAATAGTCCTGCTTTAAAGCATATGCTCTTAACAAAACAAAACAAAAAAGTAGACTTTACTTGGAGCTGAATTTTAGCCTTATAAAAATTGGCAGTTCACAAAACTGTAATTACAGAGGTTCCTAATCATCCTGTTTTGTGTCCTTATGCCTGCTGAACCCAAAAACACAGGTTACCATGAGCATGAAGGAAGCTGAACTTGAAAGCTCTGACCATGTCCGCACTTCAATGACCATCTGCACAGACAGGTTCTGCCAGCAGCAGGGTCTCAGTGGAGCCACATGGGTTTGGAGGGAGAAGACATATTTCTGAATATTCATCTCTAAATTCCAGAGAATTGTTGACATTTGACACAATGTAACATGGCAAATATGTTGAGCAGTTACTTTGATTAATTGGGTATCTCCTGCATTTTGTGGCTCAGCATTTCGTGACCTATCTGGGCTAGAAATGTTTTGGTACATCAGGACAGGTAATTTCAGGATCAGTTTTGTCAGAGCAGAAATGGAAAACCTGCAGCACTGGCTTCCTAGAATCTTTTCTGGTGAACTAACCTGAAAAAAACAGGTTTGGTTTCACAGTTCCTTTCAGCTGGATCCCCTGCCAGTATGAATTTCAAAAGCCTGCATCATGATTCGAACATGTTCCTATGCCAAGTGGTTTCCACTAAGTTAACAAACAGAAGTACTCTGCCCCGTGCTGCAAATCTATTCACATTCCAGAGGCCTTGAGTAAATGGGCACCGGGTGGTCATTCGCATACTCTGTCTAGCAAAACAATGTTCCCAGCTTACTTACACAGAGCAGAAGTGTTCTAGGAATTTGCAAGTGTGGTGTTCTTAGAAACAGGACCTGCAGCCACTTCTCCTGGAAGCATAGGCCTTACTGGTGGTTTGGAAACAGATGTTCATTTGCACTGGAAAGGTCAAACAAGTTAGGGGGGAATAGATTCACGTGAGCGATACTGCATCTCTTCCCCTGGGGGATGTCTCAGTGTTGTTAGCATAGCTTTGGGTGCAAGACCACTCATACAGGGAGGTCCCCAGATGTCCATCTTTGTGTCCATCTAGCTGGAGGCTGTAGGTGAACAGGGGTAAAACCTAAAGATTCCATGAAGGAAATGCTTTTAGTATCTATAAAGATACCTTTAGTAGCTATACTAACAATGAGAAGATACTGTCAAACGAAAACACGAAAAACAGACTCCATATGGAGCTGGCAGGAATGAACTGTCTGTAGCACTGAGCCCTTCATGTAACTCACACTACAGACATGCAAGTATCAGCTCCCTGCATTTCCTTTTTTGCAATTGAAATGACATCAAAGTACAACACACCAGATACACCGCAGCCACATTCAGAAGATTTCCACCTTAACATAACTGTTCAGCCTGTGAGGAGGAAATGCCACCTCCTGTTTCCTTCAGTTTTAAAATAATGTCACATCAGACAGTACTCACAAATTTGCTCTTTCTGGTCTGCTATAGCAAGAATAATAAAACAATTCAATGTTGTATGAGTCAGCCTTTTAGACCTCCTTGTGGCTTGTAGGAACTTACTTCCAAAATCCCCTTTTGAGTTTCCCCATCTTTTGATTCCCTCATGGAAGAATGTGAAAACAAAACTTGCATTCATGACCTTCCATGAGCTCAGTCTTATCTTACTGAAAATGTCTAACTAAAATATTTTCTAAATTTTGCATGTCCATAATACATTTTTCAGACAGGATTTTCCTCTTGGACTGCCTAGCTGAGCTGAAGTTTTCTCACTGAAGACTTTGATTAGTGTTGTTCTTCCACTGACAGCAAGTGAGAACTCCTATGCCTCTGAGATGGCATCTTTTCATTTCAGACAGTTTAAAATATTAAAAAATCCAGTGAGAAATAATCTTAGTTGTTACACAATGTCCTTAGAAGTATTTCATCGGGGCTTTTTTACATTTACATTTGGTGGTTTTGGATATATCGTGTCAAGTCCAAAGAACACACACCACTTTGAAATAACAATTATTTTTGTGTACATTTATAATTAAACCAGCTTGTAGAGTAACTTGTACAGCTTCCCCCTCTTTAGATACAGAAGAAGAGAAACTCAGACCTTGCTGAAGCCAACAACAAGACTCTGATTGGCACAAACAGCAACAGGCGCTTACCCGTAATCTATATCATAAAACCATAATTGGCCAACTCCATTAGGACTAAACTAAGAGGAATGTTGAAGGTCAGGACGAAGGTGTATTTGCAGCCTGCATAGTTTCTGTACACATTAATAGTCCTTCATGGGTATTATGTTCACATTTTTCAGAATGTATTTGTGGTATTTTATTTGCTAAAGCCTGGTCGGGTGGTCGCTGCTGTCTGAGACAGACAATTATGGCAGTCCCAGCCATACCTAATCAACAAAACTAAACAGAGTCTAAGCTTGCTCAGGTTGTTTGATAAGCTGCCAGGAGCAGTGCTGCCCATTGTGTATCTTTATCTGTCTTAATTAGGACACCAGGAAATAGAGGAAAAAAAAAAAAAATCTCTTCAGGAAGGATGAAAAATGCTGAAAGAACACAGTGTCTACAGCAGCAGAACTGTACCATTTCCTTAATTTGCCTTCTTTTCTGTCCCAGCAGAAGAGTAAGATGAGTTTACAGAATGGCAACTACCCTAGCCACAGGGAATTTGCTTAGCTGAATCCTGACGCATGCTGCTTGTCTTTCCTGGGGTCAGGAGCTCTGCTATTGCTTATTCACTGCAGCAGCAAAGAAAATCAGAGTTGGCACATTAGACAAGACCCAATGTTAGCCCTTGCAGCTGTCATAATGTTTGACTTTTGGGACCAAATCATCAGCCTAGGTAGGTATTTTTTGGTGGCAAAAAAGAAGCTATTGGCTCTGCCTCTGACTCCTGAGAGCAGCAGCATTGACCATCTTGTCGGGCTGCAGCACTGCCCACCTCGGTGAAACAGGCCCAGGCTCACAGCTACTGCCTCCCCACTGCCTGCAAACGGAAGTGACCAAGTTTCTGTAGCACTAAAGCAGTAGAGGTCACATGAAGGGAAATTATATCTTAGCCTATTTCTCTATACTTTGCTTTTTAGCCACCTTTTCATGCAGTTCAGACAGGTCAGTCCAAGGTAGCAGCTCAAAAACTCCAGTAAAGCCAAGGCATGTGAAACAAAATGGGAAAATTCCCCTAATATTCCCCTGGTCCAATTTCCACAGTAAGTATGGACCCTTTTTCAACTGCTTCTTCTCAAATATATGTTGTCATGAACATAAATTAAAACCAAGCCTGCTAGCTGCAGAATAATTAACATACAAAATGGGGTTTTGCTTTCAGAGAGAGGATTTTCCTTCTGAAGGTCACTTTCTTCTGAAAGAGCCAAGAACACACTCTGCTGCAACACACTCTGCAGCAAATGCAGGGATTTAGTCCTGTAAACCAAGCAGGTTTAGTAGCAGACTTTCTCTTCCTTTTGATGTGCTTAAATAATTGGACATGATGCTCCAATACTTTAAAGCAGGGACAAGGAAGAGGATGAGGGTTCAATAATTGCATCTCATGGTATGAAAGGAACTTTTCTCATTGGAGCCCCTTTATTTTTGATAAAGGATATGAGGCCAAGTCTGCAGTGTGTAAAAAATGCGAAATGCTGTGCCCAGGTTTCCACCACACACAGTTCAAAAGGGAAACATGAAATAAAGAGGTCTAACATAGAGAGTTACCAAAATATTCAACAAAAATGACCTGCAAAGGCATGATGAAGATCCTACTCTTGCCTAAAGAGCAGGAATAATGAGACCTGAGTCAAAATGACGGTAGAAAATAAGTCAAGGGGAAGCCAATGGGCTTCCAAGTGCAAATAAATAGCTATTTAGTGAGCTGAAGTGGGAAGGCCCAAGTGGCAGAACCACTGGCATTCTGGTTCCGCTCACTACCAAGTAGCTATTCATTTTATTCATTATTAAACCAATTTCCAATGACGTAAAGACTTCAGAAGCAAGAAAGTTGGGGTTTTTGTGTCCAAAAATTACAACATGTATTCAAGTATTGGCTCATCTGCTACTGTTCTAGTCCCCTTGCAATGATAAGCTTTGTGGAGCTTAATTTCCTGAATTGCTCTATAACAGATTCCTGTGCATGTCTTCCCAGAACCAATGACCTCCTCAAGGAGGGAAGAAGTGGGAAATTGCCTTTGATTTTTACTTAGAAGTGTAAAATACAAATAAAAGAGGAAAAAACTCATTGATTTGTGGACTTGCTGATAGCTTGCCTGAAAAAAATAGCACTAAGATATAATTTTTCTCATTTATCTTGATCAAATACTATCTCTAGGAGAAAACCCTCTTTTAATCCAGATATTAATTCTGAAATTCAGCAACCTTTTGCAGAGAGAGAGGGAGAGATGTCAGGGATTGGCCAGCACTGGAATGGCTTTGGTCCTGCCCACCAGTGCCACTGTTAGAGTGCACTGAGGCTGGGAGGGCTGGTCCTTCCTTGCTCCTCTGAGTCAGTGGGCCACTACATCCCTCCTGGACCAGCCCTTACCCCCAACAGCCCAGGAGGGGTGACTCAAGGGCAGGAATATTCCCCCATCAGGCACTGTGCACCCACAGAGACAAACAGCAAGTCCCAGCAACAGCAGTGGTGGAAGAAGCTCAAGGTTACCAAGTTATCCTACTTGAGATGTTTGACTTCTGGTTCAGGCCAATCAAGAAGTAAACATATCTGATTTTCTTGTTATTTTCCCTCTCTGGAGTGTTCATAATGTTGTTTCATAATGCTGTTTTCATTCTATTTATCTCTGCAGAAGGCTATAGCTCCAATAATACCTCCTAACTGGGTGTTGGAGACAAAGTAGTGAATGGGCATGACCTTAGCAAGAAGAACACCTGTACAAAAATTATTGATTCACGTCTGTGACGAGGAGAAGTGTGGAAGAGAGAAAAACTTCAAGGCTATCCTACCTCCTCTTGCTATTAAGCCTGTGTCAGTTGTACTGATCATGCAGGTTTTTATTTCCTCCAAGCCAGGGCTTAGCCCTAAACTCACTTCTGCCAAGACCAGTTAGGAACAAATTGCCTGTATCTTAAGTAATCGCCTGTGGTCAACTGGGAATTTTGCAAAGAAGGAACACAGACATGTCCTGGTACAAGACAGAGCCCTTGCTCAGCAGACACCTTTGTTGGCAATACCACAGCCCAGCACACACCTTGGCAGACCAGGCTCAGCAGCACCCACTCATGTCAACAGCCAGTCCTCAGTATATGAAGGAAGACTTTCCCATCCCCAAACCAGACCCTCTTCTCTGGTCTGATTCCTTTTAGCACCACTTACATTATGGAACTAACCCCTGAGATGGATCTCTCATTGAAGGTATGCAACACATGGTCTTCTAAAGTTGCTAAAAAGCATCAGCTAGCTGGAAAGTGGAGAAAGTGTGCTTGGGGGAAAAGGGGTAGCACACAGGCAAAGCAG
Organism: Pycnonotus jocosus; assembly: GCA_013400435.1. NCBI lineage: Eukaryota > Metazoa > Chordata > Aves > Passeriformes > Pycnonotidae > Pycnonotus > Pycnonotus jocosus. Next base: position 110,749 of record VWYP01020230.1, on the reverse strand, counting down.
GGAGAAGAAACAGAAATATTTGTATTTCTGTTTTATTACATTTTCAGACACTGCTAATTTCTCCCTGGCAAACCCAAGAACTTCCCTGTCCCCCTGCTTAGATGAACCCTGTTTTCAACACGTCTCTTTGCTGCCTCTCCTTCCTCTCCACAGGGACATGGCTTCCCTGTTTCAGAGGGACTTTCTCTGCAGCACAGACAGGTTTCTCAGCCTGTCTGAGTGAGCACTTTGCCTCGGTGGAAGTTAGCCCTGGAGCTGGGCAGCAGCAGCTGAGGGGAGGTTTAAGGAGCACCTGCAGCAGGTGGGGAGGTAAGCACTGCTACAGTGCATTAGCAGCCTCGCATACCCGTGTAACAGCTGAATATGGTCTCCAAGACTACATTCTGTGAACAGATCACATTTTCTTAAGAAAGAAATGGACGCTCAGCTGCACAGTACTTCATGGGCTGTGGAACCTATTATCACAACTGAAAATATGACTACAAGTAAGCAGCTTTGACTTCAAAATTTCAGCTCAAGGTATCTTGGCTGATTTTTAATTGTTTAAGTAATACAAGAGAGGAAGTGGAAATTAATAGATTCAAGCACACCATCAAGCCTGTTGTTAATCTAGTTTTGGGGGTGAGGGGTTAAGATGTCACAGCCACCAAATTTATATAGCAAAGACCATTATTGACAACTGAGATCAGAACTTTGCTTGCTTTCCATGATGCTGCTACTGAAGAATGGAGATGCTCCTGGGATCCTACCTTAATCTAACCAAGCAGGCCTGTCTGTCTTCAAGAGAAGGAGAGCTATGAGATGCTTCTAGCAGAGTACCTATCCCAACTCATAGACAGTCTAGAAGGAAAAGACCAGTCTGCTCAGAACAGCCTTCTGGCATACACCAACAGTGCGCTTTTCAGATAGATAATAAGGCCATAAAAGTAGAAACATTAATTAGGTGCATGGAATATGGGCTAAAGTGGGAAAGATAAGAGGTGCAAATTCTACTGAAGTCAAGCATGAACTCCTTTATGTGGTCCTGGAACAAGGAAGACAGTCTCTTGCTGAGGGAACTGCTTGTGCAGTACAATAAACCAAAAGACAACAGCTTCCTTTCTGTACCAAGCAGCAGCCTGGCAGGCACGTTGTTACAGAGGCTGGAACAAGCAGGGGACATTCTGCTTGGAAGAGAGCAGGCTGATCTCAAGCAACAGGAAATGTCAGTGACTATGGCAGTGTGTAATACCATCCCCTTAGCAGAGCATTCACAGAGTTCACTGCACATCAACTTCATAGACATTGACAAAACTTTTCCTAGGATGACAGATAATGTCAATTGGAAAATAACGGGACATTACAGAATCCCAGAAAGACTGTTAAGAGTATGGGAAGCTGTTGAGAGGGATCTTAGCATGAGAAAGTTCACATTAGCCTCCTTCAAATCCACTTGAGAAAAGGCATAACATTCTACTTTTCCTTCATTGTTTCTTCCAAAATTTTTAAAGAGTAAAGACTGACTTGATTAGAAATGAGATCAGAATCACGATTACAAAATACAGGTTTCATTGATAGTGTTGGCCTCAATGCCCAAATACCACAAAATTATCTCAGGAAGATTAAGTTGATAGGAAGGAGCAGCTGAAAAAATACAGGAAGAGTGGGGGGTTTATTAGAAGGGAGAGAGTTAATACAGGAGAGCACGTAATAATGCAGGCCATTTGGGAGTGATTCCCATGCACATTGCAGAGACCAAAAGAACTGCTTTTCTCTGAAGGACAGTGGGGTAGACTGGAGCCAGTGAGGAAAATATCCTTAATGGAACTGGGGAAGCGGACCTAACTTTCATTCCTCAGAGAACAGTTCAGGTCTTACAACAAAAGAGATTGACAACCAAGTTGTGCAACTTTAACATGCATGTCAAGTCCTTATAATTCAATGAGTTGCTAACACAAGTAATATGCAGTGGCTGATCAAGAGATTTCAAGTTAATAAGGTGAGGTCCATAATGTACTTTAGATGTTAAATGATCTTAATAGATAATAAACAAATGCTTGCACAGAACACTCAGTGAAAGGAGAAATGGAATGGATACACCATATCCAAATAAACTGACATTATATATTGAACACCCTTCTAATGATCAGACCTGGGACACAGTGAGGTAAAGACCCAAACAGTCCTGAACAGGAAGATGCAAGCGCTGATTTCATCTGGAATCAAACCAAACAATGTATCAAAGGTGAAAATGCATAGAGAACAATTTACCAGCAAGTCTTCTGCTTCGCTGGAATGAAGATAAGATGGACCCACCGTGCAGGTTCTTTGTGAAGGTTTATGAAATTAACTACAGTCCAAGAATAAAAAGGATTAATTGTGGCAGGAAGAAGAGAAAAGGAAAAATGAGAGTCCTACCTGCAAAGTTATTGCCTCACCTACCAAAACGATAAAGATTTAGAAAAAGAAAATTGACTTAACCAAAGTCAGAGATACATAATTTGACTGCAACTACTTCAGTGTGTGGACACTGATAAGAAGCATAAAGATTTCTAAAAAGCACTAGAAATCACACTACATAAGAAATATAAAAGAAAGAAGTATGCATTCAAGAGCACAGCTGTGAGGGAGTATTTCAAGACACTGTTTCAATGTTTACATCTACTCTCTCAACAAGGGTAGAAATAACAATAATAATTTTAACTTAAGCTACTCTTTGCTTTAGTAAGGGAGGAGGTTGTCAATAAAATGAATGAGTTCCAACATTACAGAAATGCTCTTTTCACCTAGACTGACTGCCTCCAACAGTAAGATATACATAAATCCAGACCCTCTGGACACGAAAAAAATATCTATGGGGCATATTTTGCATATCATCATAATTTGACGGCCTGTGATTTCTCAAGGAAACAGAAATGTGAGAAACATTTTGACAGTTCAGTCTAATTCCAGAATTCTTTTGACTTTTGACCAGAATGTAGTTGCTACTTGTGAGTGGTCCACATAAAAATAATTTCCCTCAACCTAAAAAAAAAAGAAGGTTGGGGTTTTGGGTTTGTTTGGTTTGGGGTGGGGTTTTTTGGTGTTGTTTGTTTTTGGGGGGTTTTTTTGCTATGAAGTGAAATCTTTTTTGCATCACTAAGCAATATAGAGCTAAAATTTATTTTATACACAGCTCTCTGTGACAGGATATTTGTGAGAGGGTGTTCAAGCAACAGATGCAGGGTTAATAAAGCTGGCAAGACTTGAGGATCATTTGGAAAGATTTCTCCCATGATAACAACAACATACAAAGTATTAAAATACAATTATTGTTGTTGCCCTCCATGTAATAGGTACAAAAAGGTTAATAGGTAAGAAAAGGTCATCCTATGGACTCTAACAGCTACTCTGGGTACAAGAGCAGCATTTTGCAACACATGTGACCCTCTATCCTAACCCAGAATCATATGGCAATTTTCCTGCCCCAGGGTTCAGACCAGAATAACTCTGAAAAATTATGCACTGTACTTCATTAATGTAATCATGAATGAAAAAAATAAAAGAATGATTTTCAATAGCATTGGGTAGAAGCAAGCACACACATAATCTATTAAAGATAGACAAACATGAGGGGAAAAAAAAGCAAAAAGACTGGGTTTTATAAATTCCTTTGCAGGTGGAACTTGGTTGTTATAATCACTTAAAATTTCCAGAACACCAATAAATATTTTCTGCTTCTGACATCTGACCTGGCAATGACACCTTCACAATGGCATTTTTTGGTTTCTAATCACTAATTTTGTTTCTTATCCTTGAAGGATAAATTTTTTGAGACCTAGATTTAAGATGCCAATTATCTATGACCTGCATATTCAATGCCAAAGTGTTCAGCAACAAGCTCTGGGGCTAGAGTTGCAGTTTCTTGACAAGATAAGATGAGATTTTACTACCGGTACTTACTTGGGGGCCAGATGGCAAAACTACCTTGTAGTATTATAGAAAGGTGAAAGATAACAAAAAGGCAGGACAGAACTGACTTGTGAACAACCCATGGAGAGCTCTAACAGTTTAAAAACCGAGACAAAATTCTGCAAAACAGAAGTCTTCTGGTTTTATTCTCAGATCAGTAAACAATGGGCCGTGTGGAATAAAATATTGAGGATTATATGGCTGATTACTTCTTTCCCCAGTTTCCCTACCAATACGGCTGCATGCACATACACAGCTATGTGAGTAGAGGGCTGAGTTTCCAAGATTTTCATTGAAATTTCAAAGAATCTGGAACTCCTCAATTTCTGCAAAACAAACTGCAGTTGTCAGAAGCCTGATCACATCTCGGGGTTTGCTGCTGTACCTCATGGGGACCTTGTGAGAATTCACTAGGTGGGACAGGAGTTCATACAAGAAGGTTTTCAGCATGGCTCACAGCCCATCCATTTCTACTCCTAAAATCATGAGTACCAAAGCTGAACCTTACAGTCACTTCTTTACTTGATATGAGAGGCAGAGCAGAGCATAACCTAGGGACTGTGAAAGACATGCTGCAGAAGCCTCTTCTCTCACCTCCCGCAATATTCTGTATACAATGGAACTGCCTCAGAAGCATCTTTTCAGCTCCCTCCTATTTGCATATTTATTAAACTCATGTTTATCTTATTTTCAGGGGGCAACAGAAGTGCTTGGGTTTTTTAGGTCAGAGTCTCATCTTCAGCCTCCACATTTTATATCCTGTCATTTTTGACAGACACCCTTTTTTCCATCCAGTTGGCAGGCAGTTTGAGTCCTGCACTGATTGGTAGAAACTTAAGGCAATTTTCCTAGGATTTTTCTCTTTCCACTCTGCACTGCCCTGGTCTGCCAGGTTTCATTCGCCGCATTTACTTTTGGTAGTGCTGCCTTACACATTATCAAATGCAGCTCCACACCAGCCCATACTATAACACTGGTCTGGATCTACATCATCTTTTGGGCCATACTGCTTGCCCAGACAGACAGATCTGCTTCAGGTAAAATGCTGATACAATTCTTGCCAAAAAGACGTCTCCCTGCTTTTTTCCAAATTAGCAAAAAGGCATAGAAAATATTGATGATTTTTGTCTTCCTGGAATATTCTCACACACTTTCTAGGAATAAGCAAGGACATCTCTTTGCCATCCCATTATTACACATGTGCACAATTATCAGAAAATGCTCTGAAGGGACATCAAGCAAATAATACCAATTTTCAAAATTCTATAGCAATATATTTATACAAATTACAGAATTCTGTATGTATTTACACACCATTACAGAATATCAAATAAATAACACCAATTGTCCTTTTCTTTTTCCCTCAGATTTTTCTTCAAGTCAATTTTAGTGCTCCAAAAAGGTGCCAGATGGACAGCACTAGAGAGTGAAGACTTCTGTTTATCCACAGCACAGGAGGAGAGGCACTGCAAGCCTCCCTGCTTTGCCGTGTCAGCTCTCTGCAGCCCTGTTTTAGCAGGATCACATAAGGAGCAGGAGGGCATCCATACCCCTTCACACCTTGGCATAGGAGCTGAGCAGCACCCAGATGACAATGGTTTTGCCCACCCCCCACCAGAAAACAAACAGAAATAGCTCATTTTACACGAGGGACTGAACAGAATCTGTTGTTCGCTACCCGAAACAGGCCAAATTTGACCCAATGAACCTGCAGGGAGAGGCAAACTGCCAGCTCCTGGGCCTTCCAGTCTTGCAATAATGCCTAAGTTAAATTACCTGTTTCTATATTTACATAAAGTCAGTATTTACACACCATTATGGGTTATTCGAGTAAATCGGTTACAGTTTATTTAGAAGGACTGCCATAAACTCATAACATTTTTCTCATGTTTAATCCTTTCTTTAGAAAAATACAAAAAAAAATAAATTAAATAAAACATGTTAACTAGTAGTAATGATTAGCCTATGACTAAAAACCCAAGTCAATTTAATATTAAGACTTTAACTGTGGCCTAGTATTGCGGCCTTGACTCAGAGTCATATTAACCTTTGCAAATAATTTCCTGGTGTATGTCAGATTTACTGAAACAGCAGAGAGTTGCAACCTCCCTTCCCCGTGGTGAGGTTGATCCATTTGAGACAGAGCAATGAGCCCTAGTCCTGCCCAGAGATACCTTTCCTTCTCCTACAGTCTTTGCATCGCCCACACGAATGACCTGGCACCTGACTGACCCACAGCAGCCCAACCCTCTGCAGCCCCAAAGGCAGGGAGACAAATGTGGGCTGCAGCTGAAGGCTGTAAATTCCCAAACAATAACAGTTCCTGGACAAGAATCCTACAAATCAACTAATGTAACTCAGGTATCTTTATCATTCATAAACAATTCCAACAGGATGCCATGTTGTGTTTGAGGTTGCTGATATCACCAGCTGGGACATGGCTCCTCCTATGTGCTTCAGCACAGAAAGGGAACATTTGTCCAGGACACCGAGCCACAGGTCACTCCAGAACAGAAATGAGTCTCAAATAATATAAATCAGATGAACAAGAGTGCTCTAGAGCAAAAATTTCTTAGTTACAAGTAGGCTGCAACCTCTTACATCAATCCTAAAAAGAAGCCCCCATGCATATGCAGACAGCCAGGGTGTCAGGACCAACCCTGCTCCAACATATGCAATGGTGAAGACTACACTCAACTTAATGGCACTGGATTCAAATCCTAAGGGATAAAAAAAACAACTACAAAACGCATTTGTCGTATGGATCTTAACATTGTTTTTGTCTCTTTTTTTTTTTTCCTTTTCTTCAGAGTATTAGGAGGAAAAAATGCCTCTTCCTGAGGGTTGATTTCCAAGTGGTAGCTGCTAATCGATGTGTTTGTGTGCTTATCACAAAATGCTATATACCCTTAAATATTACATACTGTTTCCTCACTTAGGGTTCATGAATATTTGAACATACTTTGGGAAAACAATAAAAATAAGTCTAATACTGTCCCCCTCATAGTCATTATTGATAGAGATTTATTAGTTTCATTTTGCAAGTTTTACTTTAGGAAGGGTGCTAATATCATGTATTATGACAGTTCACACTGAAAGCAATTTTCCATAAAAGGCATTACAATAACCCCTATGGAAGTTGTATAATTTCATAGTAGATAGTCAAGTGCACAAATAAACATGTTTACAAGAGTGATCCTGTTAACCTGGTTCTTGCCCTCTGAAATATTTATGTGTTCTTTGTGGAATCTTAAAATTAGTATAATTGTTGTTGGTATTACTTATGTTGTTTCTGGCATTCTCTTTAGGAAAAAAAAATAGCATATTTATCATTTAGCTTTGGTATAATCTGCAATAGGTTTTAACAAGTAGAATATATTCCAACCCCTATATTTTCCACAGCTGTGAAATTTACAATGATGTAAGAAGCCATTTTATCAGAGAGGAAATATTACAGACACATTAAAAAAGAAAAAAAAGTTGAAGACCCAGTTTTCTCTTTAATCCTCTGGGGTAAGCTATGAAACAAGCAGTCAGAAGAGTGAGGACTCAGTGTCATGAGTGGTGTGCATACTTGTACAATAATATGGGCACAAAAGAGATTGTCACCTTTAGTACATGAGGGTCACTAGAATTTATTATTATCTTTTTATTGTTGGCTTTTTTTTTTTATATCCATGCACCTTTATATTTACTTGCATGAATTTACCACAGGTTCATAGTGGCTTTTGCCATTTCAATGCTTACAGAGCCTAAAGCTTCCAAAATGCCTATCTGGCCTGTACATATTTCATTAAAAATAAACTCTATATAATAAATAAATATATAAAATAAATAAAATGTTGCCTTTGGAATTTCTATAAATAAATTTAACTTTTTATTTTTTTTTTTTTTTTTACTAAGAGGTCTTTGCTTTAAACTCAGTGGGGTGAGACCCAGAGAGCGATTAACTGAAAAGTCTCTTGTTTAAGTAAGACTGCACCCTCCATGCCTTTGTAAATGCAGCGTACACTTGAGCAGGCCACCAGCCAAAAATCCTGATGAATCGAAGTATGGCAGCTATGCTGATATATGACGAAGTACAACTGATCAAAAATTTAAAAGCGTGTCTATTCCCCAGCATGCATCAGGCCTTCCTCCTCCTCCTCCTCACCCTCCTCCTCCTCCCGTCGGCTCCTCTCTCTCTCGCGCTCTCACTCCTCTCACTCTCATTCATCCTCTCCCTTTCTCTCTCTCCCTCTCTCTCTCTCTCTCTCTCTCTCTCTCTCGCACTCACTCTCTCGCGCTCCTCTCGTTCGTACTAAATCAAGCGAGTGGGCATAGGCTCTCCTCCAGGAGGACAAACCTTTAAGTGCAGAACAAAATCAGCATGTTCCATCCAAGCCTCCATCATACATTATGCATGCGACAAAGTTTGGCAACAGTGGAGCTGATGTGATGACACAGCTAATCAATAAGAACCCACCGCATGAAACCTTTATAGTGGTTACTTTTTAAGGGCTCAAGTGAAGGAATTGTCTTTGTCAACTTTGGCTTAAAATATCCTTATATAGTTCTGGTACTTTCTCAGGGTCCACTGGTCTAGGTAAAAAATGTGTAAATTTTTGATGCCGTTTAGTCCTAGTCCCTTCTCTTGGAGTCCCATCTTTATTTAATGCAACGTAGTATCGTCTTCCAGTGTCCACATGTTTATATAGATTTGATGAATATGTGTTATACCAGTTTTCTTCAAATTGCTCTCTGAATACACACTCCTGGGTTAATTTTTCCTGTGAAAAGAAAAGAAAGAGCAGTAAGGAGACAGCCAGTAAAATAAGCTATTTGTTAAAGGATTACTATTTTAATGGCTTGAAACAGGTATCTCCTCACTAAACTGCAGAATAAACTATTTCAATACTCCTGGTTTTAGCTATCTAAAGCTGTATTGTTGGGTGTTTCAGGAGGCAGTCAGGAGGGTGGATAACCCTATATGAAGCAAAAAATTACTCTCAAAGCCTCATTGCCCAAATCAATACAGCAACAACAAAGTCGAACACAGATACTTTTTATTTCTGGTAGTTCACAAACAGCTCACAAGATCTTACTGGACTTCTATAACTAATAGTTTCAATGGTGAGTGCAGGCATTCAAATAGATATAAATAAAGGAAACTAGAACCAGTTTTCAGGGCTGTAATAAAATTTACAGTCTTAAAATCTCTATGTCATTTCAATGCATGGAGAACTTGATGCTTTCCATTAGTTTAAAAACATGCTATTTGCTACCCTTCGTTTGATTTGTTATTTGTATCACGAAGCCACAACCCAATAGAGCTTCAAACAGGAACATGAACCCTGTGCGCTGACATGAAGCAGGCAAGGAAAAGCCCTCCAGGTTTGCATTTTCAGGGTTGTCCTTGTGTCCCATCCTACTGAGGACAGGACCCACTGAGGGTATCAACTGTTCATCATATCCCCCTGCCAGCACAGAATCTCACTCCTTCCAGCTGACCCACTTTTTCAGTCTGTGTGTGGCCTTCTACCTCCTTAAGATTGTTTGAAATTGCTTTTAAAAGTTTGCTTAATAGAGTGCCTAAAACACAACCACCTGATAACCAGATTCATTTTAGGAAAGACTCACACAAATTACTGAACAAGAACACTGGGAAAAAGGGTGGTGAGCTGTAGTATGGGAGAGTTGATAGAAAGCTGGGAAAAAACAAGCTTGAAAATAGACTTCCCACCAGACAGCAGAAAAAAAATACTGATAATTCAATGTATTTTTTCATACCAAGTTCTCATTTCAATAGCACTCACATCAACCACACCCAGCTTCCAGCTGAGGATCAATTTCTACTTGTTACAAAGCTCCATACAATGTATGTGTTTTACAGACATTAAATCTTAAAACAATCCTTTTAGATAGGAGCACAGAGAAGGGAAAACAGAGAGCAAGCCCCAGATGCAGCAAACTATGCATGGCACCTAAGCCATAAACTTGTGCCTGAACACAACTAAGGAGCCATAGCTCAAGCACCCCTAAGAAACCACCTTCTATGACTTAACAGAAGAGCTTCCCAAGGTCTACCTTCCCTAAAGATGCAAGTGCCTTTGGGGCCACCTCTGCTGCTTGAGACTCAGCTCACAACCCTTTCCCAAACCAATGTGCTTCTGCCCAGATGTTTCACTTGCTGTGGCAAGCACTCTGCTCCCAGGACAGCCCACTAGGGCTGGGGACAAGCCAGGTCCAAGGAGCCCTACACGCCTTAGGGAAGCCACCCAGGCTTCCATGTGGGGGAAACAAACCCCGTGCAAATGGGGAAAGGAAGCCAACACCCCTCTGCACCTGCACTCAATACCTCAAGCCAGGTATTGAGCTGCAAAGACAGAATCATCCTCAGGCCCTCCCAAACACGTAAGAGTTTAGGATTTGGAGCGTTCTTCTAAATTAAATTTGTGGCAACTCCAGTAGGCAAGAAAGGCAGCGAGTAAACTGCTCCTGACTTCCCCTTTAATGGGCACTTGTTACCTCATTACCACTCAGGAAGGAAAAATCCTAGACAGGACCCAGGTTCACATGTTCAACACCTGAAAATTCACTATGGCAGTGACAGTATCCCTTTGCGGATGTGACAACTTTTTTTAGAGTTATTTCTGACTATGACATTTTTTAGTTTTCATTCAAAGTAGTTCAAACACAGCAATAACCTACACTGGTTATAGGCAAAAGAAGCACAAATCTGTCCACATTAAACCCTTATCTGTGGGCCATACCCTGCAACCTCCTCTTGATAATTGCCTCTGTGTCCTTTGCCAGCTTGAAACCGCAGCCGCATCGAGCATCACCGGACCAGCAGCAGCTGCCAGTTACACCCATTGCAGTATTCCAAGTACAAACTATTATAAAAGGTATTCAGCTGCAGAGATTATCTTTAAGTACAGATTTCATTAGTGTTTTATTTTGCATGAGGTTTAACATAATCTGTGTTTGTTTTAAGGCAGAATCAGATGCTAAGGGGTATAATATACTGCACTTATATAAGTCCATGGGGAAAGAGAAACTAATTCAAATTGTTTCCCTGCTCTCAGAAGGCAATAGGATCACATGACAAGCACTGCAGAAGAACTCCCTGCTAAAAATAGCAGCATTTTAGGAAGATATTTCAGTCCTGTCGTGAATTCATTAATTATTCACTTCATCTGCATTTTTTTTAGCATCATCATAAATTTCTATCTTTGCAAGAACAGTACTTCCCCATGCCCTGAAGGAGAAACTTTAAAATAGCCTCTCTTTATCTGGCAGGTTTGATGGATCATGGCAGTGCTGTGGTACACGTAACTAGCAGACCCTGAATCAGGGGATTTGCATTGTTCTGCACTCTGGATGAGTTAAATGGATTTCAAGCTCACAAATTCAATTTTCATTTTACAAGCTTATCCTATTTTAACTTTCTATTCACTTACAACACAGCTACATCTCTTTTGTCCTTCTTCAAAATTCTTAGAAATTCATGTACAAACATGAGGCAAATACTTCAAAATGAACATGACAGAGCAATCAGAATATGAGATCAAATAGGCAGGAATATTAACAATCATCCTTTAAAAGAAATTAAATAATTTCTTTATACAGTCAAAGCTTTTTCCTTCTAGGAGACCTAGAAATTCTGGTTGTAGTCAGACACCATTGGAGTAAATTGGTGTTGGTGATTTCAGATCAGATCCTGTAAGTAATATGGGACACTAAAATCTCATAATATCCCTCTACCATGCCCTGAGAGATTCTTACAATAATGTCTCATCTGGTACCAAGATCAACCTCCATCAAGATAGTGATTTACGTAGAATCACAGAATCCTTTGGGTTGGAAAGGACCTTTAAGATCATTGTGTCCAACCATTAAGCTAACACTGCCAAGCCTACCCCTAAACCACGTACCACCTCAGCCCTACATAACATTAATACCTTGTGCTCACATTTGTGAGGCAGAAATGAGCATAAGACAGGGAGAAGGCTGGTCCATTCTGCTAACATCACCCTCTTCTCTCGCCATCTTAGGAAGGAAAAGTCTTGCTGAAAACCGACTCTCCCAGTATGGAAAGGATATGGTATTTCCTGAGCATGTTTCTCCTGTTGGCTATGACTTTTAGAAAGTCCCTCTAAGCCCATTTGAAGAGAAAGATTTAGCCCTACAATACAGCAATTTTTTGAATACTTTTATCCCAGCAACTGACTCCTCTATCAATTTTCCAGTGCAAATATTTCCTTGCACCATACTTAAAGTTGCTGGACATCTTTGTCGAAAGCTGACACAAATACCAAACATACCCAACTGGAACAGCTATGGAAACTAACCTGCATTCCTGTGAAAGGGGAGGCTGCCTGCCTTGCTCAAATCATTTAATTCAGGGCCAAATAAGGAGGTGACCTCAAAAATTATATAAATCAGATGTTGCACCACATTCCACGTGTTTTCTGTGAAGACTGTTCATAGAGTATTCAACTACGAAGGAATTGATTTTCATTTTGCTACATTTCCAAGCTTCACCTGTTTGGTTTTTAACCTGTTATTCAACTCAGAATGTTCAAATAATTGAATTGTACAAACTGCACATATCACGAAGACAAAACCCTGAGAAAGATTTAATTAAGAAAACTGCTAATGGCTGGTTAGCATTAGCAAGTCCAGGACACCTTTCCCATTCTACATTCCCCACCAGCTAACAAGGGATGAAAATAATTATGTTATCCTATTTCCAGGCAGATTGATTAAAAATCAGATTCTAAATTAATAAAGTGCATGGTTACAGGCATCACAATGAAGATTCTGCTAGCTTGTTTTAAAATAGCTATCCATGTGAAGTAGTTAATTGTAAATAAGTAAAAACACATAAAACACATGTACACTGCTCAGAGAACGGTTCATGACTCTAAAGAATGTAAGACATTTGTGTTGAAAGAACCGTACAGGGTCCTGTATAAAACACATCAATATTCTTTCTTTACTTTCTTTCTTTCTTTCTCTTTCTGTCTTTCTTTCTTTCTTTCTTTCTTATAACACTATGGAGATAAAACTCCAATTTATTTTGTAACCTGACAAAAGAAAGCCTCTTCAGACCATCATTCCTAAAATCACAGCAAGTACCTTTCATGCCAAGCAAACTATTCTGTTCTGTGTCATGTACAATTTTCCCTTTTCCAAACTGCTACACTGATTCAGTAAAGACAAGAAAACACCTAATCCAGAAATCCAAACAACTATTAACAAGAAATATATCTGATGTAGTCAACACTTCCTATATACCTGCTGCACACTAACACCTTGTTAATCCACTCTGTCTTAAGAAAAGTCATGTTTATATATATAATCTCCTGAATAATTTCATGCAAATCCCTCATTTTGGCTACATGGCATTACTAAAAACTGCATATGCAGTGAAGGGAAACAAAGAAAAGCCCTCTTCTCCTCTGAAGCCGTTTGCTTTGCTGTTCTGCCTACCAACACACACATTTTACATGCCATTGGCCCTTCCCATGCTGTAATGCAAACAGCCTCTAGAACATGCTATGTTCAGCTAATAATTAACACTCATCCAGAGCCGTCATAAATAAAGGTCTCGTTTAGCATTTGCTGTGGTATTTTCTGTACTCTCATGCTAAGCCTGTTAGTTTCTGGCTGGGTGAGCCACCTCCAGCCACAAAGAGAAGCCAAATACCAGTGTCCAAGCAGCACCACTTTCTTTTCCAAATTAGACCACAGGGTGAGTCAAGCCCTGCACACTATGTGTCTGATTGGTGAGTGTCACAGAGCTTTCTTTGATGGATTTCTCCAAGCAGCCTCTTTTCAGAATGCTTTGTTTGATAATTTGAGAAAACATGAAAAAATGGAGAAAAAAGAAAGCCTGCCAAGAGGAGTAGCTGACAGGTTTTTGTGTTTGTGTCAGTAGTTCCCCAAAAGTCGTTTAGACGGACAGCAGGAAACCCTTCAGGGCCAGAGAAGAGACAAGCAAACAGTCAGGCACCAATGCTGCCACTCATACACATTTCATATTCCATGGCACGTTAAATATGATGAGGGAAATCAGGCAAGGTGTCCCTGGCAAAACCACAGTTAGGCAACTGCATTCTCCCTACCTGAGGTCACCTTGTACTCTCACAGAGTACAGCCAGTATCCATCTTAATTTCTTCCTCTGAACCTCTTAGTTAATTTGTATAAAGTTTTTATTATACACCATTCCCCACTTACAAAATAAAAATCAAGTATGACTGTTCTGTGCTGCTGCCATGCAGCAGTTATGATGGTGCTTAAAGATTAGCATCTTTCATACAAAAAGCTTGCAAAGAACCCAAGACCCAGCAGAACTTGAATCCCTTGGGATCATGATTGCCAAAAGCCACAGCACCTACATAGATGCAGACACTGTGGTACTTCCATGCCCTGATGCAGACAACAGAAAAGCAGCGCTTCCTGAACAAAGCAGACTCCAGCACCAACAGTAAAATCCCAGGACACTGTCAGTGCAGGTGGGATTTCAGTGCTTCATGCCTTGGTCCTTCTCCCACTCCCTTGCTCTCCACACTCTCAAGAACCTTCTCTGGAGAGGCCAGGCTGGCATAGAGCACTACACTACCCCAGGGCTGTTTACAGAGCTCTTTTAACATGAGCTGCAGGAGGATGGAATGCCAATTAAGCCTCTATCCATTTTTGCCACTGCCAGCTCCTCACCTCTTGGTTTTATTGATACCCTCTCCTTTGAGGTTTCAAGTTTGCAGCATCTGTCAAGCTTTAAGCATGCCCTCCCTGGACATGAAATCATTATGGGATGAGCAACCCCACTGTGCCTGAGGATAGGCTGCCCATCAACAGCCATGCTTCGAGTTCATAAGGGCTTGGTTTATATCTGCTCAGCCAAGCGCACAAGATGAAAAGTCATTTTCACCCAAACACGCAAGATCTGCTCATGATGCTGTTGAAAGCCTTGACAAAACTCCAGGGACAGATCTCAGGCTACATTAGCTGTCACAGTGTCTTCTCTCTGGAAGGTGATAAACTTCCTTCTCCACATTACAACGGAACAGGACCAGGACAAAGTCGACTCTTAGAAAACAAACAAGTAGGTCTGTTCCCCTCCCTTCCACACCAGCAGGACCAGGCCCACACTGTGTAATTTACTAGTCACACTTCTGACCTCTATTTTATTTTTTATTCCCTTGGCACAATAAAGAACTGCAGTCATCAATGTTATCTAAGCATCTAATTCATAATGCTTGCCTGAACCCTTCCAGGAATCAGAAAGCAAGGTGGTATGCAATCTGATACAGGGGCCAGAGCCAATTTTTAAAGACGATGGGAGAAGGGTTCCCGTCAGCTTAAATGGAACATGGATCAGCCTTGCAATGATAAAAAGGCAACAAATATTTTAAGACATAAAAAGAACCATTTCAGGCATGCTCAGATTTACTGAAAGCTGTAACTTGACCTCCCCCAGCTCCCCACTTCACAAATTCTCTTCTATCAAAAGACAACCTGTATGTCAAAGCAGGGCTGCCACCCTACAGCTACACTCTCTAGCCTGAATACCAGTTACAGTTTTAACCAGACAGAGATTTTTAAATTAAAAAATCCAACTAAGATGGAACAAAGTGTTTCGTCAGTATTTTTTGCCTTGTTTTGTGGTTCTCTAAGCACAGAACACAGGCTTAAAGGAAGGATAGACCTCATTCAGCAGAAATTGCTGCTTAAGTGAGCTAAATTCACATGCTGAAAAACATTATAAAGTGAGACATAAAAAGTCCTTAATCTGCATGAGCCTCTACATTCAGTGAGTATTCCACAAAATGGATTTGTCCACCATTAAAGAAACACCTCATCTCTCAGCTACCAGGTGCCATCATTAAAAGAGTAGAATGCTCAGGACCATTCATGAAACACTGCCACAGGGACCAAATAATTATTATACGTATGTAGTGATACAAATGTGCACTATAAAAGTAACTCATGTTTCATTCTTTCAGCAAGATGATTTGGTCAAGGACTGATGACCAAAAGCCTGTCTCTATATTTTGCTATTAATTTTATGCAAAGCTACAAGCTAGGTACTAGCTAAGAGGACAAGGACATTACTTGTCATTCTGGATGGGGCTCATCAAACAAACACAGCATCACAAGCTATCACATTTTGGAAAGATCCTCATTGAAATGCCATGTATCCACTGGAGTCTTGAAAACCAACAAGCTTCACAGAGAAATTTTAAAAACTACGAGCTTTGGTGGGCACTACAGCAAAGGATTGGCATGCTATGATCTTTACCTAGCAGGCCTCGACTACTTGTTCAGTTTACATTGTTTAAAAATGAGGCCTTTTAATTTCCCACCTTTTTTGGACAGGAAGGAAGGCTGGCATTTCAAATAGTTGCTGCTGATGAAAAGATGTCACATTTCACTTTTCAGACAGCGGTGCCCCTCCCTCGGCAAACACTTCTCATAAACAGTCTCTCCAGGGATGACTTTTTGGATGCTTCCCCCATTCCTTGTCCCAGGGGCATTCCCACCACAAAGTCATAGATTTAGTTACACAATTTTAGTATCTCGCTTTTAGAGTAGAATCAAGACTCTTTCCTTAATATTTCTCAGAAAATCCACACATCTTTGGTGTTGCTATGCCATGACTTATATTGTCAGCGATAGGGCTGACCCAGCCTTTGGGAAACACTGGTGGAAGTCAGGTGGCTCTGCTCCTTCACAAGACCCTCACTCCTCACATGCACACCAGTGGGCCTGTCTTTCGATGGATAAAACTTCAGTCATGGAGTTAATTTCAGCTTTGATGAAAGAAGTTGTCAGTCTGAAAAACCCAAAAAATATATAGTAACAACTTCAACAGAACTAGTGACTGAAGAGCTCAAAGACCAAGCTGTTGGTCTCCCAGTTACCTGCAAACTTGGATCTTCCAAAGAAATCAGATTTTTAAAGTTAAAAAAAAAGATATTGCTATTTTGCTTAAACATTATGACATTTGTATATTTTAAAATTAATGAAAAGATTTTGCTGAAGTCTTCCCCAGTAACTTTCCTGTTCTGAGTTCAGTTTATACACTATATGATGTCCTAACAAAGGCATCAGTGGGACAAAATCCCCTTGTTATGAAAAAATAACATTACATGTTAAAAGATTGCCTCTAGATTTCAGACTGTCATAGGCAGGAACCCCATCTAGATTTAGGTTTTTAAAATGATGAATACAATACAGCTCTTATCTTGATTGGGATCTGCTGACACAACCATAAAACTAATTGGTGGTTTTACAGGAGCAGGTCCAATCCTGATTCCATTGAAGGCACTGGTATTTCAACCATAATACAATCAAGTCAAAATTTCTCTTGCTTCACAATTGCCTCTATAATTGTGTTAAATTTGAAGAGCAAAATTTAGCAGATTAAAGATGCACAGTCTGGGCCAGACCTCAAAAGTATGCAGCGTCCACACTAGAACACAAGTTTTACCTCAGCAGCAGCCTGTGGAACACAAATATAAAACCTTACCTTCAAATAAAAAGTAGCTGCAGATATCTGCCAGTATAAAAGGTATGGAAAAGAAACAAAAGGGCTTTGTAGAAGGGGAAAATATGGATTTGCGCTATGACAACCTTTATTTCTTAAGCTTTTTAAATGCACACATTACTGCACATCACCAAATCAGCCTAAGTACCTTCAAACTGCAAAGCAAATCTCAATCTAGTCAAAATCCCTAATGAAGCCCCCACAGGGCAGACTTTTTCTACTCTGTCTTTGAAAATGATGAATGGCAAAGTGGGAGAGAGTGCCACGTTCACATCCCACTGGCTCCTGAATCAGAAACAGAGCACATCAGATCTTTATCTGATGCAGTGAATAATCCCCAAGCACATCTCAGTGTGTCACTGCTGCTGATGCTTTTAGCATGTCACTTCAACACAGGATTCTCAGATCAACCACAGACACTGAAGCTTTTCACACCTCTGTATCACTACACAGCCAGCTCCAGAAACGCTCAGGGCTGCAGTGACAGGGAGCTACACAACTGCAAAGAAAAGAATCTGAAGATGTCCCACTCTTGCTTGCTGGGTATGATTTGGGTTGGCAATGCAGTTGTGCCACTTTAACAACTCCCTGCTGTTGAAAGCATGATGCTTAACCCTTCAACCATCCCACACTGCACCTGATTCTCCCACTGAGCCATAGTGCTTGTCCAAACAGGCAGCAAGCCAGATCAGGAAGCTGAACATCTTTCTGAGGCTTTATATCCCTAAACCGATCTCCTGACAGGTCAGATGAGTGCCAGTGTTGGAGCATGGAAGAAAGCAGAAGCATTCAGCACTGGCAGGGAATCAGAACTGCCCTTTCTGGAAGGGAGTTCCTGCCAGGTCACATTGGCTGCCTCCTCAAGCAGCACCTCTAGTCTCCTGTTTTCATAAGAACACAAAACTTCAGACACCTCTAGTTAGGAGAAACAAATCGTTAAACTAAGGTTTGAGTGGGATCTTAATTTACCAAAGCTTAGTTTTATATATATACACACACATAAACATATGTACATATATGTATATATATAAACATACACACACACACAATTTATATATAAGTTACTCATATTTTCCTGTCCCAGGCATGTACTGAGAATCTAAGATCAACATAGAATTGCAGACCAAGGCAAGGAGATCACTGAGGGTTTTCTTCCACAAAAAATTATCTTCAGACCTAGTAAGCATTTGAAATTAAGTCCTCCGAGGGAGACTGTAGACTTAAGGAAAAGTGTGGTGTCTATCTCACAGAACACTACTAGAAAGTGTCCCTATTTGGTGACAGTGTTAGAGTCTATGAAATTCTGATTTTAAAAAAGACTGAAACCATAATTAAAAACAACAACAATAACTGCAGTTTCTCACAAAGCTTTCTCTCATACTGTGTCAAGTGTACTAACCTATCAATTTTTCCTACACCAGTACCCACATCTCAAAAGACGTTTTCTTCTAACAGAGTCTTTCCTACCTTGCTGAGTGGGTCAGGGGTTTTGCCTCTTTCCTCACACTGGTACTTGTGGGGAACATGATTTAACATCATTAATTGCAGTTTTCAGCAAAACTGCCCATCGCAATTCTAAGAGGAATTAGCTGCAAGGGTGAAGTAGATGAGGTAACTGAAATATATGGACTTTTCTCAGACCTATACCCTCCACAAAGGAAATGTCCACAGTTGTAAAGCTGTTTTCTACTGTACAGTGCAGAGAAAGCATTTATGTCTCATCTCCACCTGCCTGCAAAAATCCCTCTGGCCAGATTTTGAGCTGGCTCAGATCCAAGTTCCTCACAGCCTCAATCTTTCTCATTATGCAGCCTAAGCTTTCTTGTGACCCATTCAAACCATTTCATTCTTGTACTCTGTTTCAAGGACTATTTTTCCTCCCTGGTGTTACATCTCAAAGTATTTACAGAGAGCAAGAGCATACCCTCTCAATTTTTGTTCTGCAGGTTAAGTAAGTCCAAGATCTTTAGAGACTATCATTTGGTAGTCTTTTCATCCCTCTGATCATCTCAGTATGCCCTTCCTGCTCCTGGTTTGGTTTCAATTCATCTTCTTTAACACAGTGACCGGCTGCATTTTGCATTTAGACTGGATCCTCCTAGTGTTGTACGGAGTGGCACTGATAGAGCTCTGCCTGAGCCTCACATGTAAACATTTTAGGCACTTTAGGTCACCGAGGCCCTTCTGTGGTGTTGCCTCCTGTGCTGGAAATACTTCCCAGCTTGGCAAAAAAATTCAATAACACACCACTACCTTTTTATTATGAGATGTTTAATGTCCCTAATAAAACCAGAGAATAAAATCAGTCCAGGGACCAATCCATAAAAACTCCACTAATAGCTTCACTCCTTTCAGCACTCCCTATTGTTGTCTTCTCTTCAGAGTTTTCACCATCTATCATAGAAGTCTTTTACCAACACTCATTTTACCCATTGTAACAAGCACTCTCTTCTGTAGGTCACACCTAACACAGCCCTGCAGATTAGCACAATTTTCCATTTCTAGAAAAATACATTTCTACCAAAAATAAAATACTATGGTTGCTGGAAACTATTTATCCTGCCTCGGTAAACTCATCATGCATGTACTTTCAGGTCCTCCTCTATGCTTTCATCTAAAAAGATGTTCCTAACATCCCAAGCACATCCCAAGCCAGATTGATAGCCCTCCAGCCAAACACAAACCATATAGCCCAAGGTACACACACACACTGGAGGCTGGAAAACACCTGCATTGCCTCAGAGGGAAGAAAATACTCCCTCAGGAGGAGAGGAGAAAATACCCAGGACTTGCTCCCACCGTTGTGCTGCACCTTCCTGTGACCTGGGAGGGAACCACTGTGGCTGAAACCCTTTTCCTTGGCCAGATTTGTTTTCCAGTTTCCTGCTTCAATTCCCCAGGAGCAAAGAAATACTTGGGACAGCAAAAGGGAGGGGATGGATGGCTGGAGGGAAAATAGCCACTTCTTTCAGCAGCAGTATTGGCTGCCCCTGCTCCCTTTGTTCATCCTACAACAGGGAGATCCCCAGACCCATGATACCGCACAAAGGAGTTTATCAGAAACAGAGCTAGCCCAGCTAGCATCCATATTCAGACTGTACTGAATTCACACTCCGGAATACACCATGTTTGTAAACACTTCTGTTCGCTTTCCAGGTGTATAGCTTAGAAACTTTTCACCTTACAAAAGTTTTAGCACACATTTCAGGGCCCAAATCAGCTTTATTGCAGCAATTTCTATTTTATCCCCATGTTTCTACATCTCTAAGACACAACGATTTCTGCAACCTGCCCTTCTCCTATTCTCTGCAGACCCTCTGCCAAGCACTCACAATCTTCAAATCCTTACATGCAGTTTCACCCTTGCTGGGATACCATTTCTACAAGATTTCTGCATCTCTGACAAAGTTTCAAGGTTTCTTCACATTCAGAGCCATAACCAGCCTTTTTGAACTGGGCCTCTTCAGAGTTTACCCATCAAATTAACTACAGGCCTGCTCCTTGCAGTCTCCTGCTTAGAGCAGATTTACCCAGGGAGACACGAGTCACTGCTAATGGTTTTTGATCATGGGAGTGCCAGGTTTTCCTGAGCTAAGCTGCTCGTCCTGAAAGTCTGATCACTCCTTGCAAGTCAGCTGCCATAGGAACCACCCTCTGTCTCTCCATTTACACCATTTACCAGAAGGCACTTTATTACTGCAAATAATAATAATAATAACACAAGCAGAAGGGCATTAAACCAGGTGCTGCAGCCATTATCCCTCCTGGGATTTGACCACTCTCAGCCTAGAAGTCTCTGTCTTCACTCAGGGAAATTGCTTTTAATTCTCCTTGCAAAAATTGTGCACTGAAACTGTCCTGTTTCCAGGCTCAGCTCAACTGTGGTACCGGGACACTGAGAACAGATAATCAGATTATTATTAAAAAAAAAAAAAAAAACAAACAAAAAAAAAAAAACTGAAACATATGGACTCATTTTAGAACAGAGGTATTTAAAAGGAAAGTGTGATAGTACTGGAGGGTAATTTATTTATTTATCCAGTTCTTAGATACCTGTAGTAATTATATACTTGGCCTAAATGTTGTTACCAACATGCACTTTCAACCTGCTTTTTTCTTCATGCTGTTTCCGTGCACCTTGACCTACCATTTGAAGGGCTGAACAATTCCCTCCCTTTATTTGCACAGGAACATAGAAGATATTTTTAGAATGCAGCCAAATAAGTCCTTGCCTACAGCAAGCAATTTTCAGTAAACTATGACAAGTTGTCCCTTTTTTGTCAGAAAAACTTCTGTTCACAGTCTTTGTAGTTTCATAGCCCTTCCAGGGCTGTGGGGGACCCAAACAAAAGCATAAAACACTGCAGGTGCAGCCCTGCTGGGACAATAAAGAGGCATATCGTCACCTCCCTGCACACTTACTGGGAAAACATGTTTCTTCAAGGACAGTACTCTCTCTCTCTCTCTCTCCCCTCCTCCACCCTCTCCCCAGTGTTTCAGGAGCAAAAGGCAAGTCTAGTCTCCCAGATCAAGCTTTCAGTTCACTTTTTGAAGGACAGCAATTTATGACCCTGTTAAAAGCGTTCCTACATCTCACCTTGCAGCACACACCCTGTAACACCCTGTAACCCAGAGGTGTGCAGCTTCACCCCCTGGCTCCTGATCTGGGCTCTTCAGCTCTGTCCCAGCTGCTCTGTGAGTAAATGAAGTTTCTGTCTGCTCCCTTGAGCTCTCCTTCCAAGCACTCTTTCCCCCTTCCTCAACAATCTCCACTCCTGCCTTCCTCTCCCCACCTGCACAGCTTTCCTGGTAGCTGCTTCAGATCTTCCAACTACGAATATTCCTCCTGAGCACCCAACATAAGCTGTCTTTTGCCACCTGCCAAGAAGCAGTGGAGGCACCAACATTTCACAGAATGGTTTGGGTTGAAAAGGACCTTTAAATCTCACTTAGTCCAAGCCCCCTGCAATGTGCATCTTCAACTACATCAGGTTGCTCAGAGCCCGGTCCAACCCAATTTTGAATGTTTTTAGCAATGGGGCATCTACAGCACCTCTTGGCAACATGTTCCTGTGCCTCACCACACCCATTACTAAAAAAGTTTTTCTTTATATCCAGTCTGAGAAGAAGAACAGGGCAGGTCTGTGGGAGATCAGTGAGGTGGGGACTCCAGCAGTTGGATGCAGGGCAGCTGTCTGCTGCAGAAAAGTCCCGGAAAACCAGGACAGCTGAGGCAAGGGTGTCCCATGTTCCTGCTTGGTCTGTGCTTGAGGTAGCACAGAATCCCCTCAGAGGACAGCCTGCAGTGGGGAATGATGGGCACCCCATGGCATGGGGACAAATCATGGCCTGCCTCATGGGTGCAGCCCTTAATACTCCCAAGGGCAGCATGACCATGGGGACAGCCTACAAAAGCATGAAGGTTGTGGAGCTGATCAGAAAGACCTCCATCCCTCCATGGCATGGCCCTGAGGAACGCAGCTAAGACACATTTGCTAATGTTCTTGCCAGACGTGTTAGCAAGAGCTGTTTGGCACTTGGGAAGGAAAAGGTCTTCATGTCTTCTCTTAACACCCTTTGGGTCCTATCTGTAGTTTGCATTTTTCCTCCCTTCCAGTGAAAAGCACAGTAGCTGCTGTGAAACATGATGAGTCATAGCTGCAGGCTGCCAGGGAAAGGCAAGGGAAAGGGAAAGCAGGGACAGATGAGACAGGAGGGAAAGCTGCTGTCACTAACCAGTCTCCAAGTCATTGTTAGGTAGCTACCACTGGTTTCTCTGCAGCACCATGTGCATGTATTTTCAGCTTTCTCTGGCTAAATCCATGGCATGAGGAGGAATTTGAGAACAGCCACATTATGTTACACGTCTGCCTGAAAGCAGCATGAGAGGCACTGTGCTCTTCTCACCAGAAAATGCAGCAGGAGCTGCCCCCTGTGAGAGTGGAGAGGTGGGAAGAGTTTGTCAGGCAGCTAATCTATGAAGAAAGCAGAACTTTGAGAGGGCCAAGAGGAACATGTCTGGATCAAGATATGCTGAAACTGCCTTTACTGTTGTCTTTCATGAAAACTGACAGCAATCACCCACCCTGGCTGCTCTGCTTTGCCATATGTCCCACCTCCAGTGGCACCACAATTATGCTGGGAAAAATCCTCCTGTGTCAAATGTTTCAAACACAAATATAGAAGTATAGAAGCCTTTTAGGTCATTGGTTTGGTTCATGCCTAATGTATTTTTCATGCAGTAATTAGAATATAAATATGATAGTGTCAGACACAGAGCATCTATTCCAGTAGTGTCAAGTACTGAAATGTCTCCCAAGCTGTGAATCTAAGCACCTACTTAGATCCACAACGCTGGTGTAGAGCAAGACCAAGTATTTCTTAGCCTGCTACTCAGTTGCTTGTGGGTTTCCCACCCTAGGAAACACAGTCACAGTGCCACAGTGTACCTGCTCCACGACAAAGCTGATGCTATTCACAGCCCTTAGGAAAGAAACCAAGACAGAGGGATACACCTCACAGCACAGCAGCACAAGGACAACTTACAGGTGCTAGAGAAAAGTTCAGCCAAAGAGATTGCTCTGTTTAATGCAGGTGAAAAACTAATTTAAGTTTTTCATAGTCTACCACATATCAGTCTCAAAACTAATTTCATTTAACCTGATCTTCTACTTTGCCAGAGAGATAATTCTATGTTGGATTGTGCCTTGCTTCTGGTTCAAGCTGCAACATTTATTCCCATCACAGAACTTACTTTTCAATTAATTGCATTTTTTGACCAAAATCAAAAGCAAAACACTGTCACTTAAAAATGTCCAGCCAATTCTATACAAAAATCTGCTCTGAGGCCTGCTTATCTCAGTGTTTCTAAGAGAGCTGACAGTTGCTGAAATATAGGCACTAGGATTGCTAGTGTTGACAAGGCTTTAAAGCATCATCACACTGAGTAGCCATTAGAGGTTATATTTCATTGGAAGTAATGTAATTCAATTACCATCACTCTTTAGTATGTCTCATCTCTGAAGGCTGACAATAAGCCATATCATCCATCAGATTTTAACCTGAACTTTGCATTCTAGCCTCAGAGATTGCTAGTTCTCCATTATGAATGGCTTCATATTTTTAGTATAATGTCTTAGGAAAAAGAGATTATGCAATTATACTGTACATCCATTTGCCTGCTTGTCTCTCCTTCCTTAGCTTGTTAACCAGTTTCAATCAGGAGGCAAAGGTCTTCAAGAAAAATAAGTTCCTATCAGTTTTGAAACTGATCAGAGGCAGAGTAAAGAAGAGAAATCATTTTCACGTCCCACTTGGGAGTGGTGAGCTATGTAATCCCTGCAAACTGACAGTCTGGTGAGCATGGACAGTTAATACTGTCTCTTTCTCCATACAAGAAACACAAAAGGCTGAGAAATTAGTGCTACTGCAGGGACAGAATGTCAGAGAGACCCATGTCTTCTAGTGTGAGACATAACTCCTTAGGAAAATAGGCTCCTTTAGAACTGCCGTTCATGGAACAACTATTTTATAAATGCAGTGAGCTTACTAATTTGCAAAGAATTTCTTGTGCATATTTCTTCAAGAAAGAATGTCTTGCGTAATTCACTCTGACAGTCACATGTATTGCAAATACAAAACATAAATTGCACAGGAAAGTGATGTAACATTTGCTTTCCCAAGTCTATGCATTTAAGCTCTATCAATGACCACATTTCCTGTCTCAGAATATCTGAAATGCAGAGTAACTGATTCACTGTGTTTATATGTTTAAATGATTACTCGTCCTGATGATTATCAACATTACTGATTCATATTACTGTTGTTGTTCTGCCTTTTTGCTTCCTAACTGAACCTGATGTACTCATGTACTTTGCTATTTCTTTATCACATTCATCAGCTGCACCAGGATTGTGACTTATGACAACTTACTCCTCATAGGCAACTGGCTTACGTCTGTCGTTGCATCCATTCCTTTTCTCACTCCTTCTCCATCCTTCCAAGCTTTACCTCCTCCATATTGACATTTATGCTAAATCCCTTTTCTTTGGCCTTTCCCGTTCACTGGCTCTCATCATCTCTGCATCTCCCCTTCTCATATGTCCCCTCATCCTCCATCCCCTTGCCCCTCATTTTACCACCTCTTCTTTTGCCTCCCACATACACTGTCATTATCTGTATCTTCCAGCTTCCTCATCTAGCATGCTTTTTGCTCAGAAGATAATACTCTTCATCTCTCTTACACAAAATTTTACTAGAAAGGTCAGTGAACTTGGACACTCTTGTGGAAACACTTCTGCTGGACTTCCATTGTTTCACTTGCTCACACTCCTACATGGATAATATGCACAGAAACTGGATTTCCCTCTTACCCTTTCTGTTTTCACCTGTCCACTCACCACCATCTCATGTTTTTGCCTACCCTCACTGTCATCTTTTCCCTGTTACTGCTACTCCCATGTGACACAGGTATCTTCAGCTATATTCAAAGCCCTTCTCTATCACTTTGATTTCTTTTTGAGTGTTTCTCTGCAACATTTACACTATCAATGGATCATTGTAACCTTCTCCTCTGCTTCTAATGAACCCCCCGTGAATGCACAGCTTCACTTCAATTCAGATATCCACTTACCCCTCAATCCTGCCACCCTCTTCCTCAAATACAATTGCTTCTCTAGTCCTTGCAGGTTTTGGAGGTTGATATTTTACTGCTAGAAGAGGTCACCTTCTACCATAACTCTGGGGAGTTATCTTCCAAATTTCAGATGAACCTGCCCATGATCTACCCAGGGTATGAAGCCCATTGTGCATCAGCTGCCTCAAATACTCCCAGGTAAGAGCCACATCATACAGACACACACACACACACACACACACACGCACACATACTCCCTCTGCTCTGCTGGAAGACAGCCCATGTTGCCAAGAACAGTCACACATCAGCTGCAGGTAGGCTGGCAAACTCCCACATCTGAAATACCAAGTTTTTACTCCTCCCTCACACCCGTTACTCACTCCTGCTGCCATCCCTCAGGGAGCACCAGCAAAACTTTCAGGACAAGACCACCAAGCCTCTTGCCCCCATTCCTATACTTTTTTTAACTTCTGTCACACTCCTGTTTCTCATTCTCTCATCCACATATGCCACGTTTTCCCTCCCCCTCTACCTTATTTTGTCAATTCCTAGAAAACTCTCTGCCTACACACAAAAGGAATCCACTTTGGCTTGATTTAGGTTTCTACTGACAGGAAACATTTACAAATCTTATAGTACATCCTTTAGTCTTCAGTGACCAGCTCTGGCCATCAGTCTCCATTGTTTGTATGTAAATTGTCATTCATCTGCATTATTACTCATTCCTGATTTTGCCACCTTCTCCCTCTCCCACATTCATTGTATCACCCACAGGGTCTTGTTTTGAATTAAATTGCAAGTTATTCAGAGCAGAAAGAGTGCTCATACAGCACACACACATAGTGCAATGGGAGCTGGTAGGAGCTAGCAAGTGTTTCCTGCAGAGAATGCAAGGATCATAACTGCCCAAGGCCAGCAGGACTCACCGAGCCATACAGTTCCCCTTTCTCATTCATTCCAAGGTAAAGTCCACTGTCGACTCCTCGGATGCTGACCAAGCCCACTGCTATACTGATAAATTCCAGTATACCTATGAAATGAAGGAAAAAACAAACAATGTACATATTGTTTCCATTGAAAGATTTTTTTTTCCCAGATATGACTTAACCCTGAGTGTTAAGCAGCTATTTTCAATGCTTTTTTTTTCCCATTTTCTGAGTTGCTTGGAAGAAGATGAAGACAAAATTAATGCACAATACTCCAAGTAGTTTCGGTCTTTGTTAGAATGATGGATTGCAGACAGCATTAATGTATCAAATCAAAAGATTGCTCTCAATCTTTCTTAGTGTTCCTAAACACATATCTTATGCTCAGTTGTACTGATTAGCATAACAGATAATACACTGAGAGAAAAAAAAAAAGTTTTTAGATTACCAAAATTAGCAGAAATGATGAACCTATAAAAATTGTCTTGCAAAATAAATTCTGAAAAAATACATTTTAATCAGAATTGTGAAATAAAGCGATGTTGCACATGCAACCAAAAGATCTCCTTTCAGACATCAATGAATCAGGAATACAGGGAAAGATTTACTCACAGTATGATCTTCCAGAGGCTTGAGAAATGAAAATCCTTAGCATAGTCCAGTGTCATGCATTTCTGTTTAGATAGTAACCATTCTCTCTGACAGGTTATTATTTACTCATCTAAAATTCAGACATTAAAACATCCTACACCTAAGTGTAATAGTGTGTACATGATTACGTTTTCCCATGCATACAACAGCAAGCTTACACAGACATTTATTCACTTAGAAATAAGAATACTTTGCAGAGAAGCACTGATTCTGCAGATCTCCAAGGTTCAGCATCTATGTGCATAGTACAAGTGCATGGGAAGTATCGAGTATTGGTTCATTTGGTTTTGAGGGTTCAGGGATTTTCTAGCAGACTTCCTTGCAAATTGCTTACCTCTTCAATGAGGATGGCGCTGGCCAAACCTGGCACAAGCCTAGGATCCTTGTGTTAAAAAATGGAAATTTTTTCCTATTTGGGAGTGCTTGTCTAAGACTGTAATGATCTCACAGGAAGTTATGCAGCAACATTCAGAAGCATGCTGCTGTGTTACGCTACTTTCTGAGTCACAAAATAAAGTGTGTCCTGCACAGAGTAGCATTTTCAGTATATTAAGTGATTTTTCATGTCTAAGCACATTGCATAACTATTTTTTAAAGCTTTTTGGAAATCATATGTACACGAAATAATGAAATAACAGTATAGTGTGTGTTGAGCCTCACGTGGCAAATAAAAAAGCACTTTTGTGGCTTTTTTTAACAATTAATTTGGCATCTCCCACAAAATAGTTCTGCACTAATCAATAGCAGGCATGAATCACATGGATCTAACATAGCACAAGTTGAAGCCAATAGGGAAAATTTATAGCCAAGCTAATGTAAAGATGAAAAATATTCCCTGTAAGGGAGTATTGATCATTACCTTATATATTATTCAGCACTACAAACACCACTGTATTATTGTTTTGATAACCCTTTTATAAGGCCTGGGCATTTTAAATTATTCTCCACATATGCACAAATAAAAAATACTGGGAGGAAATATTTTTCAACTATATAATTATTTAAGTAATGTTAAGTGGCAGCAGTCTGTTTATCTGGTATATGTAGTATCTCAGACACAATTGATCCATTGAAACAATTTTAAGATTCCCATTATATTTGGACATGCAATACTTTCAGATTTCTTAGTAAGGTGTTTGCTCTAAAGCTTTTATTAAAATATCATATTACTTGATACGTGTTACCAAGAAATTTTAACTGAGGTTAAATCTTACTTTAATTGTGTATTAGACACTACCATAGCTAAGTTAGTGAGTCTGGCATTTTTCGTATCAGTCCAAATGTAGTCTTTAATTGCTGTCATCATTTCAAATATTTGGATGCATGCTGCTTGGTGCATCAAAAGAACAAAAAAGGCACTGTCACATCCTATCATAAGTGCAGAAAATTAATTTAAGGTACTTGGCAAAGAGCATCCACATATTTGAGGTCAGAATAGAGACTTCTTCATTTGAAACACTCAAAAGCCTACTCACAGCAAGTTTTATGTGCCATATTAAGCCCTTCAAGAGATTATCTGGGCCCAAGCATGCAGTCTTACAGAAGTCTTGTCAGTTTAAGCATTGCATTTGTCCCACAGTTCCATGCATATTTTCACTGTATACTTTCTATAATATACAGATAGTACCTTGGACCTGAACTAGATATTAAAATAGATAATCCTCTTCAAAACGAGGCTCTATCAAATGAAAATCAGGGCAATAGCAAACTTTGAAAGCTAAGGCCCTATTTATAGCTAAAAATGTGGAAGGGAAGAGTAGAGAGGAAATAACTCAGTACATGGGGTGCTGAATCTCTTCTCACTGAGCATTTTGTTTAATGAAACCATTTCAATGCAAAGACCCGTTCCTTCACAAGAATAGGAAGAAAGTTTCAGGGAAGCTTTTTATTCCTCACAGGTCCACATCAGCCCTTCACAGACCTTCTTCTCCATGATCCAATTCAGACCAAGCTGAGTGGTGCAGGACAGCAGCCTGGCATAAATGCTGCTCCTGCTCTCCTGACACACTCACAGGTGAGAGGAGGTGTGTTGCTCACAAAAGTGAAATTTCAATTTTTGTCTATCTTAGCTCTGATGAAGAAGAAGCATTTTCCTTGGCTTTTAGGCACTGAATACCTCTGCCACTGCACAGTTTTATGTTGTTCCTGGTTTGCCCTTTGCCCGGTTTTGCCTCTGGCTACACGTTGGCTTTCTTTGTATCAATGGATTGGAGCAATTTAGCTTTCCCTTCGCACTGCAACAGACCATCTATGACAACGAAGACGGTGAACGAGTATCTCTGCCAGCCACCTCTTTGTACGGCTTCCAGGGGAAGGGGAGCGCGGTGGGGGGACCCTCCGGACCGTCCTCTGCCAGGGCTGCCGAGGAGAGCAGCGGGGCGAGGGAAGCGGAGCCCTTCGTGGCTAAGAAGGAGCCGGGAGGTCAGCCCAGTGATGGGGCGATGGAAGGGGCTTCCCCGGCGCCCCCTCCCTCGGCGCCCCCCC